>OZ010788.1:455355314-455892814 GCA_963932465.1 Maratus speciosus | reverse complement strand
TAAAATACTTTCGAGTATTTGGCGCGAAAAGACGAAAGCGTCACGCGATTTGGCGAGCAGTACTTTTCCTCGCCAAAAGCAAACGATTTCAAAGCACCTGAAAATTGTTTGTTAATTAATTTTTAGAATGCGTCTAAAAAGTATTTAATGAATTTAAACATAACAATGAGAGAGTTTAATAAATGCATTTTTTCGTATTACATATTTATGTTGCTTGTTATTTAATTTTGCTACTTTAAAAACAATTTCATATATAAAAAATACTTTCATATATTTAAGCTTATTCCAAAATAAAGGC
This sequence comes from Maratus speciosus, assembly GCA_963932465.1. NCBI lineage: Eukaryota > Metazoa > Arthropoda > Arachnida > Araneae > Salticidae > Maratus > Maratus speciosus. The sequence continues at coordinate 455,892,516 of OZ010788.1, read as the reverse complement.
AAGATTAATTTAGCAGTTATTAATTTCCATATTCAAAGAATTCGTCGTTTCCATAGTAACAAAATTGAAATCGACAGCACTCAACTGGACTTAATTATGACATATTGAAACAAATTTAATTTATTTTAATTTTGTTTTAATCATAAAATTTGAACTTTAACTTTCATTATAAAATATATATATATATATATTTGTGTGTGTGTAAGACAAAACTATAGTTAAATCAAACTAAACTGACCAAACTAAAGTTATTTACGTTAAATTTATTTAAACAAGTTCAATATGAAACATTTTTATCTTAAAGAGAATTCGACATGAAAAAGTCTTTTTCGAAATTTCATTTCATCGCCAACGGATGATAAATCGCCAAATAAACGAAATTTTCATTATTTTTTTACGGAATTTCTATTGAGGTTCGCCAAAAAATTTATTATAAACATATATATCCACATGAGAAGAGCACTCTGTAATTTTTTCAGATTTTTCTGAATATGCCCGTATGGAGACCTTCCTTGTTAGTACTTTCGGGCTGTATTTCCAAGTCCACCATTAGAGAATATTTAATAACTAATTGCTGTTTATTTATATAAATACGTCCCTTCGTTTTGAAATGTGACAGCCAATAATTATTAGAGTTGAAAGTATATGTAATGTAATAATGCGAAGTGATTTAATAAAAATAAAAATAAATGGAACTGCAGTTAATATTTATTTTCTCTACTTAAGTTCAATCCAAGGGACTGCTACTTCTACTTTCAACTCTAATAATTATTGGCCCTCTCATTTCAAAACGAAGTGACGTATTTGTATGAATAAGCAGCAATTATTAAAATATTCTCTGATGATGGGTTTGGAAATACAGCCCGAAAGTACTAAAACGTTTTAAATAAAATGTGTATTTTTAACTTGTAACATCTCTTTTATTACTTTAGTTGTCTTTTAAGTAAAGCAGTGAGTTTTTTAAAGTTCATATTGTATATTTTATCACTTTTTCTGTATAGAAATTACTTGACATTTAATGACAGAAGTTCTGCGATTATTATTATATGAAGTATACTATAATCAAATTACTACTCGAATATTAATACATGAAAATATTGGTATTAAAAAGTAAAAACTGTATGAATAGGACTTCGGGTGTAACGTAGTCAAGAAGTTAAGAAGACTTCGTAAATTCGATTTTTAAGTTGTCAAAATTTTAAAATACCATTTTTAGTTAGTTTATAACTCTACTTAATAGTATCTAATTTGAAACTCATTTAATCTGTATGATAAAAAATAATTTATATGTATTTTTTTATAATTGGTCAGTTTTAATTTTTATTATTTTTTAACATAAAGTATAAAAATGACCCAAACAGTTAAATGTTCAAGTTATGTGTATAATATTAATCTTTCTAAAATTCACCCGTTAAAACACAAATATTGCATACATGTAACGTAATAGCTATTATTTTTATTGCTTTAATTCCTGATTATATTTTTGAGGATTTCAAATTCTCTTAATAATCGTAACTAAACGCATAATTAACAAAAACATCTTGAAGCATTCTATAAATATCGGAAACCAATTTTTTTTAAGGTCTCTGATTGGTTTTTTACGATATATTAATGGAATATATCAGAAAGGTTTGGAAGGTAAATAGAAGGTTACCTTGAATGTCTTTAAACAATTCTTCTGTAATGGAAGTTTTTCTGATATTTTTTTACGGTCATAGATAAAATCAGAAAAAAATACATTTTTGTATTTCCTTTATCTTTATCAAAATAATCAAACATAATGATATCTTAGACAGTGTGGCAGATTTTTGTCTGCATTTATTGATAATGCGTAAGAATTTATCCCAAAATGTATCTGAATCGCTTAGTTCTAATAATTGGAATTTGTTTTTTCTGTAAATTGTGAAGTAATATCATTACTTAATATTCACTCCTTGCTGATTCACTTTTTATTTATTTTGATCCTAGTCTCCCCAAATAGTAATTAAAAAAGAAAAAAGAACTATGCTGCTCTTTCTGTAGTACAGTTCTCAACAAACGTTGCGTTTTCCTTTTCTCCATCTGCTTGTCTTTAGACCGTACTAATAATGGCAGAATTTACAATTAATAGAATTAACGTGCAAAATGAATAAATGTGAATGACCAATATTTCCTTTTTATCTTTAATCAATTTTTTCAACGTTCTGTCTAAAAGTTTTTCGAAGGTCAATAAAAAATTGTTCAAGAAAATGTATTTTGTAGACGTTTTATTTTAGGTGGATTTAAATTGCTCCCTTTATGTGTATTGGAATAAAATTTTGTTGGATGTTTATGCGTAATTCTTCTGGTTGAATTCAAGTTAATGCCAGAATTGACCACCAGGACGCAAAATCCAAATTTTCACAATTATTCTACTTGTATTACATTCTACCAATATTCGACCAATTTATCTAACACAAATGATAATTAACGTCAATTTATGTACCACCGATTACATATTGTCAATAGAATCACCAGTAATACCACAATACCCATTATTTTATATCGCCGAAAGTACAACTATCTATTTATATCTGCTGTGTAACTCCACTAATTTAACTACAATCAATTTATAAGACGCCAATACCAATATCAATTTATCTTAAACTACTAACATTACATTATATCAATGTTCTGCCAATATTATACAAAGAACCGGATTTCCATCAATTTAATGAATTCTATTTTACTCCAAAAATTCGGTTACCTATCTTACATTTGTTTATACATTTTATTCCAAAATTTATTTGAAATCTTAAATTCTAATAAGTGAAATATATTTTTTTCTGAAAAGCAAAAAGTAATACCATCCCTTGATAATCATTCCTTTTTGATGCCCTTTTTATGTCTTTTTTTTTTTCGATCTAAGTATGTCCAAATCGTAATTCAGATATAGAAATTAACGCTACCACTCTTTCCAAGGTTTAGTTCTCATACGTCCTAACGTCTTGCTTTTTCTGCTTCTGCTCTTCTTGAGATAGAACTAATACACAGAATATACGATTAATAGTAAGAGAAGTACAAAATGAAAAAGTGGCAATGAACGAAATTTCTTTTTTATTTTTGATAAAAGTTTTCTTTTTGTTTTTTAAGCGTTCTCTCTGGCAGTTTCTGAAGATATACCAAAATGAATGAAAAGAATGTACTAGAATATAGATCTTAAAAAATGAACTTTTTCATGTGGATTTAAAAAAAGAAAATTGATTTTCATTCCAAAATCAATTCGATTTAATTCCAAAATTTAATTCCATATTTTAATCACTATTCTACCAGTATTACGTTATATCAATATTTCACCAACTTATATTATACAAGTACTAATTATCATAAATTTATATATCGCCATTAACATCATCAAAAATACTAACAATGCCTACAATTATGTACCGTCAAAAACACCAGCAGTTATATCAGTAGTGTACCAATTTATGTAACACCAATTTTTACAACACCAATTTGGCTACTATGAATTTATATTATACCAATAACCAATATCATTTTATGTTATATCCCCAATATTATATCGTATCAATGCTCTACTAATATTATACAAACAACCAGTTTTTCGCCAATTTACTGAATTCGATTTTATTCCAACTATTCTATTTCAAAACTTATTTAAATCCGTTAGTTTTAATAACTGAAATCTATTTTTTCTGAAAATCGAAAACTAATATCATTATTTGATAGCCACCCCTAGCTGATGCACTTTTTATGTATTTTAATCTAAGATTGTCCAAATGGTAATTAAAAACGTCCTTCCGGCCAGTGCCGGGAGGAAGAGGTAGCTTTCATATTCCTTATTTTAAAAAAGCCAACTTATATTATTCAAACACACGAAGCTCAATTAAGTGGAAACCGAATGTAGGAGATTCAATACTAATATTTATCAATACTAAATCATTATGAATGAGAATTTTGCGAAATTAGTCAGCTTTATCCAAGCTGCTTTTATTTAAAGTAACTTACATTTGGCTGCCAAATTCGGCGATTTCTTAAAGTGCCTGCCATTTTAAGACAAGATGGTGGATGAGGCTAACCAGTGAACTTGGTCGCGACCTTAGTAATTGCTGTGCACATGCTCACTCACATCGGAATCGGTTGCTATATACGAGTGCTGTCGCAGGCAAAAAATCAGATTTTTCAAAACGTCACCCACGTTAGAAATTGAAACTGCTACATCTGAGCCATTTTTTAAGATAAAGACAAACAAAAAAAGCTCCTGAATCCTTATATCAAGGTCAAATACTTAAGAAAGAAACCTTCTTCAATTTCTAATTTTTTTGCACCTCACTTTAAATATAATTTTTTTTAATTTAATGGCCGCCATTTTGAAACAAGATGGCTGATGAAGCTGGCCAGCGAACATGGTCGAGATATTGATGTATACTATCCACATGCCTTCTTACATCGAAATAGGCGAATACGTGTGTTATCGCGTGACAAATACAAGATCGTTTCAAAATGTTAGCCATGCCAACATTCAACCATAATTCAACCACTTTTTAAGATATAAACAAAAGAACAAATTTTCAGAAACAAAAACTGCTCCAGAATCTTTGTATCAAGGCCAAACACATAAGGAAAATCTTTTTCCTTTTCCAATTTTTTAATACCTCATTTTAAATTATAAATTACATTTTTTTAAAATGGCAACCCTTTTGAAACAAGATGGCGAATGAAGCTTGCCAACGAATTCGGTCGAGACATTATTATGTACTATGTACAGACCAAATTACATTCAAATCGGTTCATAAATACGCCTGTTATCGCGTGACAAAAATCAGGTCGTTTTAAAATGTCAGCCACAATAGAAATTCAAAATGTTATAACTCAGCCATTTTTTTAGATATAGACAAAACAAAACCTGTTCCGGAAACTTTGTATTAAGGTCAAACACATACGAAAAAAATCTTTTTCGTTTTCCAATTTTTTGGTATCTCATTTTAAATTTAAATTTTTTTAAATGGCCGCCATTTTGAAACAAAATGGCGGATGAAGCTGGCCAACGAACTCGGTTGAGTTATTTGTATGAACTATGTACAGACCAAATTACATCCAAATCGGTTCATAAATACGTCTGTTATCACGTGGCAAAAATCAGAGCGTTTCAAAATGTCAGCCACGCTAGAAATTCAAAATGCAATAACTCAGACATTTTTTAAGATATAGACAAAACAAAAACTTCTCCTGAATCTTTTTATCAAGGTCAAACACATAAGAAAAAAATATTTTTTCAATTTTCAGTTTTTTGGTACCACATTTCAAATTTAAATTTTTCTTAAAATTTTAAATGGCCGCCATTTTTAAACAAAATGGCGGATGAAGCTGGCCAACGAACTCGGTCGAGACATTGGTCAGTACTATGTATAAACGAAGTTACATCCAAATCGGTTCATAAATACGCCTTTTATCGCGTGACAAAATTCAGGACGTTTCAAAATGTCAGCTTCGCTTGAAATTCAAAATACTATAACTCAGCCATTTTTTAAGATATAGACGAAACAAAAACTGCTACGGAGTCTTTGTATAAAGGTCAAATACATAAGAAAAAAATATTTTTCCATTTTCAATTTTTTGGTACCACATTTTAAATTTTAAATTTTTAAAAAAATTTTAAATGCCGCCATTTTGAAACAAAATGGCGGATGAAGCTGGCCAACGAACTCGGTCGAGACATTGATATGTACTATGTACACACCGAATTACATCCAAATCGGTTCATAAATACGAGAGTTAGAGTGTGACATAGGTCAGATATATATATATATATATATATTGATATATATATATATATATATATATATATATATATATATATCAATTTTGAACGGAGGGTGGTTTCGGGGTCTGGGGGTCATTATCGATGAAAATATACCAAAATTTTTTGAAATCGCTTTCCTCCGAACGGCTGCAATAGGTAGCTTTTTGTAAAGAAAGCTACCTAAAAGAGAAATTAACCAAGCTGCTCTTTCTAAGGTTTAGTTCTCATCCGACTTAATGTCTTCCTGAGATAGAACTAATAATGACAGAAGACATGGTTAATACAGCTCATATTCAAAATATTAGAGTAATTGAGAAAAAGTAATAAGAAAAAATTATTTTTCATTTATTTATTTTTGATACTAAGTAAATGCAATTAAATTTCTTATAAATTAAATCTGAAATGTTTAGATAAGATTTTAACATTTACAAAATAAAACACAGTACAATAAATTAGGTATACAGCTTTCTGAAACATATCAAAATATTGGAATAAAATTTAGATTAAAAAAGTTAAAATTTTTAACAACTACTTTTAGGCACAAATAACGTACAGAACGACAAAAAAAAATCCCATACGATCGTTTCGAGTATTCCTGGATTCCCTTCCAGGACTCTTCTATGGACTCGGGAGTCCATAAGCTCTACCTTCGGAGTCCATAAGCTTCATTCTCTAGACTTGAATACCTTGATTACCATATGAAACACAAAACACACTGTCATCACTAAATAATATATTTTTCCAATCTTCTTCGCTCCATAAACGTCTTTATTCACACCAATTCAAGTTTATATGCTTTTTTTTTTGCAGTCATGAGAGGTTTTGTTTTCGGTACACGAGATTCAAACTTAAATTTATGGAGACATCTTAATGTCGATGTAGAAACTTCAACTCCTTCTTTCCATTTTCGGTGCAAGAATCGCATACTTTTAAAACGGTTTTTCTTAACTATACGCTTCAGTTTCCTGTCATCTCTAGCAGATGTTTTTGGTTTTCGGCCGCCATTTCGGCGATTATTTTGACATTTTCCCTTTTTGCGATTATTTTGACATTTTCCATTTTTTTAATATTGTGTTAGTATTTTACTAACGCTTGATTGCGAACAATGTAAATAATTGGCTATATAACATTGATTTTTACTGTGCGGATACAAACCAACCATACGAAATTTAAAAGATTCAGGAGTATCACTCACACGACCCATTTTAAGACGAAAAATCGAACAAACTGAAAAAAGAATACTGAATTTAAATAAATACGTCTAAATTTAATCAATAATGCTACCACTTATGAATTGATGATAATTAAAGAAGAATTAATGTGAAATATTCTAACAATTTGAACCACTTGAATAAATATTCTAATATTCTGACGTTTCAAAATAATTATTTTTGAATTATTCTTTTAAAAATTATATTAATTTTAAGATAATAAATAAGTTTAATCAACAATAAGTTCTTAATAAAAACATCGTTTACATATTTGCATTAGAAGACATTAAATTACCAAACGATATTTTCAATTTGAAAAAAAAAAAAAAAAAAAAAAAAAAGTAATTATTCTAATATTTTAAATATGAGCTGTAGAAGGTTACGTACAAAAGGAAGAAATGAACTGGACATTGATAAAATTTCCTTTTCATTTTTGACAAAAGTTTTCTTTTTGTTTTTAAACGTTCTCTCTGGAGATTTTTGAATCTATGAAAATAGATCTTATAAACCGAACTCTTTTATGTGGATTGGAAAAAAAATTGATTTTCATTCCAAATTCAAGTATTTGAATTCGATTTCATTCTAAATTTTAATTCCATATTTTTATCAATATCCTACCTGTATTACGTTATATGAAAATTTCGCCAATTTATATTATACAAGTACTAATTATTATAAAATTATGTACTGCCAATTATGTATCGTCATTAATATCGTCAGTAATACTAACAATGCTTATAATTAGATATCGTCAAAAATACCAGTAGTTATAGAAGTAGTATAAATCTACTAATTTATGTAACGCCAATTTTTGCAAAACCAATTTCTCTATATTTATATTATACCAATAACAAATATAATTTTATGTTATATCCTCACTATTATACCAACAACCAATATTATACAAATATTATACAAATAACCAGTTTTTTCGCCCATTTGCAGAATTCGATTTTATTCCAACTATTTTATTTGAAAATGTATTTGAATCCGTTAGTACTAATAACTGGAATCCATTTTTTCTGAAAATCGGAAACTAATATCATTATTTGATAGCCACTCCTGCCTGATGCACTTTTTATTTATTTTAATCTAAGTCTGTCCAAATCGTAATTAAGAGAGAGAAATTAACCAAGCTGCTCTTTCTAAGGTTTAGTTCTGATCCGACTTAGCGTCTTGCCTTTTTCTCTTTCTTCGCTTCCTGAGATAGAACTAATTATGACAGAATACACGGTTAATAGAAGGTAAAGTAGAAAATGAAGAAATGAGAATGGCCAAAATTCCTTTTTATTTTATTTTTGAATGTCTCCCTGAAGGTCTTCGAAGATCGATGAACAGACTGTCCTAGAAAAAAGATTTTATAAGCTGCTTCTTTTATGAGGATTTTCCAATTAGAAGATTTAAAGGAAATTGGTGCAATGAAAATTTTGTATTATATATATTGAGGTTTTTTTTTTTTTTTTTTTTTTTTTTTTTTTGTAACAGATGTAGAAAAACTTTTATGAAAATTTGTTAGGGACCGGAAAATCACGATTGTGATACCAGGGATGAGGCCGAATAAAAATAGATTTTTGATGTGTAATTAAGTCTGTTTTGAATGTCTTGGAAGCTTTCTTGGATCTCATAGATACAGATCCGATAAAAAAAAATATTTTGTAAATTATTCGCACTTGAATATGCAGTTGTGCTTCGCTGCTTCTCTCTTCTGAAGTCCTGACTTCAAACACAAGTTACACACACGCACTATATATATATATACCGGGTGTCCTAAAAAGGACTGACTAATTTTAAAATTCAATAACTTGCAAACGGTGACAGATATTTAAAAAATTCTTGCAAGAGGGTTATGCATAAGGTCAAAAGTTTTTTTACAGTGATTTTCGATTTTAGTTCGAGTTACAAACAATAGATGGCGCTGCGATGAATAGACGCTAAATTCAGGCTCGATTTTCGGGACCCACTCAATACATTTGCACCTTCTTTTTCCGCATGGATGAAGAGAAAAGCCAAAATTTGAGCCTGTATTTAGCGCCTATTGCTTACAGCGCCATCTATTGTTTGTAATTCGAACTAAAATCGAAAATCACTGTATTTTAAAATCAGTCAGTCCTTTTTAGGACACCGGTATATATATATATATATATATATATATATATATATATATATATACGCTTTTAAAATATTTTATACATATACATATATATATATATAATTCATTCATACTATCACAATTTTTGTGGGTGGTCGGTAATGTTTAATTAATGGTTATATATATATATATATGTGTGTGTGTGTGTGTATGTATATATAAAATGGCGGACTTCATTTTCAATATTTATGAGACGTTCATTCTAGTAAGTTTTTTTAGAACACTTCCCTGGAATCCAGAAGCTTAAAGGCATGCACATTTACTGTGCCTCCAAATGGTTTTGTGGAATATGAGTAGAAATTTTCGATATTTCTCTCGGTTTTTTTATTATTATTATTTCCTTCTGTTTTATTATTATAATGCATTATATTGGCAGTGATTTTTACAAATAATATTTCTATTCTGGATTTAAGTGTGCATATTTTTCCGTTACTTTTTAAATTATCAACAAGATGAAATAAAACAGGAAAAGATATTTCTTACCTGTACTCAGTAGCGCTGTTTAGACCCCAATCCCGTTTATTGAAGATGCAAAATCTATCAACCATAACTAGGTTCCAGGTATTTTACAAACCTTTAGCTATAGTGTAAAATAGAAATAATATTATTTATAATTTGTCTTATTATATTTTTCGTGTCATGGATGGTTGAAGTGATGACTTTTATATCCACTCAATATCTTTAATGAAAATCTTCTTAGTTATTATATATATCATACAGAAAATGCATCGAGAGAATAATATTCTTCTCGGAGCCTATTAAACACGACATCACACTAACACAGCAAAGGGAGCTCTAAAAAGAATATATAAAAGAAAAGGTCATAGTCTAGTCGTAGATGAAGTCCGCACAATAATTACATATACAGTGTAGAAGTCGAAGATGGGAGGGGCAAAACCGCAAATATGCAATCTTCTCGAAGCTAGGAAAGTGAAAGTTAAAAAGTCTTGAAGTTAGATCATAAAAAGTTTCTAGGTTTTTCTGTCAGGGGTTACACTCTTCAACAGTGATAGACAATGCTTGGAAAAAAATTGTCAGTCTATTATATGAAATAATTTGCGACGTGTGGTGTCCTGCGGACTGATAATTATACTTCCACCTGTCGCTTAGGTTTCTTAAATTTCTATCATCATTTGATATCTACAATGAATTTGTTATTCAAATATATGCTTAGATTATGTTTAAATCAGTTTTATCCGGCTTCTTAAGTTTTTGATTCATGTTACATTAAAATGTTACAGTGGGTTTTATTTAGGATGATATTTTGTTATTTTTTTCTTATGAATATGCTATGGATTATTATTTTCCATCTTTTCCCATGTTTTTTCAAAAAAAATTATGGCCATTTTTTTTCCCATTCTGACCAGAAAATCAGAGTTCTAACTTTTTACGACTGCTCTTTCATCTTCACCTAACGCTTAATTTATAATGGCTGTTTCATAATAATACACTGTTAAAAATTTGCAGCATTCTGGAAGGTCATTTGACCGTTTTTTCCGAAAATGGTTACACAACCGTAATTTAACACTATTCTGACCATATTATTGGCCATTTTATGGTCAAAATATAGTTAAATTACGGTTATGAAACCATTTTTTCAAAAAACGGTCGAATGACCTGCCAGAATGCTGCAAAAATTTAACAGTGCACTGTTAAAAATTTGCAGCATTCTGTCCAGTCATTCGACCGTTTTTTGAAAAAATGGTTTCATAACCGTAATTTAACTGTATTCTGACCATAAAATGGCTGATAATATGGACAGAATAGTGTTAAATTACGGTTGTGTAACCATTTTCAGAAAAAACGGTCAAATGACTGGACAGAATGCTGCAAATTTTTAACAGTGTGTAGAAACCACCAGTCCACCAGAAGAAAATGAAGTAATGGAAATGCCGGGGGCGACACTAAATTCTGAAAATGTAGAATTCCTGTTCTCTGGTTTATAAAATGCCTTTGGACGGTAGTATAGGTATGCTACTTTTTTCTCGATATAATTAAATAAAATAACTTGAAAAAATGTTTAAAAATATGTATATGCAGCGCTAAATGCATAAGTTGCTGGTATATTATTACTTGTCAACATTTTTAGACTGCTCAAATGCTTTAAATAAGTAAAGTTAGTTAATAAGTTTTTTTTTTTTTACTGATACTAGAATAGTATCCTGTAAATCTTTTTGCACTCGGGAACGCCTTTTATAAAATTAGCCCTCTCTTTTTTTCTTTTTTATTGGCTTAAAAGTCCCTGGAACGGTATTTTATTCTTTATGACAGAAATGGAAATTGTATTATGCAAAAATAGAAACAATGTTATTTAATACTAAATGCAGTACATAAATTTATCAGACGTCCAACCATGTCTCGCTGACATATTATCTTTTCACACTTTACCTAACGCTCAAATGCTTTAATTAAGGAGAGTCGATTAATGAATTTTCTCTTTCTGATGCCAGGATCTTATCCGGTAAAACATTTTGCTCCCCTCCACTCCTCTTATGCTAGCAGCCTTTTTGTAAAATCCCCAAGGAAGGTAACATATTCTGTTTGATAGAAATGGAAAAAGATGGTATGAAAAAAATGCTGATAACCAAAAGTTTTTTTTTTTTTTCCTTTTTCTTTCTTTTTGGTTCTTTGTGGGAATCAATGAAAGCGTGTACGAGGTTTTCCTTTCCATCAATTCTTCTGAAATTTTTCGAAAAAATAAAACTAGAAAAGAATTTTTATTATCTGTTTGCGAACAATGATTCTCTTTGTTTTGTTTTACTTTTTCATTTTTGTTTTCTATTACGTGTAATAGAAAGATTTTAATATGCAAGACAGGATTTGTGTTTTGGATTAATTTCTGCTGTCTAATATTCGACTGAAAACACATATAAACATACAAATATGGCGGCGTATTTCAAGAGATTTCACATTTCTGAGACATATGCAAATATTTATAAAACGGAAAATTCAGAAAATCGAGAAATGAATTAATGTCATATTCTCAAGTTACAAATTCTTGAAAAAATTTTCTCGATAAGCCGTTAATTATTTATGCAGTTGTTCAAATCTGTCAGTCAAGTTTAGTTAGTTTGATTGCATTCATTCATTCAAGGATTGTTGTGAAAAAAGTAATACGTGTGATATTGAGTGATTTAAACTTTAATCTATTTTTTTTTTTTTTTTTTTACTGAATCCTCGATTATCCTGTTCAACAAAGAAATTTAAAATAAATCATTCCGACATATTTGAGAGATTTTTAATTCGTAAAATAAACCTACTCACATTATAGTTTTGTAATATATAACACAACTATATATCAGCTTTATGCAGCATCGTCTGTGCCCTTGCTGAACGCGTGAAATAATAACCATTCTTTTAGGCAATGATTCCCAAAATAGAATCTTCATATAACAGTTAATTCAACTTTAATTAGCAAATGTAGGGCGTTGTAAATATTACAGCTTATCTCGAGAGAAACATGCAAAGATTTTTTCAAAGTCCTAGTGAAAACTCTGTGTGCTTTTACAAATGCTTCTGATTTCTTGGAACTTACCAGAAAAATGCAGTATTATTAACCTGAAACATTGATAAGTAGAAAGAAATCAATGAACTGAGAAGAAACAATGCATCAATGAGATCATCTTAATTTGCAGAACTACCAGCATATTGGGGACCAATATGGGAAACCATCATATGCAAGACGAGCAAGTTTTAGATTGATGTATTATGCAGCTTTTAAAAGTTTAGAAAAAAATTCGTCAATGTTCAATATTATATTTTAATTAATGTGAAATACATTTCTGGCCAAATATTTAATTCGGATATTATTTGCATCATTTGTAGAAATTTCTGTAATATATATTTTTTCATTTTTAGGTAGCACAGTTGCATTTTGATTTAAAATGTTTAATCAAGCCCTGTGATATTAGTCATTAATTTTTTTGAATGTACCCATAATTGTGTACATGTAAGTTTTACACGTTATGTTTGAGCTTGGGAGGATGAGGTAGGAGCCACTGTATATTATCCTTCAATCTCCAGCTATGTTTATCAAATAATTTTAGAAACAGAATAATATAAAATTTAGAAATGACTACAAAAATTTTACTTTCAATCCATAACACTAACTGTTTATGCTGTCTTCTTATCTACTTTCTCTGTATATGTTACACTAATATAAGTTATGCGTGTAATAAAGTATCCGTCCCTGGATGGGGTAAATGTAGGGTGTCTGTTATAGTACCGCAATGAAAAGCATGGAATGAAAAAATTGAGTTATTCAAGACCGCATGTCGAAAAGACAAGGATCCCACCAACCGAATGTGTAATAAAGTATCCGTCTCTGGATGGGGTAAATGTAGGCTGTCTGTTATAGTACCGCAATGAAAAGCATGGAATGAAAAAATTGAGTTATTCAAGACCGCATGTCGAAAAGACAAGGATCCCACCAACCGAATGTGTGTGAGAGAGAATATTAAATGCACTATATGGCCATTGATGATCGGACACTTTTAATTTTAGATATTTGGTCTTACATTTAAAGTTATATTTGTCGGATTTTTCTGTAACTTCAGAACTATGAAGAATATGTTCGACTTCATATTTATCAACGACGGTTTGATCAGACGGACAATTAGGGGTCCAACAAAAAATTTGGTGATGTTTGGGATCACAATGTAAAATAAAATGCACGAAATGATCTATCGCTATAGCTTACGAATATATGGATATTGTTCAATATATGTATTCATTTTTGGATGAATAGAACATATATTCATGGAGATATATCGATTTTTTTTTTAAGTTCAAAAGTTTTTTGCATGTTTTTTGTTTATATCATGCAGGGTTTTTTACCAAATTTAACGCCAGTTTCAGAAAATTTGACAAAATGTAGTAGAAATCATATGGTGTAATTGTAATGTAAATATATTAAATATTTGATGAAATATGAGAAGTTGAATGAAATATTTGTTATCTGCGCATGTGCGCACGATCATTTTTTTTCCATGATTTAATAGTCTGCTCTATGGAGCAATTCTTTAAAAAAAACAGTCAAATATCGTGAAAATTCCGAAAGATATCGGTAATATAGTGAGCGAATTTTTAGTTGTTTTATAAAAGTTGCTGAATTATAAGGGATTTTCCACAAATTGTCATTTTTTTGTTATCTGGGTTTTAGCAAAGGAGTTTGTACTTAATGAATTTCAATGAGTAGATTTAGAAGAAATGTTTAGATTTTGATACTTCTTTTTTATTGGAATAGGCACGTTATGGTGATTATCCAAGAAGAAATGAAGCATCAATAAAAAATTAAAATTAAAAACGACAATTTATGGAAAGCCTCTTATCATTTAGCTGTTTTTAGTAAAAAATTAAAAATCAGCTCAGTCTATTGCCGATATCTTTCTGAATTTTCACGATATTTGACTGGCTTTTTTTATGAGTTGCTCCATTAGAGTTGAGTATCAAATCATGAAAAAAAATATTTTTTATCGTGAGCGCATGCGCAGATAAAAAATATTTCATTCAAATGCTTATATTTCATCAAATATGAATTTAATATATTTACATTCCAATTACACCGTATTATTTCTACTACATTTTGCCAAATTTTCTGAAACTGGCGTTAAATTTGTTAAAAAAATACCCTGCATGATATAAACAAAAAAAACATGCAAACATTTTTTTGAACTTTAAAAAAAAATTCGATGTATCTCCATGAATACACGTTCTATTCTTCCACAAATGAACACATGTATTGTACAATACCCATATATTCGTAAGCTATAGCGATAGATCATTTCGTGTATTTCATTTTACAGGGTGATCCCAAGCATTATTCTTTTTCTTTGATTTTTTGTTGGCCCCCTAATTGTCCTTCTGATCAAACCGACGTTGATAAATATGGAGTCGAACATATTCTTCATAGTCCTGAAGTTTCAGAAAAATCCGACAAAAATATCTTTAAATATTCGACAAAATGTTTAAAATTGAAAGTGTCCGATCATCAGTGGCCATATAGTGTACATGGTCAGAACTTTAATTACATTGCCTAAAAATAATTGCCATATTTCTAAACTAAATTAATTTGATAACACAATAAATATGTTATATAATGCATCTGATATGAAGGTACTTAAGAGAGTATCCAGCTGGTCACCATAGGCTGTTAATGTTGTGCTTTGTAATCATGGAAAATATAAAAAATAGCCTTTTCCAAAAAACGTGAATAATTATAATATTCTCTATATAATACGGAGTTGAAAAAAATTACACTAGAAAATGAATTCTGAAATTTTTTCCTTTCGTTATAAAAAATGAAATTTTATGCCGAAGATGTAAGTGATAAACTGAGATATAAGAGATTCTTGTGTAATAAAGGGAATATTTTATTACATGCATTCTAAAATAAATATAAACATTCTTCTAAAGTTTTTATCTTTACCATTTTTACATTCCCCTTTCCTAAAATGTTGCACTTTAATCTTGACAAACCGCAGATGTAAAAGTGAACTTGGAATCCAATATCAAACAAACTACACAAAATTATTTTCCGTGTCTGGTATAGTTTTATCTCCCTTTTGAGTAAATTGAATACTAACTTTTAGGCTGTCTCAAAAATTCACAATATGCCGTTGCATGCTATTTACATTAATCGTCGTAAGTTCGTTAAAATCTTATTCAAAACAATCGATTCCTGTAAATTGAAAAGCTTACTTATAATCCATGACTTGTTCTTAATTATCTGAATTATAAAAGCAAGTAATTCTATTAATCGATTATTTATATATGCGGCTAATATTATTACAATACATTTCTATTATTAACTTATGTTATTGCAATACATTTACAGTGATTTAGTCCTTAGCACATTAGCTGCCGAATTACGGCTGGTGGTCAAATGTTCTTTTCACTGTAAAGCAGGGCTCTAAATGTATCGGAGCAAACCGGCACTAGTTTTTTAACTGAATCTAGTTTTTTATTATGCATTTTAAAATAGCGGCTTAATGTAACGGCTTATTTCCAGACAGGAAATTCTAATATCTGTCTCGAACATCTAGTTTCAGCGAGTTTTAGTACTGTAATTATATAATTTAAATTATGTCAGACATCAACAGTTAAAAATCTGATTATAATTATGGATTTCTTTTCATTTATATAAATATATCAAAGATAAGTTTAAACAAAAGTTACATAATGGAAAACGAAGAAAAATCGCAAAATTTCAAAAGCATCATAATTCCTTGTTAGGAGAGTCTCTTAAGTGTTTTACAGTAAAGTAAGCAACAAAATGAAATTTTTATGCATTTAACTGTTACATGGCTTGAAATGTACCGGAGCCGACCGGATCGATGTTCCGGTTCGTGAAATTGTGACAAATATTGTTCCGGTTCGTGAAATTCTGGTAAATATCGCACTGGTTTCTGCAAATATTAAAACCTATTGTTTCAGTTCCTGGAAAAAAAATTAACATTTCAGTTCCGGTTAAGGTTCATGCAAAAAAAAAAAAAAAAAAAATGTATAGAACATACGGTGATGTACTAAATTTCAGTGTGATAAGCCACCACCCATTTCCACGGTTGTGATACGATTGTGATACTACTTACTCTAAGTGATCGACTCATTAGACAAATGACTATTAAAATTTAGTGACTATATAAATATGACAGGCCACACATCTGATATATCATGATATCCATTTATCATGAAGTCTTAATTAATTGAGTCCTAGGTTTAACTAGATTTTTGTCACATTTAATCAACAGAATTGTAAATTTACATAATACTTCAACTTTATTCTATTTTCTAATAAATAAAATTTAAACGTATATTGCATTAACATCTAGATATTTAGAAAACTTTTGATTCCCAAGAAAAAATAACTTTTTCTAAAATAAACTATTATTGTAGAAATTATCGTCTGTACTAACTAAATGACACAGTTAATTATCCATTTTTAATAACAATTACAAGCTTTTTAAAAAATAGTTTAAATAATGGACACGAATGAAACGTACTTTATTGTAACATCCTTAATCTAAATAAAGTTATACCGACAACTTTACACAGATAACTTATACATTTGGAAGATAAATTCGATACTCACATTGGATTTATTAAAGGGGGTCCGGGGCTCAAAATTCTGTTTTTTTTTTATTTATAGAGATTTTGTTATGAAATTTTTTTCTGAAATATCTTTTAATATAATAAGAATATTGCATGTAAAAAAATCTGAAAATTTTTAAATATTTTTTTAATTTAAATTGTAAAATTTTAAACATATTTAATTTTTGATATAACTCTGAAAGTACTTACTCAATTTACAAGATTTTTACACTTTTGTGTACAGAAAATGTATCATTTAAATTTGTCTTCAGGATTTCTCAAAATATTGATTAGGAATTTTATAAAAAAAAAAATTTAAGTACAAAAATGAAGTTTATTTCTGAGTGAGTTTTGTATTAATTAGCATATTTTCACAATTATCACTCAAAATTAAAAATCCTGGAAACGATTTTTTGGAAATAGTATAGGATAAAATCTCTGTTAAAAATTTCAAACATACATCTTGCAAGGAACTTTAGACATATTCTTTTAAAGTTGACAAATCGTGAAAAAGTTCATTCTGAGATAAATGGAGTTAAAGTTCTCGTTAGTGGGCAGCTGATGTATCGCTGGCAAAAGGTGTTATATCTCTGTATCTAATGAAGATAAAAGCATGCGATTTGCGGCATTTAACGCTAAAAACTCAGTATTTTTTTTAAGCCAATAAAAAAAAAAAATGCATTTTTTGAGAATTTTCAGCTTCTGACCCCCTAAATGCTTTTAAACCAAAACAGTTGTACGAATAAGAATGCTGATTAGATGTCATACAAGAGGTGAATCGTCAGAGATTATTATCAAAAGTATTTTATATCAGAGGTATAAGTATTTTATATCCGAGGTATGTTATCAGAGGTATATTATCAGAAGTATTTTAGATCAGAGGTATTCTATATCAGAGTATTTCCTCTCGAGATTGCTCATAGTGTTTCTCTTATAGAATATAGATGAACCTTTGAATACCTAATGATGAAACTAATGATGAACTTAATGAACCTTTGAATACCTAATGATGAAACTAATGATGAACTTAATGAACCTTTGAATACCTAATGATGAAACTAATGATGAACTTAATGAACCTTTGAATACCTAATGATAAAACTAATGATGAACTTAATGAACCTTTTAATTAAAAATAACCATTAAATTAAAAAGAATATTAAAACAAAGTTCCCGCCAAATTTTATAAATTTTAAAAGTAATGCTTCAAAGCAAGGAGAAAAAACATAGAAATTGAGCTGGTGCATTTGATAACTAAAA
Source organism: Maratus speciosus (assembly GCA_963932465.1). Classification (NCBI taxonomy): domain Eukaryota; kingdom Metazoa; phylum Arthropoda; class Arachnida; order Araneae; family Salticidae; genus Maratus; species Maratus speciosus. The sequence continues at coordinate 455,874,026 of OZ010788.1, read as the reverse complement.
GAAAAAAAGATAAATGTACTGATTTAAATTATGAGATCCTCAGTCAAATTCCAACTTATTTTAAAGGTAATGCACCCCTTAAATCTTATTGTTCCTAGATAAACTCTTTTATTACATTCAAATAAATCACTCATCTGCATTGTAATATCGGACTCTTATTCCGATACATTTGCTTACTTTCAATTTTAAAATAAACCAGTCCTTTATCTGATGTTTGTAAATAAAAGCTTGTTGTATTAAATCTCGTATCTTACATACGTAACTAACATCATAAATTTTTGGATTATTTCTTCTGACAATATTATCATTGAAAAGGACTCTCTAGACTATAAAGAACTCAAAAATTATTTATAGAATCATTTCTATAGCATTTGAGATGGAGTTCTAAAATGGTTTTGCAATAGATTTCCCCTAAAAGCTCATTTGACTATATATTTTACTAACGCTATATATAGATCCTGAAAGAAGCACTTTAGTCACATTCTCAAACTGTCGCATTTATCTTTCATTGTCTAAGGGGACTCATATGTGGAGGATTTTTTCATATTTTATAGTCTGAGTTTGTCAGGTTCTTAGAAATCTCATGTGCATATTTTAAAAGATTGAATAAAAAATGTCAGATCATGAGTAAAAAAACGTAAATGTTTAACTTAAAATATTTTTTTTTATTTACAAAAAACTCATTTTTACCAGCAACGTTTAGTAGAGGAATGTTCCTAAGTTAAATTATTAAATACAGTAGCTCCTCGTTATATCGCACATTTAAGGGCAGCTACATGAAATTTCTTCATTGTATTTATAAGGTAAGAAGATACTTGATATGGGTAGAAAAAAGGACCGTCGTCGCTACTACAACCGCTTTAATATATTGAATTTATTATGTATGAGATTCTTTAGAGTAGTCTTTCCCAACCTTTCTACATTTATTTTCTCTGCAACCACATCATCAAAAACACTATCAGAGATATAACTATTACGGAGTTAAATGCCTGTCCACGAATCACTGTAAAAAAACCACTGTAGATTTACCAAAACAAACTCGATCACAGTGAATGTGCTGTATCTTTCTTTGGTTTCCTAACTATATTAACATGGAAAATACAGTAGTTGCGTAAAATTGCAAGCACATTGTGCTGTTAATTTTACGCAATTACTGTATTTTCCATGTTAATATAATCAGGAAACCAAAGAAAGATACAGCACATTCACTGTGATCGTGTTTGTGCGCGAGATGAACAGTACTTTGTACTGTAAAAATGTCGTTTTTTTTTTTACAGTGATGTGTGATTTCTATAATTTTCTACTATCATAGCAGAAATTCGCATTTTATGCTACTTACAAGGGAACCACTTTTGTTGCTGCTCGCACGTAGCATCGAGACCTGGAACATTTTGTAGCTCTATACATAAAAGTTAGAGAACCGATAAAATTTCTCTCTTAAAATACTATTTTATATATATTTTTATACTTTTAACTTTTTATTATTGGATTTTTATTTGTTTATTTCACGCCAAAAGTGAGTTAAATCGCTAAATATGGCGCTACAAATTTTCCCGCCGCTTTATCCTGGGAGTAAAATATATGTACGGTACGCATTAGAATTAAATTAGATTGCAATTTGTTTGATAAATTGATAGCATAAGAAACAAGAATTAGGTTTTTTTTTTCTTTTTGCTATGCAGACGATAAATGTATAAATAGTAACTATATTTCTGTTAAAAGCTTTCAAAATCATTCAAAACTATTTTTTTAGTGAAATACAATATAAGCAAACTATTTTTTAAAAAGTCGGATGGAATAAAATTTTGAATGTTTAAAATGAAATGTTGTTGTATTAAATGTTTTGTCTTTTGGTAAAAGTAATCATTTAGAAAAGTAATATTTTTATACAATTTTAGAAAATTTACCGTGCCTAATTAGGTCGGACATTTTCATTTCTACGGAAGTCTGAACTAAACCACTGCTCACACATGGCAAACAGCTATGGCATCCAGCTAGGGTTGCCGGAAAGCTTTACTTTTGGAAAAAATGCCAAATTTTTCCTCGCCAAAAATGTATAAATGCCAGGAATATAATTCTGCAATTTTTCAAAATCCAATTCGTAGGTTCTTGAAGGAATTTTTAAACTTTTTTCAATATTTTATACTTATTATTAACTAATTTGTATTTTTAAATGCTTTTCATAAAAAAAATATTCTATGTTAATAGTCCGATAAGTGGTCTCGAAAATTTCTTTTTCAGAAAGTTGTGCTGCTGTAAAATAACAAAAATAGGATTTTAACAGGAAAATTTTACCGATTCTCAAACTTCGTAATATAGGGCTTTAAAATGCTCCAGGTCTCAAAGCTAGGTGCGATCAGCACCAAAAGTGATTCTCTTGTTAGTTTAGATTTCCAATGTAATGCCTGTAAAAAATTACTATACCTCGCTCAAACTTCCGTAATTACCGTTCGCTTGTATTTGAGTTGCAACAGGATTACTTACGTGGCAACCGATATGGTAGTTTGGAATTAGCCACTGGTTTTTATCTGATGGATTTCGGATTGTTTACGATTTTCAGTAACATTTTAATCTCTCTCTTGAACATTTTGCTAAGATTCTGAAGACTAATATTGAAACTTCATACTTGACGCACAGCAGCAAACCATAAAAACCAACGCAACAGCATTCTACATTACGTTTCTTTACAATATTTACGTGTCTTTGAGCACTAAACATAAAAGGCCGATTTCTGCACCATGTACGGAAGTATATATAGGTTTTTATCTTCTAGTATGGTGAAGAGACTTATTTGTCTCTTGTTATCTTTAAAGATTATTAATTGAAACTTCATCATGTAACATTTTTCATACTTTCTAACATAGATGAAAAATGTTTATGACTTCGATATGTCTGTCTAGCCCCTGTCGGTCTGTGTGTCTGTCTGTTTGTCTAACCGTGCTCTAACTCTCGTAAATATATTTGGATTGCCTTATAATTGATATATGGTATTTAGGTTTACTATATCATGTTCGGTATTGAAAAGGTATTGTATAGCATTCATGGTTCGTTTACAGAGAAATCCAAAAGAATCTCGTTACCTAGGCAAAATGTATTTTAATGATATTACACTAATTCAAACATACTGATATTGGTAAACATCAATGAGGTGGACTATAGGAGTAGAATGTGGCATGTATAGTCTTTATCGTTCATCTTCAGGGACACACAAAATAATTCGGTTGTTGTACTATCTATGAGTGATAATTGCTGAGAACACGTTTTCATTTTTAATATGAGTTTTAAAATTTAACTAATTTTTTTCATATTTTCTGGGTGTATATAAATTCTATAGATCATAGACAGGGCAGCATAAAATAATTTGAATACATTTCCTTTTATTGGTAGGACGAAAAGTGCTGAAGGGTAATTTTCAACTTCATTATGCGTTTCCTAACTGAACTAAATTTTAGGCAGCTATGTAGTATATATAGAAATCTATAGATCATATACAGGGCTGTACATAACAGTTCAGATATTTTCCCGACTACAGATGGTAAATTCTGAAATTTGGTTTTAAATATAGTATACGTTTTCCAATTTGTTTATTTTGATATTACCTTTCACCTTATTAAAGGGTGAAGTTTCGTTACAGTATTCTGAATTTTTTGGAAAGTGTTTCAGAATCTATGCCAGATGCATGATTTCTCCTTCTTGTTTTTTGTATTTAAGTTGCGTCACCGTTTGCGGAGTTATATGATGTAGGGTAACTCCGGGAGAGTCGCCGCATACGAGATAGATGCCGCACACCCTTGTATTTCTTGTAATTATCGATAGATGGTCGTCAAACGCACAGTATAGGTGCGCAATGAGATTATTTTAACCAGTGTATAGCGTAAATTCCATTTCGATGTTTACTTGTAGATGTACAATCCTTATTTTGACGTAAGTGCATGATTTCACTGTCTAAACTTTTAAACACGTTATGCTTAAATACTTTTCATACGCTAATTACTAAATGTATACATGATTTCGTAGTCAAAACTAAGTGTAGCGTTTGTATAGAGTACTGTGTGTATGGTTACGCCATTCCCCTTAGCGATGGCACGTAACCGTGATGGCCGACGTCTGCACCATGCAAAATGGGACAAATGCCACACTGCTATTCCGGTATCCATGCCACAATTTCTTTTGTACAGGATGATTAAGTGTTATTAACTTTTCCTTTTCTTTTTGCACAGAATAACCATGTTAGGCATGTTATCAAGTTCACTGAAACCTAAGGAGGAAAAGGCGGAAATAAAAAGTAAGAAGGGCAAGAAAGATGCAAGTCAAGATGATAATAATGAAAAATTGGATTACGCGTATCGCAGACGTTTTTGCAAACTACTCCAAAAAAGAGGAAGTGTAATTGGCTTCGTTGCATCATATGTTTAAATGTAGTTACATAAAGACTGTACTTTTTCGACACTTTTTCTGTAGATTGTAGTCGAAGAAACAGGTCTCTTAACCCGTTCGGGATCATAGGTACATATAAGCACATTCATAAAGGGCTTACAAAATTTGTTTCTGGCACCAGTAAAAAAGAAAAGTAATATTTGCTTTGTTTAATTAGAGCATTTTCATGATTATTTTAGTAAAGGTAACTTCTTTTAGAAAAGTGGTACCAACCGAATAAAATTTGTGTAAAAGCCACCGATCTCGAAAGGGTTAACAAATAAATTATGTAGATACAATTTTTCTTTTTTTCTTTTCCCTTTCTAATACATTGATGTTACGTTGTTGCTGAAATAACAATTAAAATTTAATGTAGAAAAAAATAAGTCGATAATTTTAATAGTCAAAGTAGGGAACAATTATTAATTTGAATCTACTAATACGTTTCATTGTACTCATTTAGTTTCATTTTGTTATTACATCGTTAATTATAATCCAGATATGAATATTTTTTTCAATTCCTACTATTAGCTCACACTCTCCCTATATTTATCTTGTTCAAATTTTCAATCGTTAATAAAATACTCATTATTCATCCTATCAAGTTGAAATAAATTTTTTTAAACTTGTACTGGATGACAATTGATGCTAATACAGTTTTTTCAAATATTAATTCATTAATTAAATTTTAATTAATTAATTTTAGTTTTGCATGGGAAACAAAATGGCGGCCATTGGTTGTTGAAGATCAATTAAAGTATTTTCAATAAGGGGTTACCATAGGGGGGGGGGGGGGGCCTGTTCTGTCGCCAAATACCGCCAAGTTTGTCGCCAAGTTGGTGATATATCGCCGAATTGGGCGGCCAAAATGAGTCGCCAAAAGTGACGCCAACTTGGCTTTATCTCTAATATTTCGCAAAATTCCCATAGAGCTCCATTGTAAACCTACTTGCTTATAGAAAATCAACAAATTGAGATATTTTAATGCAACAAAAACTAATATTAGCTTAAGGGATTATATTAAATTTTTCTTTGATGATCTAAGTAGGAATTGACTTTAAAAACAAAATTTTTATATTACTTGTTTATATTTTTATTTATAATTTCATTCTGTTCTTATTACAAGCGCGGCATAACTACCGCACAAGTGTGGCGTCTCAGCCTGAATATACAGGTGACGCGCCGCAGTGTAATGTTTTAGAAAAAAATAGTTAAAAAATATTAATAATTTGTTTTGAATTTTTTTGTCGCAGTACACGCGTTGTATATTTAACATTAAATAGCACAACATGATTTCTTTTATTTTATAACCACCATGGGGCTTTATACAAAAATTAAAAGAAATGTGCGGCATAAATCCCGGAATTTGGAATATAGTTCCTTTTTTAAGAAACAGAATTCGTAACCGATTCATTTAAGAGAGCAATAATTTTAGAAACTTCAGAATTTTTCCTGTAGGTGTCAGCTGAATAATTACCAGAAAATCAATTACATTTCATGCATGTACAGTGAATTAAAAACCATTTTGATCTATTCTGTTGTGTAAATTTTAATTTTAATGCTTTTCAAATCGTACACGGTAACAAAAAAAAATCTGTAGTTGTACAGATGTAAAGTTACATTCTTACTAAACTTTTATCTGTAACTGTACAAAAAAAGCTGCAAATCTACAAAACTAGTTTTTGTAAAGCTACAGAAATCTGTAACTTTACAAATGAATCTGTTAAAATTACAGTAATCTTACTAAAATTTTATCTGTAACCCTGGTTGCAGTTACGTAAAAAGTTCTAGGCAATTTCTTAGTAACCTTACAGATTTTTTGATTTTTGGCGCAAAAGTGTGTCTGTTACAGGACTTTCTGTTGTTGCCGTTACATAAAAAGTTCTAGGAATCCCAGTTTCCTGGAAAAACTTTAGTAACTTTACAGATTTTTTTTTTTTTTACAATTATACCTTCATATGTGGCGCTTATATTCTTTTAACACTTTATGCACGGAATTATGAATCCAGAAATTGCTCTATCTCAATAATTATCTTCGTTAGTGTCTATACATATATGACAAAACTTATATTATAATAGTATGAAATTTAGAAAAGATTTTTCATTAAAACTGATTTAATAAATCGATAGTTATAACACTTTTTCTAAAATATTCTCAAGTATAAATGGATTAATTAACAAAAAATTCTGTTTAAAAAATCTTACTATTCTATATGAAAACAATGTAAATAAATGTATTGTGATCCTATCGATAAATGGAAAGGTTCTTTTAGTCATTTTTTTTTATTTAATATATTTTTAATAAGAGAAAAGCTACACCTTTGTAAATGGTTAAGAAAACTACCACTTTATAAAATAATTCGCTTTGACTGTTTCTCTATGCTTTCTAAATGTTATCGAGCAAAGTATTTTGTATGAAAAGTAAAGTCTACTTTTAGTAATAGATGGGTTCAATAAATCTTATATTAAAGTTTCTTCAGTGGTACACTGTAAAAAAAGAAAACGGCAACAACAAAAATTCATGTAACAGATAAACTTTTGCACTGTAAATCAAAAAATCTGTAATGTTACTAAAAGTTTTTTAGGAAACTGTGATGCCTAGAACTTTTTATGTAACTGCAACCCAGGTTACAGGTCCAGTTTTAATAAGATTACTGTAATTTTAGTAGATTCTTTTGTAGAGCTACAGTCTTCTGTAGCTTTACAAAAACTAGTTTTGTAGATTTACTTTATTTGTACAGTGTACAGATAAAATTTTAGAAAGCATACAGATTTCTGTAACTTTATATCCGTAGAATTACAGATATTTTTTTTTTTTTTTACAGTGTACTTAAAAGTGCTGTCAGTGGCTAAAGGGTTAAATATGCTTATGAAACATTCAGTTGCCTGAAATCCACTTTTAAAAAAATATATATATTATCAGAGATTATTTGCACGACAACTTAAATTTGTAGTTTCTTACTGTTAGAAATGTGGAAGGATTGTTAAGCTATTAGCTCTTTTTATTTTTACTTACTTCTCCTTATTTTTTACAAGGCCATCTCGTGGGATCTTTCAGATGAAAAAAAGAGAAATGTTTCCAGAGATACACTCTCGTGTGACAATAAGAAAACTTGGGGACAAAATTATTTATGTCTTTATAGGAATCAAGGGATTTTTCAGTAACATCCTGTTACTGTAAATACTTTGCAGTATGGTGACTGATTCGAGTTCTGACATTTTATTTTCGATTTTTATTGTTTCGAGTCATTCAACTCTTTTGCTTCTATAGTCATTTTTATCAGTGTGGTTTTTATAGATAATAAATTTAAGGAACAATAAAGTTACTTTAGATAAACTTAAAAACGCTTGTATTTTAATCAATACGTAACGTGTAATTAATATACATCGTGTAGGAAGATTTTTATATATTATGCACTAATTGAAAGATAATGATGAATAACGTTAGGGAAAAAAAAGCTAAATAATAGTTTTAGATGAAATTAAGATGCATTTCCGTAAAATTTAAATAAAGTTCGATAAATTTAGATATATCTGAGATATTTTAGATAAATAATAATTTCAAATAAATTTTAAATAAAATTTTAAATAATTATATAAAAATAATTTTTAAATTTTTTGTATATATGTCTATTAAATTATTCCTAAACATTGAATTAAATTTCACATTTAAAGTGGATTAAACCGATTTTGCTGTGTTCTACAATTTATAATTAAATTTTAATGCTTATAAAATCCCATACCTGTGTATATCGTGATTTTACTTATTTACGCTGGTTACGGCACAAATTTTACGACAAACGTGATTTGTCAGAAACTTTGTTCTCACAAATGGTACCGAAATTAAAATTGAAGCTTTACTACTGATGTGTATAATTTCTCTTCTAACACGTCTCTGGCTACTGTTATGAAAAATCTTGCATTTTTAATAGTGACACTATTTTTCGCAAAAAATACACCACACGCCGTTTGAGCGAAATGAGTTAAATGTGCCGCTGAAAGGTCGAATTCATACATGAAACATCCAATTGCTTTATTATTTTTTTTTTTCAATATACTATCAAATATTATTCAGTACCACAACTTAAAATTTTACTAACTTACTGATTAGAAATGAGAAAAAATTGTTGAACTAATAATTTTTCTTATTTTTATTTATTTCTTATATTTTACGAGGATATGGAGCATTTTCACAATCTTTTGACTTTCGGGAATAAAAATCTGGGGAAATTAAACCTGCTAAAATAACATTTTAATCTGTTAGACCAATGCCTTAATGATTCAAAATAAAGAAAAAATGGTCAACAGCGAAATTTTTTTTTAACTGAGGTTTAAGTCAAACTTATGAGTTTAATTTTCCTTACAATTTTACCACTATAACTTTCTATTTTCTTCTAAATTTTTACTTATACTGAATTTGCATAGTACCCACAGGACATTCAAATAAGAAATAATAACAATGTAGTATTTTTAGTAAAAAATTTTGGTATAACATTGTCTTAAAGAGGTGTTAAAGACAAAGGGAAACAGTGTGGGACAGGAAGGGAAAAAAAGGGAATGGTATAGGAAAAGAAAAGGGATCGTAAGAATGGGACGGTAAGGAAAATTACAACTATTTTCAAGCAAATCATGTTAAGACTAAGTGATAGCCACAATGTTCATTGATTTTTAGAAACAGTTAAACAGGATTAAATTTAAAAATTTAATTTACCTCAAAAAGTGCAGAAATAAACCTTGGGGACGGTAAGACTACCAATAAAGCCACGATGCTTCAAATTGATATTTAAATGCTGATTTAAATTCTGCAGTAACTTTCCTGTCAAAGAATTTTGGACATTCTTTCTCTAGCGTACTTCTGCATGATAAAAAACTTGAAAAAAATTCTGTCGCTGCATCTGAAGTGATTTTCTGTATAATTTTAGAAGAGGGATGGTAAGGAATCTAAAACCCAGGGGCAGAGATCAAAAGATAATATCAACCGTAAAAATGTTTGCAGGTTAATTTTCTGCTTATATATTTTTATAAAACAATTGTCCCAGTTTCGGAAAAAAATTACATCGAATTACTTTTATAGGAATAATTTTATACAGACAGCTCCAAACTTAAAAATCAGATTCAGGGATACGGGACGGTATAGGAGTTTTCCTGGTATTTAGACCCCCAACCTCGTCCAAAACTTATTTATCTCGTTAATATTGTTATGTAATCATACAATGGGATGTTCCCCAGTATATGAAATAAAAAACACAAGAATATGTACTAAAATAAAAATTATCATTCAGGGGCATAAAAGCCAAAATATTGTGAGAATGTCCCATATCTCTTGGGATCTTTCAGATGAAACAAAGAGCAACTTTTCCAGGGATGTATTCTCTTGTGACAATAATAAAATTTAGGCATAAAATTGTTTACGTCCTTATTGGAATCAAGGTGTTTTTCAGTAAAATTCTGTTACTCCAAATATTTTTCAGTATTTTAAAATACAGTAGAACCTCTTTTATCCGAAACTCTTTTAACCGAAATTCATTTTTAAAGTTTTTTTTTTTTTTTTTTTAACTATCACATTCCTTGTGTGCAAAATCCATTTTGAAAGCTTTCTTTTTTTAAAACTATCATATTTGTTGTTTGCTAGCGGTTCTTTCCGAACCACAAGTGCATATAAATATTTTCGAACTCCTTTCGTAGAATTCCTTTGAATTTAGCTTGAGGTCCCGTAAGCTGCGGAGTGGAACAAAGAAAACGAACAAATTAGCAGTTCCGAAGCTTTTGAATGCTTTGCAAAATGTTTGGCATGACTGGAGCAGCAGAAAGACTATGATACTAGTGAGTTAGTAAGATTAAAAAACTTCGTGATAGAGCTTCAAAGTAAAGACAATCGAAACTACGACAAACAAAACATTTTTCAAACCCTTGTGCAATATGTAAAAGTTACTTAATTTCAAAATTAAAATTCAGGTAATTTATTCTTGTTTCTATTTTGGTATTGCTTTATAAAATTTGATTGATTTTTATTAAGCCCGTGTTACCATAATAAGAAAAAGCGCATATATTTCTCCTTAATCTTAAAATAGAAGCATTCTCGATTATCCGAAGATTTCGATTTTCCGAAAGACGTTTCGGTCCCAATTACTTCGGATAATCGAAGTCATACTGTACTTCGATTCCAACATTTCATGTTTGATTTTCCTTATGCTTTGAGTCACTCTGCTTAATTCTTTTTTATCTATATCGTGTTGAGGAATTTTATAGCCAATAAATGATACTTTGGATAAACTTAAAAACCTTCGTGTTTCGATCAATACGTGGCATGTAAAAAACAAAGTTAAGGATGGTATACATAATCATAATAATTTTGGATCTCAGCTGTTTCAAAGTATCAAATTTTTAAAACCTTAAATGCCTGATTTTTCAAAAATCATTGTAATAATGTTTTTCGGCTATCATTTTTTAAATAAATCATGGAAAAAATTCTTTAAGAATCATATTTTGTGTTAAGTATGGTTTACGGCTAAAAAACAGTTTGTTACTAATCGGCAATACTGGTCTTTAATTGAAAAAATCATTTTTCGTGATAAAATTCTGTAATATTAAACACACAAGAATTTTAGGAATTATAATAAGAAATAAATTTTACTTGCTCACTGCAGAACAAAATAGGGTATTTCGCCAACTTCCAAACAAAACAAAAAGAACAAGTAGCAACAATTGAAAAAATAAATCTATGTTTATTCTTAAACAGCACAAGTGTTGCCATCTACATGTTGAAAATCGATTTAATAATATTTTCAGAATGTATTTTATTGACAACATTAGGCATTATAGCTTCAATATTATTCTAATAGTATTTTAGAGCCTAAATTGGGTATGTTGCCGAAAAGCAACTTAAGGGTTAAAGCAAAGTTAAATATAGGAAAGAGGTTAAAATAATAGTAGCCATATACATCCTTACAAGTGGTCTAGAATAGAGTCCTGCGCGGGTCAGGCTGCACCCCCCCCCCCCCCAAAAAAAAAAAAAAAAAAAAAAAAAAAACTCGATCAACCCAAACCTGTAACACTTTAACGCGAAACCGACCTAAACCCAGAATATTCATAACCGAACCCAAAGTGAAGAATATTAATCCACAATTTAAATACAGTTATGGAATTTTTTTTTACAATTATATCTGTAATATCATTTTTTTCTTTTTTAGGTGAAAAGGAGCTATATGTGCTCAATAATATTAAAATCTCTATTTTTAGGTGCGTTCGTAGTCATATAAATCCGTAGCACCTACAATTGTGACTTGTCTGTCCACATATAACAGCGCAAAAACTACCCAACCGAATGGTTTGAAATTTAATACATATAATCGTTGCAGAATTTTGTCGAGTCATTTCAGATTTTATGAAAATCGAATCAAAACTTAAAAAGATAATAATAAAACTTTTCTTCATTCTATTAAATCCTATCATACGCAATTAGTTCAATGATATTCCATGGTATTCCATGTTCAATGATTCTAGGTTGCCATGGTGATTACGCCCCATTTAAGATGGAGTCATATTATTTCAATATTCTGAATTTAATTTACATAGCCATAATAAATTTTTTATTCATGCATTTTTGCACAAGAGTGCGACAGCTATTGCTCCAAGATCTGAATACTTATAAAACTAGTTTTATAGTACGAACGCACCTCATTTGCCACGTTTGACGTATGATTTTCGACTTGTTTAAATTGAAAAATATTCAGGATTTTCTTTTGAAAAATCGGGTTAACCCAAACCCGATCCGAAAGAATAAAAACACAACCACAAACTGATCCGAAGCCGAAACATTTAGAGTCAACTTGACCCGTTTGCTTTTCAGCCTATCTTGTTTCCGTCGCTGTTCAGAAATTGATGGAAAACCAACCTATATTGATCACGTGACAGCCAAGAGAGCTGGAAGCATAGCGGCCCGTCTCTTTCGTTGGCTGTGGCTTTAACATAATGACGTCATCGTATAAGGACATAGCATCAAGAGTTACTTGACGGACACGTTTGTGCTTTGTAATATACATAATCATTTTATAAAGATTATATTCTTCTTGTAAATAGGATATTGTGGATGAAAATTAAATCTGGAATCACAACGTTATGCTTCTTTAGCAATGACTAAAATTATTAAATCATAGAACACCTTAAGTATTAGTTTATGCATTATATTTAAATAACAAATTATTTTATATACTTTTTTATATTTTACTGTTTCTCCATTCCTGGTAACTCATGAATGTAATGTGGGTCAAGAAATGTCTGTTTATTCATTGTCTGTTATGTCTGTAACTTCCTATCTTGAAAAATTTGGTTCCTAGTGAATTTAATAATTTTTCTAATTCATAACATAAAAGAATAAGAGATCATTCGCAGGAAATTTGTTTTTTTGTCATACACATTCCAACCGGTGCATTAGTTGAGAATGTTTCTGAAAAATCTTACACGTTAGTTAAGTTCGTGTATGCATCTGCTGTCTGTAGACAGGCGCTTTAGAAAAACAAAACACTGAGTAATACTCTCACTCCCAGCACGTGCACACACACATACGCACAAAATGATTAAGAGAGAATTTATACACGAGAAAATGTAATAGAAAACAAACAAAGGTTCAATATTTTTCATACATATATTTTTACATTTTGTTGCATATTATTACTGAAATTGAAATGTTTCGCTATTTTTCTATTTTATTTTGGTTGACAAATTCAAAATTTTAAAAAACAAAACAGCACGACAGTTTCTCTGGATGCTAGGATAAAAAATTGTTTTATTTTTTCAATTTCAGTGAAATGTAAAATTTTATGTGAATATATATTTCATAAAATGCTTTCTTTTTATACATGCTGTCAATCAAAATTGTTTCGATTCACTGCTTGCCAGAGCCGAGATAAATCTGTATTCGAACTTATTCTTCTATGTGTTCGGTGTGACTGCTATATTTTATTGAATATATTTTAGATTTTTTCTCATAAAAACGTTTAAAGAAATTAAAAATGTAGTAAAAATCGCTCATCGATGGTTGAAACTTTAAACTGCTAATTTTTTCTTCTCAAAATTTTCTGCAATCTTATGTGTGAAATACTTGTATTGTGTCTTATAACTATTATTTTGGTCAGATATCTAAAATATGAGAAACATTAATCAAATGTGAATCAAATGTAATTTTAAATAAAAATTAGATTACACATTTATAGACCTATGTATATATATGTGTGCGTGTGTGTGTAGTTAAGTATTTGGAAAATTATTATTTTGTTATTGTTTCAAAAGTAAGAACAGATGCCACTAAAGTAGGCCAAAGTTGCTGTTTTTTTTTATAGAAGCGAGGGGGGGTGGTATTTTTATTATTTTTTAGTTCAAGAATTAATAATAATAATAATAGCACGGCACGTCTCCCGGATGCTAGAATAAAAGATTGTCTCTTTTTTTCCAATTTCAGTGAAATGTAAAATTTTACGCAAATATATATTTCAGAAAGCGCTTACTTTTTATAAATTCTGTCAATGAAAATTGTTTCGATCTACTGCATGCACAACTCGAGATAAATCTTTATTCTATCTTATACAATTGTACATTTGGGATAATTTTTTTCAGTTTTACGTACCAAACGGTTTGGTAAAATACATGCAGGTTTTATATTAAATATGATATTTTAGTTTCTTGCTCATAAAAATAGTTTAAGAAATTTAAAATTGAGTAAAAATATTGATACTTCAATCGGCGAATTTCATTTTTTTAAATTTTGTTGCAAATATTTCTTGAAAGTGCTTTCGTCAGATCTATAATATCGAAAACAGAATAATAAAAATCTGTTTATATATTTGGTGTACGAATACATCTTAAAACGGGTAAACACACATCTTAAAAGTATGCATATAAATGGTAGAAACCTATTTGATCCAAAATTCAGTTGTAGGAAAAAAATTATAAGCATATGTTAAAATTCAAGTAAAAAAATAATAATAAAAGTCGTAAACTGTCATTGCGTGTAAGTTATTAGAAAAATTTTGTTAAGAAAAAAAGAAAAAGAAATGTGCTGGGGATAATTTCAAATTTCAAACAGTTCAAAACTCCAGTCAAACATTTCAAAACTCTAAATGGATTCCAAAAACACAGTGGTGTTAAAATGTAACGTTATTTCTTTTACCAATGAACCTTAAATTTCATTACTAAATGAATTTATTCTTAAATTAGAAAATCCCTTACCACAGTTAGAAGATCGCATTTGTAAAATCTATTTCTTCAGTTGATAGAATGCAGAAAACGGAAATCGTTACATTGATCAAAGGTATTCTGAAAGTAAATGAATAATTAATGCATTATTTCTCATTTTTCTTTGTTATCTGTTTGATTATTTTAACTAATTAAAAAGATTACCCAGTTAAATATAAAGGAATAGATTATCAGTAGTTTTGTCTTACATATTTCTTAATATTTAAAAAAAAAATTACACATATAATTATTTACACATATACAAACCTAAAGACACTTGCGAATATTGATATACATATATACAGGGTGTCCGGACTAAAAATATCCAAAAGTTATGCTTATTTTTACGGAACTACACATTAGAATTTTTAATAAAAATTATTTAAATAGAAAGAACATCTCACCAAGTTTTAATATCAATAGATTTCGATGTGTGCACGGTTTGTAAAATGACAAACATTAATCCAGCTCTATCCAAGTGTTTCGTAGCATATCAGGAGTTATTAGACGAATTGCTTGAATAACACACTTCTTCAACTCATCCACAGTAATTTGTTGCTTATACACGACGGATGTACTGATTGCCCAAGCAAATAAGTCTAATGAAGTCAAAACCAGAGACCTTGCCGGCCAGGCAATTGTGGGCCCTGTCTTCCAATCCAACTTCCAGGAGATGTCATATTCAAAAACGCGGTAACCTCTCTGTTATGGTATGGTGAAGTCCCAAAAAATCTCGGAGGGGTTTTCAATCCACAGAGGATCAGTCTATTATATCCTAATAAATAGTTCTTTAATGATAAGCCATAACTTTTGGATACTTTTAGCTCGGACACCCTGTATATATTTATATATATAAATGAGTGTGTGTGTGTGTATGTGTGTGTGTGTGTGCGCGCGCGCACGTTTGTATGTGTGTAAATCATTATTAGGGCCCATTTAATCTCGGAAAGTAAGGGGAGCGTGGTATGATTTTGGGACACCCTTCCGTTTGATAAATATTTTCTGTATTTTACATATATATGGAAACTCATAAATGATAGAAATGTTATTCTCGTGAGCGGCAGTGGCTTTACCAAGTCCATATATATTTCATTAAATTATTTTTTCTCATGTTCCTTGTATATACTACAGATAAAGTATATCTGTTGTATATATAGTTATTGCATGTTCAGTTACCCGGGTGGTTTCTAACCAGTACATCAGGATGCCAAAAATTGGTTAAGAAACAGCGTCTTGATCATATTCAGATTTTTCCGTTAGATGAGTTTCTTGAAGTACTGTGAATTTTCTCTTGAATTGGCAAACTTTCCCCTCAATTACAATCCCAGTAGCTTAGTAATCAGCGCGCCGCGTAACCACGCTAAAGGTCCAGTGTTGACTCCGGACTGGAGAATGTTCACTCAACCTTTTATCCGTTCGAGGTCAATAAAACGAGTCTATACTTGCATGGGAACTAAATACTGGGTAGCACCACGTTACGTTGATCACATATGACCGGGGCATACGCTGTATAGCTCCCAGGGCATGTTCAAGAAAACAAAGTTGGACACTGTAAGCCATGAGAATTTTAGCACCAGAGAGTATATTTTAGCCTTTTAGCTCAATAAAATAAATAAATAAAGACTAAAAATTAACTTTAAAAAAAAGTGAAACTAGAATTAGAGGCTACATATACATGTGTGTGAATGTACGTTTTGTATATGTGTGTAAATCATCATAAATTTATATACTATTATCAAGGCATAATGTAATTAGTGCTTACATTTATTAACATATGTGTAAATTTTCAAGACCTCTATTTCTTACTTAATTTTAAGAAATGTAAAAAAGAAAGCTATTGATAATCACTATACATTATATGGCCATTACTCACCGGACAATTTTAATTTTAAACATTTTGTCAAGTATTTAAAGATGTACATATTTGTCGGATTTTCCTGGAACTTCAGGATTATAAAAAATATGTTGGACTTCATATTTATCAACGGTGATTTGATCAGAAAGACAATTAAGGGGCCAACAAAAAATCAAAGAAAAAGAATAATGTTTGGCATCACCTTGTAAAATAAAATGCACGAAATGATCTATCGCTATAGCTTACAAATATATGGATATTCTGCAATATATGTATTCATTTATGAAAGAATGGAACGTATATTCATGGAGATATATCGATTTTTTTTTTAAGTTCAAAAAAGTTTTGCCTTTTTTTTTGGTTTATATCATGTAGGGTGTTTTATCATATTTAACGCCAGTTTCAGAAAATTTGACAAAATGTAGTAGAACTAATATGGTGTAATTGGAATTATATAATTATATATTGGAAATATATTAAATATTTGATGAAATATGAGCAGCTGGATGAAACATTTTTTATCTGCGCATGCGCGCACGAAAAAAAAATTTTTTTGTTCATGATTCGATAGTCAACTCTATTGAACAACTCATAAAAAAAAGCCAGTAAAATATCGTGGAAATTCAGAAAGATATCGGCAGTATAGTGAGCGAATTTTTAGTTCCTCTCTAAAAGATGCAAGCTCTCTAAGGGATTTTCCAAAAATTGTCATTTTTTATTATCTGGCTTTCAGCAAAGGAGTTTGTAACATAATGAATGTCAATTTAGATTTAGAAGAAATATTTAGATTTTGATACTTCTTCTTGGAATAGACGCGTTATGGAGATTTTACAAGAAGAACTAAAGCATCAATAAAAAATTAAAATTAAAAAAAGTAAAAATTAAAAATTAAAAATGACAATTTATGGAAAACCCCTTATCATTTAGCTGTTTTTAGAGAACAACTAAAAATCAGCTCAGTCTATTGCGGATATCTTTCTGAATTTTCACGATATTTGACTGACTTTATTTATGAGTTGCTCCATAGAGTTGACAATTAAATCATGAAAAAATATATTTTTTATCGTACGCGCATGCGCAGATAAAAAATATTTCATTCAACTGCTCATATTTCATCAAATATTTAATATATTTACATTCCAATTGCACTATATCACTTCTACTACAGTTTGTCAAATGTTCAGAAATTGGCCTTAAATTTGGTAGAAAAAAGTATGTATAATATAAACAAAAAATATGCAAACATTTTTTTAACTTTAAAAAAAAATCGATATATTTCCATGAATGTACTTTCTATTATTCCACGAATGAATACATATATTATATAATATTCATATATTCGTAAGCTATAGCGATAAATCATTACCTGCATTTTATTTTAGAGGATGATCCAAACGTTATTCTTTTTCCTCTGATTTTTTGTTGGCCACCTAATTGTCCTACTGATTAAAACGCCGTTGATAAATATGAAGTCGAACATGTTCTTCATAATCCGGAAGTTCCAGAGAAATCCGATAAATTCATCTTTAAATATTCGACAGAATGTCTAAAATTGAAAGTGTCCGGTCATTAATGGCCATATAGTGTATATTTAATTGCAAAATTTTTTTAAGTCTCTTGCATAAAAAAAACTAACTAACGACAAAGAAAATTCAGAAATAATGGATAAATTATTCCTTTTCTTTCAGTATACCTTTCATCAATTTAACGATTTCCGTTTCGATCTTCTGTCAATTCAAAAAATGAATTTTACAAACATGGTCGTCTGCTGTATGCACACACAAGCACATATATACATATACAGGGTGGTTCAAAAGGTCATGTTCAAACGGCACGTGTGGGTGTGTCAGATCATGTGGAGCAATAATTACATAGCAGCTGGGAGTCGGACACACGATCGTGATGGTACAATTGCATTTTGACCGTGAAGCAAATAAAGATAACAAACGGTGTACAAAGACCTTTATTTTGCAAAAAACTTAATCGAAGTCGAAAATACAAATGAAAAATATTACAGGTCGTAACAAGTGCTCAAAATGTGCCCCATTATCCGTGATGCACACTTCACATCGGCTCCGCGTGGAATCGCGAATACGTTCCAGTCGGCTCTGTACCGTGGTCGCCACGATCCCCGGACCGAAGCCCCTGGATTTCTACCTGTGGGGATATCTTAAGTGTCTCGTGTACCAAATACCAGTTCCATGGGCCATAGAACTCATGGCACGGATCGCTGAAGCAGCGGCACTTGTCCGGGAGACTCGTTGCCAATTGGAAGGTGTTTCCGATTCCATGCGGCGCCGATGTGAAGCATGCATCTCGGCTAAGGGGGCTAGAGGTCTGCACGGCCGGAATTTCCAGGCCCGGGCCCGGCCCGAACGAAAGCTATCTTGGTCCGGCCCGGTGTAAAAATTGGAAGTTCGGCCCGAGCCCGGCCGGGCCCGTACAAAAATCAGTGAAAACAGGCAATTTCTACCAAAAAAAAAAAAAATCCGATTTTTCTCAACATACAGTTAAAATTCTATTAATGAATACTACATACATATTTATGGGAACATTTTACAGTATATTTTACATTACTATGATGTTCGCAAAACAGAAAACACACAATAGTAAATATTAACGATTACTTACAGTGTTTTAGTCATCGTGTCTACAGACATTTCAAAATAGAAATAAGGATTCATTAAAAGATTAATGTAACATGATAACTTTTGAAGCTGTATAATAAAAAGTATATTTGTCAAAATATTTCTCTCATTTTTAAGGCTATTCTCAAATCCAAAGGCGCTACATTTGGACACATTTATGAATTCTTTTCTTTTCGGAAACGCGTAAGATTGGCAGGTATTCTTATTCAGAAGCTATGTAAATGTCGTTTTTTTTCATAAATAAAAGCAATGTATCTTTCTGAAAATACTGTCAAAGTTATCGTTTTGAATCGAATTTCCGGAAGCGATAGCACAGGAAAGGAGAAAAGCAAACAGTCACGTGACAGGAATCTCTGTTATCTCTGTAAGTAATTTATCAAATATGAAAAAAGCTATTCGTTTCCAAATGCCTTCAATAGGCAGGCCTGTCAATTTTATGCCTTTATAGTTAAAAATTTTGTCAGAAAATATGTCTCAAAGCTTCGCATTGTTGAGCAGTGAATACCTAAGGTATATTTCCAAAGATACTGTTAAGAAAAGTTCATTATCATTATTAATACTACAAAACACAATGACTGTTCTACACATCATGATATCGATTAAGACCAGTTGCGTCCCGGCACGAGTCTGCTGAAAAAAAATTAAACTCGAAATCAGACATCTTGCAACTGCATTGATGTTGTTAAACTCGCATCGGCTCGTGACGCACATTTATACTTCTCGAGAAAATCATATTCATTGAAAATGGCTCGTATTTTATCTGATTCGCTTAAATTCTTATATCGGGCCGACAGGCCCGATTAATTTTTTTGCCGGTCCGGCCCGTTGAAAAAATTGTCCTAATTCTGCCGGCCCGGGCCCGTGCAGACCTCTAAAGGGGGCACATTTTGAGCACTTGTTATGAGTTGCAACATTTTTCTTTTGTATTTTGTATTTCGATTACGTTTTTTGTAAAATAAAGGTCTGACACTGTCTTTTATCTTTTCTTTGCATCACGGTCACGATGCAATTGCAACGTCACGATAGCGTTTCCGACCCCCAGTTCCTATGGAATTCTTGCTCCTCAAGATCTGACTCGTCCACATGTGCCGTTTGGACATGACCTTTTGAACCAGGCTGTGTATATACATAGAGCGAAAGCGATATTAGATTTTCATACGTATATGTATTGGTCTGATTCATCTTAATATCAGGATTTTGTATAACAACAAATGTGTATCTGTAAAATTCTTTAAAAATAAAAAAAGTAGACGAAGAAACTTCTCGCAGCAAAGTTAGAAAAAATATAACACTATTCTTACACGTGCACACACATATATTTTTTGTTCCTCTGTAAAAAGAAAGAAGAGGGGAAAAAGAAAATAAGACAAAACAAACAATACTCCTATTTCTTTACTGATATCCCACAAAACTCGAAAAAGATCTCGGGTAAAAGAAACCTTTAGATATCTCGTGATGTCCCTATACTGCTGGATTTCTTTCATATTTTCCTGTTTTCCTTATATGTTCGCCTTTATCCCGAAAGGCTTCCAAAAAATCGTAAAACAATGAAACCTTATTCTTTTCATATATTGTATAGAAGATAATACTACTGGAAGAGTTAATAATACTTTTTTCATATTAATGTATTATACGCAAAAATTAATAATTTACTGTCAAATATCAGAATAGAGTATTTCCTAGCCAATGCTTTGTTTCCACTTATTATTATTTACTTCTTTTTTCAGATATTTGTTGGGAGTTGCGTATTTTTTATATGGAAAAAGACAACAATTGGTCTAATGAATCTATTATTAGTTTTTAATTATATATTGGACAATTTCACCGTAAAATATACTTAAAATATTTTGTATTCAAATCAAATACAACATGATAAATGGTATATACAACAAAACAGTGATTTCACAAACACATTAAAAATATACGTTTCGAATCACTTCCGCGACCGTCATCAAGACAAATAATGTTGGGGGGGGGGGGGGGGAGAGTTGGAAGACGTTTATGTCCATTTTGAACATTTTATCCTGATGACGATCGCAGAAGCGATTCGAAACGTAGATTTTTAATGTGTTTGTGAAATCACTGTTTTGTTGTACAGTCGGGTCTCGTTAATTCGAGATCGGATAAATCGAATCTTCGCTTAATTCGAACTAAACATGAAGTCCCGAAATTTTCAATGGCAGAATAACGTTAAAAATTTTCATTTATTCCAACTCATTTTCTCTTGACTTCGTTTAATTCAAACTAGCGAGAGTTCCTTTTTTTTCATTTTTCTTTACTTTCTCACGGACTTCAGATCCTTGAAATAACTTTCTTTCATTTTCGTCAGAATTGTTCTGAACTAGTGTAATAATCCCATGCATTTGAT
Organism: Maratus speciosus; assembly: GCA_963932465.1. Lineage (NCBI taxonomy): Eukaryota > Metazoa > Arthropoda > Arachnida > Araneae > Salticidae > Maratus > Maratus speciosus. The sequence continues at coordinate 455,852,509 of OZ010788.1, read as the reverse complement.
ATCTACTTTCTTAGTGCTCCCCGTCTGGCAATCAATGACACCTCCACCCCTTCTTCCATTGTGCTTGTTCCTAAACCCTTCTCTAGCATTTGACCCAGCGACATTCCGAGAAATCCAGCGGATAGCCATCTGTTAAAGATAGGGGAAACCTGTTTTATCACTATTCTATCTGCAGCGTAGGGATCGAATTTTTCAGTCAATGGTATTACATACTGCTAAAGTGTTTTTTGAGAAAGTAAAAGATCTTGTTTCGTTAAAATATGGCTCCACGTGGAAGTTATAAATTGTTAACTCTAGAAGTTAAAGTGGAAATTCTTAAAAAGGAAGGATGTGGCCAATCTAAGACAGAAATTGCTGCAGAATGCACTCTCTACCCCACTAAAAATAATCTGAAGATTATCCGAAGAAATCTCCACTTTCTCCAGAAATTCTACAGAAATCTGCAGTAATTCTAAAGATTTAGATTTACCTTAACAATATCTGCAGAATTTTTTAAAATATTCTTTACAATATCTGCAGAAATGTGCCCATTACCTACAGATTTTTGGGGCAATTACCTACAGATTTTCTAGAGATTTTTTTTAGTGGGGTACTTACTTGAATTCATCCTGACTTCATCCTGAAATCATGGGAAAAGGAAAGATTTGTTAAAGGACGAAAACGTAAGAGAATAGCAGTCCATGAGGATTTAGAGGAAGCTTTAATGTTATGGGCAAAGGATGCATTGGCAAGAAATGTACCTTTGAGTGGACCCATATTGGCAACTAAAGCGAAAGAACTTGCAATACTCATGGTTATTGAAAATTTCAATTGCAGCGGTGGATGGCTGACACGTTTTAAGCACCAAAATAACATCGTATACAAAACTGTGTGTGGTGAAAGTGGTGCTGTAGACCTCGCTGCTTGCAATGAATTCTGCGAAAAGCTACCCGAGCTCATTTCTACTTGTGCAATGAAAGACGTGTTTAATGCCGATGAAACAGTGTTTTTTTATAACTTTCTTCCTAATAAGACTTTAACATTTAAAGGTGGAATATGCACAAGTGACAAACTTAGAAAAGACAGAATAACTGTAATGGTAGGTGCCAATGTGGATGGAAATGAGAAGTTAAAATTGTTAGTTATTGGTAAATGAAATAAGCCATGTTGCTTCAAAGGTGTTAAAACACTGCCTGTTGATTATGAGGCAAATGCCAAAGCCTGGGTAATGCGTGAAATCTGCATCAGTTGGTTAAAAGAACTGGATAAAAATTTTTCTCGTGAAAACAGAAAAATTCTATTGCTGCTAGATAATGTGCAGAGCCATTATAAGCTACCAACACTGAGCTCTATAAAGATTGAATATTTACCCCTTAATACTATAGCACAACTGCAACCGATGGACCAAAGTATAATCCAAAATTTAAAAATTCATTATCGTAAAAGGGTTATAGAACGCATTTTATTTTCGATTGATCTTAAAGAAAGCTACCACATAAGATTAGTCACGGCCATCAACGATTTATATGCGACTTGGGTCGCCGTACAACCTGAAACAATAGAAAATGCTTTCGACATGCCGAATTATTAGTATAGTTAATATAGTTATTAGTAAATATTAGTGTATTATTAATTTTTATGTTTTATTTATATTATTTTAATATAATTAATTAGTTTATGTATTATATTTTTTAATTTAATATTAAGTCATAGTCTATTTATAACAGCCGGGATAAATTTAAAAAATACTAAAAATTATTTCCTTTGTAATAGTACGCCTTTAAACATGTTTTCCTCTCATACTTTCCATAAATCGAACTCTGGATAATTCGAACATTTCTTGTGGTCCCGACGAGTTCGAATTAACGAGAGCCGACTGTATGTGCCATTTAGCATGTTGTATTTGATTTGAATACAATTTTCTTAAAACTATTATTAATTTCTTTCAATGATTAGAATGCGTAAAAATTGATATACAAGTTTCCCTTGATTAGTACGGTTTCAGTTACTGCGATTATCTATTAGTGTGGTAATTTTTTTTTAGATGCTCCCTCGAAAAATCCAATAGTTCGCAATATACAAAGTGGGTTTTCCTTTGTTTGTTTTTTGTTGTTGTTGTTGTTGTTGTTTTTTGTTGTTTTTTTTTTTTTTGTTGTTTTTTTTTTTCATAAGGATAGCGTCGATTTTTTTAAAATAAAATGTGCAGAAAATGCCGAAAAAGGAATAACATTAAAACAATTCGAAAAAGCTTTTCAAAAATTAGAATTCCTCAAAAAGTATTTGATAGATATTTCATCCAAACACCAGTGAAAGTATGAAAATGCACACGAAATTAAAAAAATTAAATTATGTATTACCACAAGATGTATTGAGAAAAGAAAGAAACAATTGTCCAATGGACAATTGATAAATAGTTTTCGCTTAAATAAATTAAAATATATGTAAATTTGAAATAATAAAAAAAATAAGATTTAATCGAAATTACGTACATTTTTTAAAAATTTACTTATAAATAACCTAAAGATGCTATCTATTTATCTATTAATCTATTATCTATTGAATCTATTAATGCAGAAACAAATTGAGGTTACAATTTAAATTAGCTCAAATGTTCAATATGTCAATGGAAGTTCATGACCATTAGATCAAATCAAGCAGATTAAATAGCATGTCAAATATTGTATCAAGCATTGGATCATATATGGGCTTTCTAATAACAATACATAAAAATAAATATAGTAATATATTATTACATTGTCTATTTATGTAGATTGGGTTTTTAATAATGTTTGTTGTGGATCTATTACAGTTTTTCCATTCAATGTATGTTTCGATTAGAGCGGTAGTATTGCGGGATTAATTAACCGCATTAATCGAGAACAACCTGTATATCGAATTAAAAAACTTTATAATAATATTCCGATAAAAATATATTCATATAAAACAAAGCTAATTTCCATAATTTTTGCGCAGAATATATTTATGCAAAACATTTCTGTGTAGAACATTTTTTTGTAGTTGAGAGTCCAAGGAATGAGTCTACCGCTTCATTCTTTTTTTAACCAGAGCTATTAAGTAATATTTATCAAACTGAGAACTACAAACAAGCAATGCATATTAACCCTTTGTGCTCGGCGTCTCTTACACAAATTTTATTCGATCGGCACCACTTTTTTAAAAGAAGTTTCGTTCAAGTACACAATTTCAAAAATGCTCTGATTAAATAAGGTACATTTTATTTTCCTTTATTACTGGTGCAAAAAACAAATTTTGCAAAGAAAGATTATGTCTCCGCAGCGGAGCCCTCGAGTGCAAAGGGTTAATAAATGGATGGTAGAGTTTTGCGATTTCGATCTAAACAACTTTATTACATACACTGTTAAAAGTCTGCCCAAAACTGTCCAGTGATCTAATAATTTTGACGGATAATGGTTACTTGACCATTTTATAAAGTGTTATCCTTCACGATTAAAAATTTGCAGCAAACTGTCCAATCATTCGACCGTTTTTATAGGAAACGGTTACATAACCGTTATTGAAATTTATTCTGACCATAATATGGGCAATAATAGGGTCAGAACCGTTTTCTATAAAACGGTCGAATAACTGGACAGTTTGCTGCAAATTTTTAACAGTGTTGGTCTGAATGGAGATAAATTACGTTTACGTAACTGTTTTCAAGAAACGGCTGAAGGATGAACTATTTACTGAAGATTTTTAACAGTGTACATACATAAAGGGTGATATTTAATTTGCATAAACATAAAAATATATTTGATTTGAAATAAAAAGGCTATAATTCTACCACAATTTACGAAATGAAATATTACAGTTTGCACATTTCAAAATACAGATACCACCAGGAGTCTCACTTACTGAATTTATAGACGGGAATACCTCTTGAAGCACGGAAAAAAAGAATCGTTGATCCTCATAAACCATCTTGGAATCGGAAGACCAGATTTTACAGATCCCTACATTAAGCTATTTCGGTTATAACATGAGATGAGCTTTTAAAAGAAAAGAAAAAAATCAGCGCATGCTTCTTTGAACACAATTAACAGTAGAAGTAAAAAAAGAAAATTTCGTAAGGTACTTCTACCAAATAAGGCCAATCTCTTAACAAGATCATCAGTCTATATCTTGTAGGAAATGGTCTCGAGCCGACAAATGGAAGCATAGATCTGACAGTTTATATGCCCTTGATATTTTGGGATAGTTTTAAGTACAAACGATACCGGCTTCGTCGTCATTTTCGGACCAATGAATCTTTCGACACGTCGTTGGTTAAAACAGTAAATAAACTTTTATATGAAATCAGCTAAATTAGCGATTAAATTCTATAATATTTGAATGATATCCAAGATAATTTAAGGTTTTTTTTAGAATGTATATTAAATATCCTGTATTTTTGATCCTGTTTGTGGTTGAAAGTAAAATACCTGAAGAACAGAAATCCCCTAATTAAGACAGGCAGTATAAGGCCTGGTCTTGTTAAGATACATCCATTTTCATCATATATTATCACTAACAAAGCAAATTAAACATTTTGTGTGTCGATATTTCTGGAAAACTATGACTTTTTTAAAGCGCTGGTAAAAAGAGCTTAATAGAGTGAAGGACGAATGGAATAGGCAGTTTTGGCTGTTCGAAATGGCATGCCCGTAAATAGAGCAGCCACAGAATGTTGTTATTACAAGGATAACTCTTTCTTTTGTTATATTTTGGTTTAATACCCGTAAAATATCTGTGAATTAAAGTTAAATTATGTTTCTTGAAAATCATGGCCTTATTTATAACACATACTCCTAATAAGTCACTTTAAAGCTTTTTGTTTTCACTCTCCTGGCCACAATTAAACAGCGACAAGGGTATGCTTGATTTAACTTTGCGAAAATATGCATAAATATTACATTTAACAAAAAATTAAATGTTAATACTGATATAGCATAGTTATTGAGTTCTGAAACCTTAAGGTGGATTTATTTGGTACAGGTACCTTAATTGATGCACATTTGATGTCATCCATTAATTACGTCATACTTCAGGAACGAGGACTGGTCCACAATGTGACACACACTCTGACGGTGAGAAGCTAGAAGCATAACAAAGTTTGTAAAGAAAAGCATAGTAAACCTTCAAAGACAGAATTGCAAGAGACCACAAAAAGGATTCCGTTTTCGAAAGGTTTATGTCTTAGCTGGTGTAAATGCCTAGTATTGAAAATCCACAAGGATCATAAAAGTATTCCTTTAAAAAAAGGATTTCTTCATAGGTATGTTCGAGTTTTACATAAAGATATATAAAAATACAGGCATTTGAGAACAAATTAACGACTGCTTTCGAACAGGAATATACTCTAGAAATAGAGCAATCCTTTTATTTTAACGTTCTGTACTGGTGACCACATACACACTGTATGACATAATTCGTTGAAACCATTGTCAGTCGCAATAACCGCCTCTACAGGCTGCCATAACTGACTGCAGGTAACGATCAGATGAGTGTTGGGAACATTTGCCACTACATACACGACGACTGCTTTGAGAGCCACAACATTGTTGTGTGGATGATGATCGGAGTTGTTGCCACATACGTGATAGGCCATTCGGTTAATATCTGGGTAGCTAGTAGGAGGCAACAAGTTGAGGATGACATCGCCCTGAATGCTTTGGTCATTCATTTTTGGTTTGTATGGGCTGTATGGGATAGTGGAGAGTCTTGTTAAAAAACGTGAGGCCTTCCACGTGTTACAGAAGTAATTTAGTGCTTTAACACCTCCGTATAGACAACCGCGTTGACTCTGACACCTTCAAGAAAGAAAAGAAAGAAATGTGGAGACATCAGATCGTCTTTGCTTCTCAGGAGCCCCCAAAATCATCAGTGAAGCGGGAAATTTTCTGCACATGTCTGTCACAACCTCGTCTGGGATTTTGCACCATCACCGATCTTTTTGCTTTCATTTTCTTGACCTGGGCAAAGTTTTTTTCATTGGAAAGAAGCAAGATCATTCCTGGCTCCTCCTGAGGTTTCAGCTTGTTGAAGAAGCGCTTGTCTCTAGTCCGGCGGTTACCCCAGGTTCTCTCAGAGAAGAACTATACTCTCCTCATCACGCACAACCTCTAACAAAAGTTTTCATGAATCACACATCAGATTTTGGACTCATCAACCTGCATCTGCCTAGCATATGCTCTCATCGACTTCGTAGGATTTTCATCGATTTTACGGACGAATTCCGATGTCTTGATAATTTTGTATTGCTGACAATGTCGGTTCCTACATGAAGCGTTTGCCACATGAAAACTGGCAGCCTTCGGTTCTCTCTTTACATTAAAGACGAATGACTGGTACAGTTTCAAGAATGTGGCAATCTCTAAATCGAAGGGTTCTGCATCCAATGAGCCAGTCACAGCATGCCTTTTCATTTCCTCAGTTAGTCTAGACTCTGACAAGTTTACATGTAACAGAAAAATATTGATAAGTATGATATACAGAGTGATATTTCACCTATAACCTGTGTTCTTAAATACCTACCGCACACTGCATTATTATTATTATTAACATTGCTATTATTATTATGATTATTTAATATAGTTAGACAATAAAATAACATAAAATCTTTTTTCTTACGTTTGACATATTATTCTTAGCATTTTATTGAAACTAAAAAGTGTTTGTAAAGTAATTCTTGAAGAAGCATCGTAGCTACTATACTTTCACTCTCGTCCTTCTTCTCAAGCAAAAATAAAAACATAAAAGGTAGCAAGAACAAATTACATTGCTTTTTCTTTACTGATAAATATCCAAGAAAATTTAAACTCAAAGTAGAGCAAAAATTGCTTTTTTAGATATCCTGTGACGCCCCCATTACAAATTTATTTTTCCTCACATTTTCCTTTGGACCATGTGCCTACGTTTTTATCCTAGCTGGATTTTTTACGGAATTGGGTTAAACAATGAGGCCTATTTCATAAGGTACGAAATAGTACTCGTCGTAAAATGGGATATTGCAGTTTTCTCTGTTAACAATATAAAATAAAGGTAATAGTATAGGACAATAAAAGAGAATGTGAGTGTGAACACCAAATGTGGGTGGGAGGGTGCTGGGAATCAAGAAAATGCGAGCAAAATAAAAGTTTCTCTTTTCGTTGAAGAATAAATATAATTTAAATCTTAGTATCGTTACATAATCGTATGTACTTTCGGCAGAACTTAAAAGAAAAATTGAAAGGATAAACTCTATTTTTTTCATTTAGTATTGCACATATTAAATTTTTTATTATCTCGTTAAATATGAAATTATTTTTTAAAAAACTCCAAATAAAACGAATACTTATTTGAAAGAAAATAATTGTAAAATAAAAAGTTAACAATGACTTTAAGATTGTAATGTTATATGTTTTGACGAATGAAAAATCCGAAATGTATGTACGGAGTTTACCGAAACTATGCAAAAAGTTTATAAAATGCAGTGCAAAAAACTTATAAAATGGTCTAAGTATAAAAATATAATAAACTTAATATAATTATAAACGTACAGAAGTTTATAAAATAATGAGATTGGGCTAAAAATTGCATTTTCGCATTTGCGAATGTGTAACCTAGCGAAGGCATAAAAACTTATCAGAATTGCCTACGTACGAAAGAAGCCATATTGATCTAGAATTATATGCGTTCAATTTGGCGCTCAGAATTAGAATTTTCAGGGTTGTGATGTAAATTCAAATTAGGATGACAATAAAAAAACATCATTTATTTATTTACACGCGTACAAACATACGAAGTACATTCAAACAACCTGGAATAGTTCGAAATTAAAGCAAAGTCCGTAGAGGGCACACTGTAAAAAATTTTCCGAAACGTTTCCGAATGTAACGGACACCTGTGCTGCACGATACTAGCGGAAAGGTTTCAGAGATTCGAGCAGAAAACTGTTTCGGTTATAATACGGAACATTTCCGATTCGCAATGAAATGTTTCTGAATATATCGGAAACCTTTCATTACGGATCGGAAAGGTTTCTGAATACATATGAAATCTTTCTGAAGACTAAGAAATGTTTTTAAATGTATAGGAAACCTTTTATTACGAATTGGAAAGATTTCTGAATATATGTGGAACCTTTCTGAAGACGAGGATTATTTTAAAATGTACATAAAAAAGCACAAATAACTGTACTAAAATTACTTGCAGGTGCATACATATAATGTAAAATCATTATATGTATGTGTATCAATGTACTAAAACTACTTGCAGGTGCATTACCTGCAAGTAGTTTTAGTACATTTATTTGAGCTTTTTTACATAAATTTTAATTATTTACTCAAGTTGAATTTAGCACTAGTATTTGAACATTCAATTATTGAAGATTATTTTGTGAAAGGGGCTTAGTTTAGTAAAATGGATTTTGTGAAGAAGATAGTTTTATTAAATGAATTTTTATGAAAGAGTCTTATATGGAAGTTCATTTCTGAATGATCTTTTTTCTGAGTTTATATATATATATACATCTGCTTGGATTTATTCTGAAAAAAAAAATCAATATTATTATAACTTTTTCATAATTTAGATAAAATTTTATTGCGTTTTAACATCTTGCAGTGATATTTTTTTAACCATGCGGATTAACAAATAACATTAAAGTTCCTGAACTGTATCATTATTGAAAATGGAATGATAAATTCTTTCGAAAAGCGTTTTACTTATTTTTTTAATCATTTATAGCATTATTTTTACTTATTATTTTAGTTCTTTATTAGCGTTTCTTTGTTGCACAGACATTTTAATACATAACATTTTATTATTATTAGTGCATGTAAATAAGATATGATTGCAATTTATGTTATTGTTGATTCAATAGCGTATTATGCTTTTCACAGCATAATATTAATAAATTAAAATGCCTTATAACTTAAAGCAAGAAATTTTGTGTACTATATTTTCATACATTAAGCTGATGGTTAATGATCTAGAATTTTTCAATTTTGTTTACTGTAAAGTGCATAAGATAAATAACAATAGTATTTTTTTTTTTTTTTTACAATTCAGTCTTGCAAAATCAGAAGAAAACATTTTTCTTTTCAAGCAAGAACATTTAGATGAACAAGTAAAATTCAAATCGCAAAAAATGCAATGGTTAATTTTTTCGAAGCATTAAAAAAAAAAGTGTGTGTTTGTGTGTGTGTGGAGGGGGGGGGGGGAGGAAATTTACATATCTAAACCTGAGTACTAAACAAGTTAATGATCTTAAAACGATTCTTTTTATTTTTCTTTCAAAATTGGAGAAGAAAAAAGGTGAATATAAAAAATGAAATTTTTGAAATCTTTTTAGGAAACAGCAAAACAAATGAATCAATTTTATTTACTATAATGATTTATAAAAATAAATCCTATAATTGTAAGAATAGTTTACTGTTTATTTTTATTCACAATACCGTATTTTTTACGTAAAAGCAATCAACAATAAAGAAGTAAAATGACAATGAACCTTCAGCTTGTTTGATTAAAATATAATAGATAAATTTTCTTTTAAGTTATAAAGCATTTAATAATTTGTTAAGAACACGCTGTAAAAAGGAGAATACGATACCGCAGTCAGTAGGAACATCAAGTTTAACTATATTATCTTATTTTCATGCACACATGTATATATATATTATAATAAAAAAACAGAGAAAACAAAGTCTGATATATTAAAAAATAAATAGGTTATTAATTTCTTTTCGTGTACTGCAACAAAGAAAACTAATAAAGAAGTAATAATAAATAATAGTAAGTAAAAGTAATACTGTAGATGGTTAAAAAAAAGAAAACACTTACCCAGAATTACGATCGTTCCGCGTTCAAAATTACTAAATTTCCAAAGCTCTGAAAAAGTCCTTTGATAATATCCAAGATACATTTCTTGCATAATTTTAAAGCGCAATAAAAAATGCCCACAAAATATAACAAAAATGTTATAATATTGGGTTTTTTTTTTCAAAGTAAAAGCGAATTCAAATACACGTGGTCCTACGCCGCCATCTCGTACACACGAGCTGACTTTCACTTTAGGCGATTGCTTCCCGTCCGTTTCAGCGTAAGTTGGAAATAGTGGTGAAATACTTGGAGCGCATGCGTACAGGCGCTTTCTCTGTTACACGGAAAGTACGAGGGAAAGTAAATTGAAACACCCAGGGACATTCCCGGTTGTTTCGGAAAATAGATATAGCTCTCACATATCCGGTACTATCAGAAATGTTCCTGTTAGAATAGTAAACGTTCCCACTATTTTTTACAGTGCACGTTCTGATTGCTCGGAAATGTTCTAGACAGATTCGACACTGATTGACAGTGTAACCCTTTACTGAACCTTAGTTTGAGATTGTCAGCTTTGGATAAGTTTTCTTCATTACTCAAGAAGCCAAAAAGCTCGCTGACTTCAACCATGGCAGACGCAGATATCTCAAAAAGATCTTTCTCTTTGGACTCTGAAATGTGGTATCACTCTAGTTGCCTCTCATCGTCTCACTTATAGATTTGGTATGTAAAGGTTTCTGAATAGCTTCTCAGATGCTCGCAAGTTTATGAGGCTATCAAAGTCTCTAAATCTTGATGTAATCCCGGTTAAGTATTTAACGGCGCTCTTAACCGGTATTCATTTCAGAGGGAGGGAGAATTAGGGATTAGTTTTAATCAACCTCTCGTCATTAATTTTATTATAATACAAAGGTAGCATCCTGATTATCTAACAGGCACTTGAAGCAAGAGCTTCCCCTCTAAAATTTGAGAAGGACCCCGGATTGATTTTTAAATGGTGATTCTAATTCCAATTTTTACTTTTTTATATTGTATTTCGAGGAGTATTTTTTTTTCTTTTTGGGGGTAAAGTTTACCTGATGGAAGAAAAAAATCCGCACTACAGCAGGAAAATCATCTATTTGAAAAATTTGAATGTGATCAATAGGCTGTTAACCAATCATGTGGCATCCTGATGTGCTGGTTTAAAACCACACAGGTAATTGAATATAAAACAAATATACAATGTGTCCGAAAATTGCTGGACACATTTTAAAATTCAATATAAAATCAAGTAATTGTCATACAGGAGTGCGGTTTGGACTAAAATGCGTCTCAGGATGTAAAGTTTTCTTCAAGGGGATGAAAATAATTTGTTCCAGATTTTGATCATAGATGGCGCTACGTGTCCGTGTGTTTGCTTTCAAACATGCTTTTTTTCTGATTTTCAGATTAAGTTTGACTGGGTGATACAGAAATGACGATTTGCCAGCGCTGGGATTTCTGTGTCACAGCGTCAAATTTAATCTGAAAATCAGAAAAAAACGCATGTTCGAAAGCAAACATACGGACAGATGGCGCCATCTATGATCAAAATTTACAGCTATTTTTTTCACTCACTTGAAGAAAACTTTTCATCATGCGAAGCATTTTAATCCAAACCGCACTCCTGTACGAGAATTATTTGATTTTATATTGAATTTAAAAATGTGTTCAGGAATTTTTGGACACCCTGTATATACTATTAATCCAAACCGCACTCCTGTACGACAATTACTTGATTTTATATTGAATTTAAAAATGTGTCCAGGAATTTTTAGACACCCTGTATATACTATTAATCCAAGCCACACTCCTGTACGACAATTACTTGATTTTATATTGAATTTAAAAATGTGTCCAGGAATTTTTGGACACCCTGCATATACTACAAATATATTCTATCTATAGTATATACAGGTAACACAAAAAAAGTTGTGGAATGAAATATAAAACAAATATAGATACAATATAGTGAAAATGAAAAAAGAATAAAAGGTCGCAAAATACGACTAACGATTGTCAAATTTCAACCCTATTGTCTATGCTCCTGATACTGTTTTATTTGCATTCTCTGATTTATTTTTGTAATTGCAAAATCTCCAAGCACTGACATAAAACACTCATCGTCAAACTGGACTTGCCATTTAATCAAACTTTGAAAAAAAAACAATAATAAGCCGTTATTAATAGTTAAATATTTTTTTGAAATGACAGACAATTATTCTTTAACTTTTTAATATAATTCAGTTTTCATGTTTTGAAATTCCAAATGACCATAAATTTTCATTTTAACTCATTCGCTCTGCAGGTTTTATTTAAAAACATTCACTTACAGAATATTATTTATCTTCATTGACTATTTATCTCTCGCTGACAAAGAAATCTGCTATAACGATTTATTATTAAATAAATATGTATATATATATTTATATTTGGAAGCATTCCAGCTATTTTTTTTCTTATAAATTAGAGAAAGAAAATGTTTTTTACATATACTGCAAATCAAAATCAGAGCAGCCTTAGTTATTTTTATATCCTGAAGTAATAAGTATTTTTTTCCCTCTTTTGCCTCTTTTTTCATTGAGAATTTCCCTTTCAGGAAAAAAGCCACAAACAAATATTATGTTGAGTAAATAGTCTGTAAGTAAAATGATTAGGACAAGACTGTACATATACTCACAAAGCACAATTAATGATTTAATAAGAGTGGTGAGCAGAGCAAAATATTTAGTAAGAGCTTTATAAAGAATATCATAAAATTATAGAGATGCATAAAAAAATGAAATTTATATTATTTTCATCAAATCATGCAATAATTCAAGTGTAAAATGTTAATTTGCCATACTTATTTTTTGCGAGTTCCTGTTCTTTTGTACTTGTAAGATAATTATTTTTATGAAACTTCATCATATTATGCTTTTCAAAATATTAATAATATGAAGTTGCTTTTTTTCTTACTTTTATAAACAAAATTTCACTTGTAAATTGTCTTTTTTATATCTGAAATACATCTAAAACATCACACAGTCTTGTGATTTGTTTAAGCATGCGTAAACAAAAATTTCAGAATGATACTTTATTTAATAGCATTAGCTACCAAGAAAAATAATTTAAACAACACAAAATAGTTGTTTTTTTTCTGTTAAAGAGTTACCAATATATTCAATATATTAATGTTGAATCATTATTGTACTGTTGATATTGGCTATATCTTGGCCAATATTGGCAGTATCGATATGATATATCACGCCAACATCGGGTATTTACAATTTTCCAATATTCCACAAATAATGGCAAACAACATTTCACCATTTTATTGCCCATAGTTCTAATGTAAATCGAATATTGCCATTTCATTGCAAATATTTTCAATGTAAAGTTAATATGTTAACAATATTGGTATTTGATTGGAAATATTTCCACTGCGCGCCAATGTAACTTCCTATATAACCAGTATCGGTTTGTTTGGTGCTATAATTAGGATTTTTTTTTTTTTGTCAAAACTCGATTATACGAGTGAATATCCACAATTACTAGAAATCATTAAAGGTAAAAAGACCATGAAAATAAAAATAAAAATTACAGTTCAATTTCTTAGTTTATTAAAATATTTAATTGGTTTCTAACTCCATTACACATGAGACATATTTTCAGATGTGATTTGATGTATGGATGCGTGCCGTGCTGATAATCTGGGAGTCATACAGCGCCATGTCTAACGTGCCTAATAGAAAACCCAGCCCTGACAGTCCCATTTGACTCTGGTTTATATACTATACTGTGCAATTTAATTTGGATAAAGTAAAAAATTACTCATCTTCAAAAACTATGCCTTTATATACACTGAATAATATCTCTAACAGAATGAAGTATGTCTTCCTTTAGGAGAAATCGCCTCTTGAATTCCTTTTGGCATTGACTCCACTAATTTAGTGCATATAATTATGAATTTCATCAACGTGGAACCACATTTTTATAACTTTCCTTGTCATGCGTTATTTGGTTATACATGTACAATGTATTTTGTCTAAACGTCTCTTAAAAATATTCCCCAAGTTTTTTATAGGATTTCAGTCTGATCAATTTTAAGGACAATCAAGCAATTTAATTTTACTTTTAATCATGAAAGTTTTGAACAATTTTGAACTGTGGCATGGGACCAAATCATGTTGAAATGTTCCTTCAAATGTTTGCACGATTGAAACAAAATCTTATGTTGTAGTATTTCTACGCACTTGCGTGAATTCATGATCAATTGAACAGGAACTAATATTCTAGTGCGTTTCATTGTGAAAACCCTTAAAACATATATTGCAGATGGTGTTTTACAGTTTTTTGGACCTGCTTGAGTCTTAAGGGTTCACAGTTGCTTCGTGTAATAACAAATAAATGAATGATATTTCTCACTGTCAAAAAAGTGTGAACCTCCAGATTTTTTTTTTTTTTTTTTTTTTTTTTTTTTTTTTTGCACGCTTCCTTGAAGTAATATCTATTTTTAAATGCACGAAAGCAACACTTATCTGACAGAGATCAAAAACGCCTCTCATACACAATAATTCACAACTGAAACTTAAGTGGCTATTTCCACTTTAAATCCTGTCAAATCTCATTCTTATTGACAAGCAGGATTGTAGTGGAGAGTATACAGAGGTGCACACCGTATACCTTCTGGATTTTTTAAAGAAACCCTGTATACCCTCTGTTTCTCAAATAAAACAATGGCGTATACTCTAGCCATGCACTTTCATGACTGTAGCGTATACCCTCTGCTTGCGTGGACCCTCTGATTTTTTTTTACGACTGCAACTGGTTCTTTCTGGAATGTACTGGAGGTTGCCAACAATTTTGTTCCCATTATAATTAATCGACCATACAAACATTTCTTTACCTATCATTGACTACTTTTTTATTATTTGAGTTATTCTACTGATCATTGGGATTACTCATATGACATACATTCTGTTGTTACTGGATTACTATTCTGGTTTTTTCTTGAATGTACTGGAGGTTGCCAACAGTTTTATTCTCATTTTAATTATTTGACCTTGCACACATTTCTTGGCTTAGCATTGACTACTTTTTTATTATTATTTGAGTTATTCTTCTGTTTTTCATTGGGATTTCCCATACGTCATATATTCTTTCCCACTAATCACTACTACAATTAGCACTCATTTCCTTATTATTAGCAACTTTTTGATTACCGGGTTTAATGTAAACGATTATTTAATTTGAGTCATACCATGTCCTACATTCTTGTTCCCATTTACTATTTTACATTTAGCACTACATTGCTGTTGGCATTATCCTCTCCGTCTCATTTTACCCTCCTTGGTCCTTGGGAGGTCCCTGCACTGATTTTGGCGCACTTACATTTAAATTTTAAAGTTTAAATCTGTTATATTGTGTTTTACATTATCTTACAGGCAAGTCGGCGGGACCCTTGTAGTGTTGGATGAGTATTGTTTGCTTTCCTACTGCAGTACATTAAGAAATATTTTCCAAATGTTTTCCATCTGTCAGGTCCACCCAATCTACCATTACTCCCTTTACTCCTTTTTTACTCCTTTTTTGGTTCGTTTATGGGAAATCGAGACTCGACGTGCAATACTCATACTAGAGCAATATTGCTGAAGTTGTACATAACAGATCAACATTAAGAGTGATTAAATGTAAATTTGTGTACTAATAAATTACTTTCAATGATTTATAACAAATTATCAATATCAAAAATGTACATATGTAAATTTGTCTATTATTTAAAATTGAATTAAATTACATTTTATATTATATACTCTATTATATAATTCTTTATATTGTACATAATTACGAATTCCTCATCAAAATTTAACGCTACAACTCCTGTGAAAAATAGTGAGATAATGTATACATGCAGTAATGCATTTTTCACAGGGGAACAATGTTATTGGTAAAAGAGTAGTAACTGATAATTAATAATTTAAGTGTATGGTCTTGGTGGCACGGGAGCAATAGCACATACTTCCCTTTTTTCTCCCATTAGTAATGGTTTTATTATCACTATCTTTTTTTTTTTTTTTTTTTTATTGAAAATTACCCCCCATTTGGCAATTTAATTTTATTCTAAGTCATCTTCGGTGGTTACGACCACTGGTTTTTGCTTTTAACTATCTATTTCCCTTTCCTTCAAAGATGTGTGGCAGGGGCCTAGTGGCTCCCCGATCCAGTTAAATATAACTTTCAGATATAAATATACTAAATAAATAATTCTCACGAAATAATAGATTATAAAAAGTCCAAAATAAAAGTGGAATAATGAATAAGTCACAAATACAAGAAGAAAGCTCTTCAATAGGCGAACATTCATATGAAATAAGTAGCTCGGAACCGACGCTCCTACAAATATTTCACGTATACAGTCAGAAATTAAAAAATAAAAAGAAGAATAAATTAAATAAAGAACAAAACGAACTTAAAATAGCAGAGTACAAAGAAAAATTAGAATGTGCTCTGATGAAAAGTGACGAAATTGAGCAAAACTTGAAGGAAAAAGAACATGAAATAATGGAGTTGAAAGAAATCGTAGAGGAAAAAGAGAGAATGATGATACAACTGGATCAGACAATCCAAGAATTAGAAAATCAGTTAATAACTGCCCAGGCGACTCCAAAGCCACAGAGAGTAAAGGATCTTGTGGAGCATGAAACTGAAGGATCATTTGATTCCAGTATATCAATACACTCAACACCAAGATTAAATACTAAAGACCTTCCAAAAAATCTGACAACATATTCAGAACCCATGGCAAAATTAATGTCGCTGGAACAATTGATAGATAGCTACAGCAAGACGAAGAGCACTCATGCTAAAGGAGCGTCTAGTATGGCAGAAAAATATTTCATCAAAATAAAACAAAAAATAAGAGAATTAGATGACAACAAAAATAATCTGGAAAAAAGAGCGGAACAGCAGGAAAAGATGATTAGAGAATTAAAGGAGAAGAGTAGAAGAACGGGGACAGGAAAATCGGGCAGACATGACTTAAAAACTACAGAAGAAAGAGCAACTCAAATATCTATACAAGAAGACAACACACAAAATTCCTCAATGTCGACTCAAGATCCTCCGGAGGAAGTAGCCACGCCGAGGTATGGTGAACTTGCTATAAAGAAGATGACAATGACTCAAATGATAGAGATTTATAAATCACTTACAAGAAGTAGAAGAAGAGGTGATTGTGAAGAAGCTAAAAAATACCTAGACAAAATTATCTTTAAAGCAAGTGAAATGGTGAAAGACCTTGAAATACAAAGAGAAGAAAATAATAGAATAACGGCGAATCTCAACACCGTCAATAAGGTGACGTTAGATCAACGTAAAAAAATCCTTGAACACGAACAAATCATAAAAGATCAATTAGAAACGATTAAGAAGTTGCAAGAACAGCCCACTCTAACAAATGAATTGGAAAAATGCAATAAAGAATTGAATGAACTACTAGAAAAAGAATTAAAATACAAAGAAGAAATAGAAAAACAATTAAAAGAAATTAGAAACAAAAATAAAGTAATAGAAGACTTAATTCAACAGCAAAATACAGAAGAAACGATACCTTATACTAGAATCATCTTGGAAGAACTTAAAAAGATAAGAGAAAAAATAGAAACAGTAGAGGAACAACAACCAATCATAAAATGCAATAATATAGAAGAAAACATACAGGCAAATACAGATAATTCACTATATTCGGAGGTGGCTGCAATACCTAAGAAGACAACAATTCCAACGGTACATGCACAGTATTCAAAAGCAGCTATCCTGATAACTCGGCAGAAAAACACGAATATGTCGCTCAATGACATAAAAATCATGCTAACAAGAGAAACTAAAAACACAATTGAATATAAACAAATATATTGTGAACTTGCCAAAAACAAAAATACACTAATAATTAAAACGTTTAGTGATGAAAACACGAATAAGCTGCTTGAGACGATTGAGAAGATAGAAACCCTAAAAGACATTGTGGATATAGAATATAAGGATGCGGATCTCCGAAAACTGATTCTTTTAGGGATCCCGACATATATGGATCCACAAGAAATAATAACCAATCTAAAAAATCTTTATGATTCAGATATTCCAATAAACTACATTAATAGAAAACAAAGAGAAAAAGCTTCAACATACCAACTAATTTTTGAAGCAGAAGCTCCAGTTGCGATTCATCTACTGAGACAACGAAAGATCGTCATGGGATTTACATCGGTCAGGATTGCACCTTACCAACCTATATTAAGATGTAAGAACTGTCAATCTTTCGGACACGTGGATCAGAATTGCCGACAATCTCCAACGTGTGAATACTGTGCAGGACGCCATGATCAAAAATATTGTTATTACAGAAATAAACCACAACAACACAGATGCAGAAACTGCATGGGGAGTGCGAGTGACTTCCCGCATGCAGCTAGTTCTAGTGAATGTCCGACTTTACAATATTTAATACTACAGCGAAGCAATCTAGCACAAATAAATAAAATAAATTCGATATAGGCAGAAACTGTGCTGGAACAAATAGCGACTTCCCGCATAGATCGAGTTCATCAGACTGTCCAACACTACAGTACTACCTATCACAGAGAAATAAAAATATACAAATTAATCAAGAAAGTTCAATCCGATAAATGAAGAAATAAATAATTCTAATAACTCAACAAACTCAAACAACTCCAATACTCAAAATGGAAATTTAACAGTAAACCAAGAACAAATAATAACAGAAATTCTGAATAACCCTGCAAAACCACAGAAAATATATATTCCAAATGAACTAACCTTTATTCAAATTAATCTACAGGGATCAAGTTCTGCAACATCAACCCTAATGGGATTTGCAAATCAGCATAAAATACTAGTTCTTCTATTACAGGACTTTTACTACTTTAACGAAGCCATATGGTCAATTCCGTCAAATTGGCAAGCATTTATCTCAAAAAATAAAACAGCGGCAGTTGTGGTAACTCGAAAGGACGTGGAAGTGATAGAGACATATAAAGACGATAATGCAGTATTCGTCAATCTTACTACTGAATCCGGTAAGATCACAATAGGCTCTGTGTATGCCAGACCAAAAGGTGATTTCAGAGGTGATATGAAGTGGCTGGACTTCTTCGAACCATTGAATCACATCATAATGGGAGGAGACCTCAATGTCCACTTGTCACTTTTAGGATATCAGAAAGAAGATGAACGGGGAAAAATTTTGACATACTTACTATTATCTAATAACTTAACTCTGATCAATGATATAGAGGCACCTCATTCATTTATAGGACAGCCGAATCGTCCCATGAAGGGGAATCCAGATGTAACCCTTTGTCCACAAGACCTGGTGGACTGCGTGGACTCATGGTATGTAGATGACACAGTAGAGAGCAAGTCGGACCACAGGTATATCAGATTCTCATTAAATCTTAAACCAGTTATTCTAGACCTTAAAAGATTTAAAACAAGATACTCAAATTTTAAAAAATTTAATTACATCTTGAAACCGAAAATTAATAATTTACTTAAATCCTTATCTGATACTAAAACTCGACTAGAACTGGATGAATGGCTTGATGGTTTTAACCAAGTAATTCTAGACACCTGTAAATCCTCACTAAAAACAAAAAGTTTCAAATTATATCCAACATTTGACTGGTGGACGGCAGAGCTGAAGGTCCAGCGAAATAAAATCTCAGCATTACGGAAAAGATTTAAATCAACAAATGACCCAAAGTGGAGAACCCTCCTACAAAGAGAAAGAGCAATATACTAAAAACGTATAAAACAACAAAAAACTAAATCATGGCAGAGTTTCTGCTCTAAAACAAAAGACAAATTTGGCCAAGCCTTTAAAATAGCAATGAATAAAAGACTCAAAAATAATCATTTCATACACACAACACTACAGGGTTCAACCCCATATACTACAAAATTAGACACTTTCAACATATTACTTAACCACCATTTCCCAATACATCAAAACCCGCATCCACCTCTCATGGACCCAGCGGCAAAGGAAGATCTTCCCCCCCTCCCCCCCCTAATATCTTTTAAAGAAATAAAATCAGCACTTAATGAGCAAAATAATTTAAAAGCCCCTGGATTTGATAAAATTGATGCATTTATTATTAAAAACATATACAATAATTTTAAACATCTAATACGTGAATTATATAACAAATGTCTTACTCTTAACTACTTTCCTAAATAATGGAAAATAGCAAATGTGATCTTCTTCGCAAAACGTAATAAAAATCCACGCCAACCTTCCTCCTATAGACCCATTTGTCTCCTTCCCATGCTGGGAAAAATCTATGAGAGGATCCTAAAACGAAGAATTAATCACTACTTAGAAAAATTAAATGTTCTTCACGGGGCCCAGTATGGCTTCCGTGAGAACAGAAGCACAATTCAACTATTAAACAAATTAAAACATAAAGCAAAAACGTATCTTGAAAAATATAAATACTGCAGCATTATCTCATTCGACATTGTTGGGGCGTTTGACAATATCGATTGGGTCACTTTGGGTCAACAAATTAACGAATTACCAATTCCGCAATATTTAAAATGTATCCTTCTTAGCTTCTTATCCGAACGAGAACTAATAACAAATTATTTATCAAATAACATTAAAAGGCCAACTTATCAAGGCTGTCCACAGGGGTCGTGCCTTGGGCCGCTTCTGTGGCTAATCATAGCAAATACAGTAGACGCTCGTTTTTACGAACCTCTTTTTCACGAACACTTGCGATTTTACGAACTATAGAGTGGTCCCGAATACGCTCCCATAGAAGCAATGCAATTTTTCGCTCCCATTTACGAACTACGGATTATGAAAATCTCTTTTTTGCGAACTCAGTTTTCATACTTCTGCATTTTTTCTTAAATATCGGAACGCAGTGTTACGTTAATTAAACTTTCAACAGGTGTAATGAAGCATTAGGTGCATTCCAAGAATGTGTTGTTTTTCCCAATCTCTTTCGCAGGGAGAAGCCATAGCAACAATTTCAAGTGGTGGTTAAAAGCACTAAGGCACTATTTTGAAGGGAACAATAACTGTGAAAGGATTTCAATCATAGGTAAAATGGAAACATATATTTTTCAAAATGTGATTAAAAAAATAAAAGATGAGTGATTATTTCCATTCCTAATTTTGTATCTATGCTTTCATCGATGTATTTTCACCTACTAAGTACTAATACAGTCTGTGTTTTCATATTTAATGTTTTCAAAGCATGTTTCTGTGTACTAAAATTATTTTTTTTTGTATAAATTTGCATTTATTTCTTGTATATTTAAAAATACATGTATAAATTTATTATATAATAAATAATCTTGAAATACTGCTTCATCTATGAAGAGGGGGCAGTTTAATAAAATTAGATAAGAATAAAGTACGTATTCATATCATTTTTGGTATTTTTCTATTTTACGAACTATTTTAGTGTTCCCTACAGGTTCGTAAAAACGAGCGTCGACTGTATAATCTTAATAAACTTTTACAGTAAATTCGAAGACCTGTATGTTTTTTGCGATGACTTCAATATGGTTGTCAAAGCGAGGAGCAGACTCATCTTAGAGACCGAAACCAACCAAAAAATAAAACTTTTTTATAATATTTGCAATAACTTAAATTTACAGATTTCAAAGGAAAAAACGACTTTTATTATGTTGGGGAAAAACACTTTGGATAAACGTCCACCAACCTTTAAATTGGGTAACTATACCATCAAGCCATTAAAGGAAATAAAAATTTTAGGGATAATATTCCAGAGTACTTTAAAATGGGACAAGCACATAACTAGCATAAAAAACAAAATTTTACAGCTAACCTCATCCATTAAACGGGTCTTCTCGGCTACTTGGGGGGTGGACAGAGGCTATCTTAGAACCTGGTACATAGCAGTACTAGAAAAAATTATAGATTATGGTTCGGAGGTGTGGTTTGGAGACCTCAGGATAAAAGATAAACGCGCTCTCCAATCCATCCAAAGAACTTGTCTCACGTCAATAACCAAAACATATAAAAATGTTGCAACACATACGTTACAGGTCCTATTAGGAATACCACCAATCTTAATAACACTGGAATATAAAAATCTAAAATACAATATTTTACACAATAAAAACTTATTACTTAAAGAACCCAAACCAATATGTAAAGATGATATAGAAAATAAAATCCTAAAATATGAAATAAATCCGGAAATTCATTTAAATAACTTAATAGTTACAGACAAAATTATCACAAAAACTAATCTTATTTCGATTTACACAGATGGTTCTAAGGTGGACTCTGGCACAGCATATGCAATGGTAGCCTACAATCATAACATTAAAATTTATGAAAAAACAGTCAAACTGAGAGCAGAAAATTCAATCTTTCAGGCGGAGCTGCACGCAATAATTTCGGCAATTAATTGGGCCATTAACTCCCCTTATACAAAATTCCAAATATTAAGTGACAGTCAATCTACTATTAAAGCCTTAGACAATTTATTTCCAACTAACCCTTCAATTTATTACATCCATAATTTAATTAAACAAAATCAAAATAAAATTTTTTTACATTACTTGGATAAAAGGCCACATTGGCATAGCGGGTAATGAACTGGCGGATGAGCTGGCGAATGATGCCGCCCAGTACTGCGACCTACCAGTGGATCGAGGAGTTAAATTGCCTCGGTCCTATCTTATAAAATGTATTCGAACCCAATTACTGGACAGGTGGCAGTACAACTGGGATCACTCAGGGGGTGGCAGATATACGCACGGGCTGGTACCAAAAGTTCAGAACCAAATAATTTCAAAAGATAAAGTATCTATTTACTTTTTAACAGGCCGCGGCAGCTTCCCGTCTTTCCTTTATAATATCGGCAAAAAAGATGACGACCTTTGTAAATGTGGTGGTCGAGGAGACCCGATGCATTACATTTTCGGCAACTGCAAATTCATGGAGTTTAAATTTCACAGAACAGAAACGACAATCCTTCAGGACATCCTAAAAATAATTAATGACCCGGCACAACTTAAAAAACTATATGCTAACTACGATATTCTCAATAGCCATTATTCTTTTATTCAATATAAATACATTCAATAATTACCTCTTCTGATTGCCTGTGGTGGACATGTCATGGGTCCACGTGGTGTATGGAAGGGTGTTTTTGAGATTGTTTTATTTTTAAGAACTTAAATACCACTAGAAATATTGTAAATATGTATAAATATTTTTGTTTAAAAGGGTGAAAAAAAGGGAAAAAAATATTTCTTATCAAATGAAAAGATGAATGTAAATACTTAAAATTTTTTCAAATAGTACGTAAATTCCAAAACATATAAATCATAATCGTAATATATTTCTAGGCTCGCCCTGAAACAATAGGGTAGCCAATTGTGATTGGTAAAGAATCGCCATCTTAAATAATCATAAATTTTTACAGGCGGTCCGGGGACACGGCACTTGCCTCTCGTGCTCTCTTCGGCGTGTCAGGCGGGTCGTTCTGAAGTCTTCTTTCCCGGAGACTGGGGTTCTGGGCTTGTTTCCGCAGGTAGTAAAACTTTTCCCTGCCCTGGGCTTGGGGGTTACACCTAACCATAAGCCAAAAGCGGGTTCCCAGGGTGGGTGCTTACTTACTTACTTACTGTGGACAAGTTCTAGCAGTCACACCAACTCAAGGCAGAAAACTGGAGTAAGTCGGTTTAAGACATCAACAGGCAATTGCATTACAATTCTGAGTACAAAATAGCTTGTCCCAATTAATTTACATAGTATAGCATGTACTACGGCAGAGGATCTAACTCGGGTTAAAAATACTATAAAGATTTATTCATTTTCAAAAGACTATATATTCAAAAGTTGTATTACACGTACAAATTCGAGCGATATATGAAAATAACCACAAGTTTACCAAGCTTCCTGCACACTCTACAAATGTTCTAAGTGCGCCGCTGGGTCACACGACACGCATCCAGCCGATAGTTGAACTCGTTCAACACATTTTGTATTGTGTGCACACATTTTGTATTACATTATTTTACACACATTATTGTACGTACACATTTTGTATTGTGTGCATACAATTGTTACTCAACAACTCCGATTTGAAAAACATTTACTCTGAAAAATATTTACTCAATCATTTTAAGCATGTTAAAAAAAAATAGAACATAAAAAAAATATGGATTAAAAGGCTCTAATCCTGTCAATGGTCACCACTACAGCATTGGTCCGTTCCCTGAACTTTTCTAATGTTTGTCTTTTCCAATGTTTAATGAGATAAGTTTTAAAGAATTCATTCTTGAAAATTAGTTACAAAATCATAAGAAAATCAATAAATTGAGTGATAGTTTTCAAAGAAATTTTAATTATTTTTAACACATTTTATTCGAAAGTACTTCTTTTTTATCCCATGGGGTGTAGAAATTTAAATTACGTGAAATTTAAAACAACATATATGTGCAATTAAAGCAAAGGCGATAGCGTAGGTCGATTCCACTATAGTTATGACATGGCATACATGTTTTTTCTTTTTCTATAATATAGATATAATAATATTTTTCAGCTTTTATTTTTATCTATGTATTGCCTAAATAAGTTACTTTATTATATATATATTATATCTATATTTATTTAGTAATTAAAGAAAGAAAATCATCTAAAATTGTTTTTAAACTTTGGAATTGTACACTATAAATTAATTTTATTTTATAAACTGTATTTTAAATAAGTGTGTTTCACAAATAGTATTAGCAAAAGAAACAGAAATGGACAGCTCGCATATGACGAAACATAAACATCACATTACATCGCAAACCAAATAACAGAGCACTACTTGCCATTAAATATTTAAAAACAAATGACACTGAAATCTTTTAAGGAAACTTACTTTTCACGTCACGTATACCATTACAGTGAGAACATGTAATCCGATTTTTCAGTGAAGTTGCTATTTAAATACGTTTCACCCAACTATCGGAAAAATTTGTTTGCGCTAAATGAAAGAGTTCAGAGACAAAATAAAAACTGTGTTCCTGAATACAAAGTGGCAATTTTTTTTTCAACAGAGTTTACTTTAATCGGGCTATTCGAGAAAATGAAAGATTTAAATTTACTTACCAATTCTTTTTCATGAATACAGAAGGTTTTAATCTTTCAAGAACACATAACATTAGATTTCTTTCTTATATCTTTTTCATTCTTCCGTTGGTTAGGAAAATTTAAACAAGCAAAATGCATTACCCGAACTTAGAATCTCTTATTTTACTATTTAAGAAAAAATAAAACAGAGTGTATTACGTATTATACAGGCCAATAATATACACAGCATAAAATAAAAATTTTGTTCCTGAATACAAAGTGGCATTTTTAGGTGCGTTCGTAATTATATAAATGTGTAGCACCTATATAGTCGTCATCTGATCCATCCGTCTGTTTGTCCGTCTGACCTCATATAACAGCGTAAAAACTACCCAACCGACTCGTTTGAAATTTAATGTATATAATCGTTGCAGAATTTTGTCGAGTTATTTCAAATTTTAAGAAAATCGAATTAAAACTTAAAACGATATTAATAAAAGTTTTCTTCATTCTATTAATTCCTATCATACGTAATTAATTCAATGATATCCAATGATAAGTAGTGATCCTAGTTTGCCATGATAATCAAGTCCTATTTAAGATGAAGTCATATTACTTCTATACTACTGAATTTAATACATGTAATCGTAATAAATTTTGTATTCATGCATTTTTGAAAACGAGTGCAACAGCCATTGCACCAAGATCTGAATATTTATAAAACTAGTTATAGTACGAACGCACCACATTTTTCAAGCGTGACGTACAATTTCTAACTTGATTTTTTTCCAAAAGAGTTTCCTTTAATCAGGCAATTCGAGGAAATGAAAGATTTAAATTTATCTACCAATTCTATAGAAGATTTTAATATTTCAAGAACACATAACATTAGATTTCTTTCTTATTTCTTTTTCATTCTTTGATTGGTTAGGAAAATTTAAACAAGCAAAATGCATTACCGAACTTAGAATATCTTATTTTGTTATTTAAGACAAAATAAAACAGAGGATATTACTTATTATCCAGGTCAGTGTACAAGTGAGTTACACAGGCAACAATGACCCAATAATATCATATTAATTACAATAAACTTTAGCTGCAACAGCTCATTTACTACACTTGTATGTTTATATTTATATAATGTAATATGTATTACATGTATTGTGAGTTATCTATATTGTATGTTATATGGTGTACTTAATATAAATTTTTGCATGAAAGTATGTTTGTCTGTTGTATATGCATCTGACTAGTTATTAACATGGATTAATTGTTGTGGCCTCATATAAAATATCGGCTGGCCTCAGATTGAGCATGGCTGTTTTAAAAGCTTATATTCACATTAGAAAACAAACGACAATTAAAAATAAATTATATTGCTAGATATACATTTTTATGCTAATTTGAGTTACTTCCGTAATTTTTTTAATTGTGGGCCTCATATAAAATGTCGCTAGCCGCTGATTGAGCATGGCTGTTCTAAAAGCTTATATTCACATTAGAAAAAAGCAACAATTAAAGATTAATTCTATTGCTAGATATACATATTTATGTTGAGTTACTTTCGTAATTTTGTTGTAGAGCAAAAATTTTGAATCTTCAGATATCTAACTGTAAAAATTTATTCAAAAATCCTACTTCATGCTGTTTCAGATAAAATGCTTAAGCAACAACAGCAAATCCATTTCTTCAACCGAATGGAGGATTTTTTTTTTCTCGAGCCGGATCATCAACACCGCATCCTTTTTTGCTCCAAAAAGTGAATGATTCTCACAATGGCGTCATCAATAACATTTAAAACGATCTTTTTCATCTGGAATCTTCCAGAAAAATATGTTACTAGGATAAAGAGGTCTCTAACGTGTGATTGTGGTGTATATTATTTTGCAGTTTGCTTCTTCTTTATGCCATAATATATATATATATACATATATTCACCACTGATGGTTTTTTTTGTGGGGAAGGGGGTTAAGAAGCAGAATGCAGATAATAGTATAAAAGTGTTTTTCAAAACGTTATGGTTTCTCCTGCTATGTGAAAGTCAAGTCAAAAGTTTTATCAATTTTTTTTCAAGCTGTGTACAGATTTAAAATATTCACTATCGCATCTGATTATGCATCTCTATTTAATTAGTAGGACTTATTGTTTCATTGTCATATCTATATATTTAAAAGACTTTATTTTAGATTTAAAAGACTGTTTTTTTTTTCTTTTTTGTCATCTGATCTGAACTTT
This sequence comes from Maratus speciosus, assembly GCA_963932465.1. Lineage (NCBI taxonomy): Eukaryota > Metazoa > Arthropoda > Arachnida > Araneae > Salticidae > Maratus > Maratus speciosus. The sequence goes on along the minus strand of OZ010788.1, from coordinate 455,825,364 downwards.
CTACTGAACCGATTTTGATATACATTTTTTTTAATGAAAGCAGTATGTTTGTAGATGACCCCGCACTCGCTATTTCTAAAAATAATACCGTTTTTATATTTTAATTTCTAAAAGTCCTTTATGAAAATACTTCCCATTAGTGGAAATCAGGTTACTTCCATTAGTGAAAAGAAGAAGGAAACAATCGGAATTACCATATCATTACGAATGCCATTTTCGCATTACAATTTAAAATAACTTTTAAAAAATATATTGAGCAAAAAATGACGTCACGATAATAATAATAATTTTAAAAAAAATATCAATAAAGCTGTTACATTTCAATGTTTTTTTCGTTCGCTGATACTGAGATTGAGACGCTCATCTCAGAGGGCTTCAGTGAGTGAAAATGGCGTCATAGTAAAAATGAAATAAATATTAACTTTCATAAAACTAACTACTTTATTATGAATACGTCTAAAGAGATATAAATTTCTGCATTTCGCCAAAACTCAGATTAGAACCTCAAGTCAAGAGTGTGAATGTTCAGATGCAAATTTGTAACTGGCAAACGTGACATCAAGTTTGGGACTATATTTATTAATAATCTATGGCACTATAGCAAATTTCACCTTGTAATAATATATTAATTTCAAATGCTAAAAGGTGTAAATTAAAACTTTAAAACCAGTAAAAATACGTTTATTTCTATTGTTGACATGTTTCGACTCACCCCGAGTCATTTTCAAATACAACTAAATAAAGCTATTCTAAATTTGCACGGTCTATGACACGCCATCATTCAGTTTTCCGCGTATTCTTTCGTATCAAGTACGTTACATTTTTATTTTATATGGACGTTTATTTTATTTTTATTTTCGATACGATTATTGGATTGGATTTCGATACGATACGATACTGTAACGATGCAGCATCATTTCACTTACCAAAAATATGGCTCGAATTACTCAATGAGTATGAAAATAAAATAAAATAAACATCCATATAAAATAAAAATGTAACGTGCTTAATATGGAAGAAAACGTGGAAAACTGAATGATGGCGTGTCATAGACCGTGCAAATTTAGGACAGCTTTATTTATTTTGAAAATGACTCGGGGTGAGTCGAAACAGTCGAAATAAACGTATTTTTACTGGCTTTAAAGTTTTAAATTACACCTTTTTTGCATTTGAAATTAATATAATCTATAGCACGTTAAAATATTTTTTAAATAGTGAATATGATTATGAAAAGTATGCATGTAAATTTTGCGACGGTGAAAACGACGTTATTTTTTGATTTTGTTGAAAAAAAAAATATAATTGCATCATACCGGCCCAATTTTTGTTGATTTTTCATTACGTAATACCAAGGTCAAAGCCTCAATAACTTCATAATTTCTTATCTAAATTGCATGTTACTGATTACGTACAGGAATAAAATTTAATTTTTCAGTAACTTGAAAAGTCGAAATTAAATTTTGATTAAAAATAATGTTTGTTTTCAGCGTTAGGCAAGCCAATATAAGGTTATGAATGTAATTTTTTTTTATAAATTCAATCAATCAGTTCTTTTAAACATTTTCATTCGTCGAATTCGACGGGTTTCGACTCGTATGTTATTACTATATTATTTTCGAGTTTTTTCTTTATACCTTTTTTTCATCAAGATAGTTTTTGCGTGATTTTTGAAAAGCAGCATCCCGATGGTAATGTAAAAGTATTTTTCAGAATATAAATATTTTATCCTGTTTGTGAAAAAAAAAAGAGTAAATAGCTTTCAAACTGTGTGCCGTTTCGTAATTTTCACTATCGCTTGTTTTACAGATTTTTAACATATTGTATGCAGGTGTTACATGCCGGGACATTGTGGGTGGAGATGCGATATTTTGAAAAATGTGCGCAAATATTGTTACAAAAATCATTATGAATTGAAATTGACTTCTAATTGTCTTATTAAACATTTATTTTACATAGTTTAGTAGGAATTTTAATTGTTCTTATGAAAAATAAAGACATTTTCTGTTGAAAGGAGATTATTAAGAACTAGCTGTTTAAACCGTTCTATGCACAGGGGTTCATGTTCAATAACTATTCGATTTAGAAAAATATTTTTCTACTACTGTGCATTTTTTTTTTAATGAAATTTAAATTATCATGTTGTTATGGCAGCACACGATATAACGATATCTTTGGAAGAAAGAATAAATAGAATAAAAAGTTTTCTTGTTGTTTCTGATAAAATGTTTTTCTTTATTTTTTTAAAAAAGGTAATAACTAAGCGCAATTAAATAGTCTCTAATTATTTGCATACGAATTAAAAGAATTATCGTAATACCCGCTACAGCTTCTTAGTATTGCAGCGTGGCGTACGTAATATGTATACTCATATTGCAGTAAACATTTAGAACTGGTAAAGCTGCTATCAGATTCACCAACTTTTCGAGCAATTTTTGAGCCAACTCTTGATTTCCTCCAACTTTTCGCGAAATATTGTCTCGACACCCAGTGTGATAGCAAACAGCAATATCCCCAACTTTTTATCGGCATATCAAAAAAGTCTGTCCTAGCCGCAACTTTTCCTCCCACCTTTCAGCATTTCAGCGAATCAGAGATAAGCGATTGATACGAAAAGGCGATAAATATTGACGGCTGGTACTAGTAGTACTGGTTTTCCCGGGTTTTCCTCCAACTTTAGCAACGACAATTGTAACCTTTTTCTCCCTTTCAACTGGAAAAAGTTGTGGTTAAAATCGGCTGAAAAGTTGGTTGCTCGAAAGTTGGTGAATCTGATAGCAGCTTTAGAGCTCACGCGATTGCGGGTTGAGCATAAAAAATTCAAAAATTCGTCAAAAAAATCTAATTAAAATTTTCGAATTTTTTGTCCCAATCGTTCATGGATCCCCTACCAGCAACCCGTGTGCCGAATGTTGTAGGCCTGCTGTTTGTAGTTTCTGAGTTTTTGAGGTTACATAGATACGCGCACGGATTTTAATAAGCTAGATACCCTTTGTTTTCTTCTATGAATGATATCCGGTGCAAACAAAAATTTTAACCACTAATGTATAAATAATGTATTATTGTTAAGCGGGGTAATTGAAAAACTAACTCATGAAATTGGACAAATTGGATAGTTTACTATCAAAATTAGTCATACGTTATGGGGAATTAACTTTTGAAATGTGAATTAAGGGGTATACTGGTGTTATAGCTTTAAAAAAATAAAAATAAAATAAAAAAAAAAACATTTGTTAACCTAAAAATTTCTATGTTTTTGTTTCCAACAACGCCTTGCTCAGAACTCAGTTATGAAAATAACCCCGGGTTACTATAGATGGTTTTTTACATCGCATGCCCCATCTTCAACACCTCTTTTAAAACTTTTAAGCATGCGTCTTTCCTGAGAATGATATTTTTTGAAGTGGTGGGCATTGCAATTGCAAAATAGTTAGCAGTTAAGCTATTAACATCAAATATGGAATGAAGCTACATGACACACGTACTTATCTAATGAAACGTTAAATTGTTCCTTATATATACAAGAAGTCCCCCCAAAAAACAGCACAACTTCAAAATTTCATTAAAAAAAAAGAATAGGCCTACAGCAAAATTAGTTACAACAATAGATAGAATAACTCAAAAAGTTTTTCTACTGTCTTAGTCTACTGTCTTAGTTTTTCTACTGTCTTCAACATAAGATACTTTCGTAGCACGAAGAATATCAAGACGATATTTCAATTCAACGTTTAATTCCAATGGAACGTTTTAGCATACTAGCTACCCTATCAGCTGTTTGGATTTTTTTTTTTTTTTTTTTTTTATTCCATGAGACTATTAACTTTTGTTCGGTGCACAGTATTTTTACATTACCCCAAAAGAAAAAGTCTAGTGGAGTAATGTCCACTGGATCCGCCATTTTGAATAGCTGAATTCTTTAACACGTTGAGTGCCACGGTGGCTGACACTGAAGCTGAAAAACTTACAATGTTTTAAGTAATTTTTAAAAAAGTATAATCTTGTAATAAATAAAAGGTAAGTAAATTTTAAATAAATTTTCAGTAATTACTTAAAACAATATACATATTTTTAGTTTTATATCATATTTTAGACCGTCAGTCATCGGTGAATGGCGCATTCTAAACGTAAAGTTCCGTGTCAGTCACCGGTGACTGACGTGGCTCTTAACGTGTTAATAATTGTTTACGTGGTGTGCAATGCCTTCTATGACCAGAACATGCTATCGAAACTTTTTGAATTAGTCTATCTATTGTTGTAACTGGTTTCGCTGTAGGACTATCCTTTTTTTTTTTTTTTTTTTTTTGGAATACCCTGTATTTTTTTTATGTGACTTCTAAAAAAATCTTTGTCTCTTTTATGTTTTCAAAATTTCATTCAACAAAAACGAAAATGAGTGATTTCCAAGATTATCTATATTCAATTAAGAAAATTGCAACACTTGTTTATTTATTTCAGAAAAATCGCTACAAAGTACTAATGTCCTCTCTAGTCAGAAGGACCTGTAGTCGAGACGACGAATCTTTTTCTTATTCTGAGCTTCATGAAGATTAGATCTATTTGTTTAAAGTTGTCTAATATAATGCCCATTTCCGTTTGAAAATAAGTTGGCATATTTTCAGAAAAAAAATCATCCTAATTTAGCTGGAATTACACCAGAATCCTCAAAAAAGTCCTCAAAAAAATACAATGAATTAAAATAAAACTAGAAAACAGGAATTTTGCTTTTTCAGAATTTAGTGTCGCCCCGATCAAAAAAAAAAAAAATGTATGTATATAAATACAGATAGTACAAAACGTATATCGCTTTTAAAACTTAAAACACACTTTTATTTTACGTAAAATGATGTCATTTGCATCCGATGAAGAATTCCACATTTATAATCCAGTCCTAAACAACATCTACAGAAAAGTATGCATAGAACGTCACTATCGCTGAATAGCAAAAAGCCGTCAATCAATCCGTCATGTCGTCATTCAAGAAACTCGAGCAAAAAACAATCGGCTATCTAATGATTCATATGCCTTCATTTGTTTGTAACATTAATATAGATAATTAAAATTAAATATAGTTTATAATAGCTCCATGTTTTGTTAGAAATCATTCATTTATATTTTTTTCAAAATTGCACGTATTTTAATTACATTTTTTTCAGTTGTTATGGGGAAATGGGAACAAACCGATATAATTACTATTTTTCAACTATTTTTCCTTTACTTCCTACAGAAATCGAGAGACAAAACTAAAGACGCTAAAAACTACAAAAATATTAATATCTCAAAAATAAATTGAGATGCAATTTTCAAACAAATGCTTACAAGTTAAAAAATTTGTAATTATCAGTATTTAACAGTGCAGTGATACATCTGCTTTATTTTATGGCTGGCTTCTGAACGTTATTTTTTAGAGAGAACACTTTAATTGCTAGCCTAAAGAATAGTATATCGGGAACTAATAAAAATTTTCCTCTCAGCAGCACTAATTTTCGGTCATATTTTCTGAATTATTTTTAAAAACAACAGCGTGACACTTGCAGGAAAGATTAATAAAGTGATTTGTAATCAAACGGTTTTTCTTTTCATTTTTCGATTAACGAATAACATATTGATTTAAAAGTTATGTCTTATATTATTATCATTGATTATTGTCTAACGACATCAGTTGTTGTCCTTTCCCACATTGTCGCATCCGGAAATTTGGTTTGAAGCGCTTAACTCTGACAGCTTTTTCTGAAAAAACGTCTGCCTTTACCAAAACATTATCACTATTGCCTTTACCTTTGACATAAACATTATTTTCGGTTAAAGCTAAACGAAACAGAAAAACAGTTAAACCCGTTCCTTTATGGAAAAAAAATTAAATAAAAAAGCAAAACACAATCAATTTGGTAAAAACTAAAATTAAAGAATATATATATATATATATATATATATATATATATATTAACTTGTCCGCTATCAAAAATTCTTGTTTGACATAAGAAAGTCTACCATGAAATTTTATGTTTTTACATTGTATTTTTTACCCTCTAAATTCAGCCTACTCGCAAAGTAAATTGTGTCCCTTTTCTTTTCTCACAAACCAAACATATCTTATTTTTCCCCCGGTGAAATCCCTCGCTACGGATTCACATATAAATAAGATAACGAAAAATATATAAAGAAAAGTTCAAAAGGGTATCCCATGAGATGAAATAAAAAAAAGGTCTTTTCTTTTTCATTTTTCTCTATTTTTAAAAATATCGATACAAAAGTGGGAGCATGGTTCTATTAGTTCAGGGGAAATGTACATTTTACCTTGCAAAAGGTCGGGTAAAAGATTTTTTTTTCTAAATTGTTTATAATGATGCCAAAATAGAAAAGCCAAGTTTTCTAACAAAATTTCTTAAGGCTAAATTTTCTGTGGCCAAAAAACAACAAAATTTTGGGACATGTTTTGATTTTTTGGAAATATATCGAAACTCGTTGCCGTAGCATATTACTTATCAATTACAATATTAAAGAGGATAAAATTCTCTACAACTTTTATATTTACAACTTTTTTATACACTCATTAGCAAGCGCAGTACGCTATTTCCAAAATGGGACATTTTTTTTAATTTTCTTAAAAACCGTGAAAAACGTAGTTTTGCCACGATTATTCAAATGTTCCCCGCTGATTTAATTGTGTATGTCGACTTCTAAAAATTGGTAGCAGTAAATTATCTATTATTTGCACACTCACGTCTTTATTTTCATCTCAATAGACATTTTATATGCAATAAATTTATATAATTTTAAAAGTAGGGGAGAGTGTAGATGAATGAGACAATTTTCATATTTAGACAGTAACTTTAAGTGTATACAATGTTAACTTCAAAGCATTGTTTAAAAGAATTTTTCAGTCTATAGTAACTTATTGGCACGATAGTTTCAATTAAAAAATATTTCTTGCTTAATTTTAATAATTTTTATAATGCATACATATTTTTCCAAGTACCAATGGAATAGGTGGGTCATTTTCAAAATCTATCCATGTTTTGGAATAACAAAATCAAATTTTTAGAAATAATCAGAAAGTTTTAATTGTTTGTAAATAATTATTTTACCTCATTAACATTAATATACAAGCATCAGCAGAGACCAAATTACTAATTTAACATTTAAAAACTAATTTTTAAATTTTAATGCACTTGGTATAATGACATAAGTGAGCACGGTAATGATAAATTAAGAAAAATATTTTTATTTTTGCCCAGGCATAAATGGCAGCCATTATATCTTCTGGCCCATACAATGATTTTCTATTTCTCATATAATGAAAGCAGATTAAGAATTAAAAGTTCATTTATTTATCAATTAGAATTGGGTACGGTAATGACTTACAAAATATACTCACCAAAACATTCAAAGTTTTTGCTTGTTTTATTGAAACTATAAAAATATTTACTCTATTCACCTAAACCTGATAACAAATTGACTTTTAAGGAGTACTTTTGTCTTGATAAAAAGGCATGTGCTGTCCTTTAAAAAAATCCGGAGGAGCTTTTTGTCAGAAGCATAGCAATGAAACTCTTTCTTGGGACACGGTTTAAAAAAATTATTAAGAATTATAGATAAGTTCAATTAAGAAAAATAAATATTTTTTTAATTAGTAGCATCTTAATAAATAAAAATGTATAAAAAAATTATAACCATCTGTTTTAAATAGAACTTTGTCAAATCTTAACCTAATAAATTTCTTGTTGAGACAACCTATGGTAATGATATTTTGATTGCAAAAGAATATATTTCAAAGATTTTTATTATATACAAAGAATATATGTATATATAAAATGGGCACGGGTGCAAAAAAGGCTAGTTTTAGCCCTGAAACACATAATTTACTGCTACTAATATATAGAAATTAGCATACATGATTAAATCCGTGGGAAACATTTGAATAATCGGGGCAGAACTGCATTTTTCACGGTTTTTAAGAAAATTGAAAAAAATTGTCCCATTTTTGAAATAGCGTACTGCACTTGCTATTGAGTGTATAAAAAAGTTGTAAATATGAAAGTTGTAGGGAATTTTATCCTCGATGCCTTGTTTTTTGACCACAGAAAATTTAGCCTTAAGAAATTTTATTAGAAAATTTGGTTTTTCCATGTTGGCATCATTATAAACAATTCAGAAAAAAAAAATCTTTTACCCGACCTTTTGCAAGGTAACCCCCCTTTTTTGGTACATTTCCCCTGGACTGTATCTAGTCCCTTCTTTCTTCTGTTTGAAAGCAAAAGTATGCTTTTCCATCTATCAATCTCGAAGAAATTCAATCTCATTACTTTTAAATTTGATATTTATGATATTTTATTACAAAGATGCCTTCAATGGTGTATTACTTCAAAAAATATGCGAAGGGCTCAAAAAATCATTTTCACCGAACAAGGAAAAAATGTGCATAACTTCCCACCTATTATTTATTTACTACCTGACTCGCCGGGCGTTGCCTCGGCTATCCAAAAATCGCACGAAACGAGAAAAAACTCTAAAAATCGCATTAGAAATGGCGAAAAATTCGAAATTTGCTCCACGAATTTCGAAAAAAATTTATTGAAAGCAGAGAAAAAATATTATACTGTGCTAAGATTGAAACTGGATCATAGAGCGAAATTCGTCGCGTCGCCAGTTCGTTGTGTCCTCAATTTGTCGCAGACTCAATTCGTCGCGGCATCAATTCATTGTAGTGAAAATATTTTTTAAGTCGATGATGATTTTTTTTTAATTCAGATATAGCTAATTATGATAACTAACATTATAAAAACTGTTTTTAGAAACAGGTGTGTTTTAAAATATGCACGTATATTTTTACTGCCTTAGTCCAAGCATATAAATCATTAAAATGGAGAGAAAATAATTTCCATACCTTTTCACAAACTAACTAATAAAGCAAATTCAATAAATTTTTTGGATTGTTAAGTATAGCATTAATTGTTACAATAAATAAAACAGATTGATGAAAATATTTAAATTAATTAGGAAATCTAATTAAGTGACCTACTGTTGTTTTTGTTTTCGTAATTACTATACATCACTGCGCGCATATCTCGTGTTCATTTTAATTTATTAACTTTAAATAGATTTTAATTTAAAGATAAAACTTCACTTAACATAACGAACTTAAATCTTTTAAATATCTTCATTTATAATACTATAATTAATATCAAGAATTTTAAAAAGAAAATCTGTAAAATTTCTAGCATATTTTTTTAAATAAAATTTTTATTATTTAAGATAGTTCGAAGATTTTAGTTCATTTTATGCAGACTTATAATATTAATGCACTAAGAAAATTTCAACCTATTATCTTTATTAGTTTTTGAGAAATCATGCGCGCAGTAATATATAGTAATTACGAGAACAACAACAACAACAAAAAAAAACAGTATGTTACTTATTTACATTTTTCTAATTATTTTAAGTATTTTTCATCAATATATTTTGTTTATTGTAGCAAAAGTTAACAATAAAAAAAATTTCCTTGAATTTGCTTCATTAGTTAATTTGCGAAAAGGTAAGGAAATTAAGTCAGTTTTCTAGCATTTTTGACTGGTTGAAGAGGAACTGTCCCCTTAAGTTCCCAATTGAGAATATGAAAGCCTAATGAACTAGTGCAACTCATTTCTTATTTAAATTAGTGATTGAATGGATATTGTTTCGATCACCGGAACATGAATAAAATTTTAGAAAAATAAGAAAAAAGGTTATCAATCGACAAGAGCGTACACGGGGAAAAGGAGTGCAAGGGAAACCCCCTTCCCCTTATATTTCAAAAAATTAGGAATTAAAAAAGTACTAAGAGAATATAAAAAATGAAAACCTTTTTCTGATTAGGACTGAACTGAGTCTGTGATTGAATTCAATTTCGTTTTGTGATATTTCTGTTTCAAAAGAGTTTTTCAGGTCAACGTTATTAAAATACTTTAAAAATATTGAGATTATGCAACAGGTTTGCTCTTTGAAAATGTTGAATATTCTCAAGTGCAAACAAATACTTGTATAACCACAATAATTTTATTTTTTTTTAATAACTTTAACCTTAATAGGACCACTTATCATTGAAAATTTCAACTTTTTTTTTCGTTTGTCACAAAAAAACAATTTTCTTCTTTGACAAGTCTTTTGGGGCAAACAGCACTCCGATACAGCAATTTGTTATTTTTTTATGAATTTTTGAAATATGAATGGAATTATGGTTGGTTGGTTGGTTGATTTTTGACGGCCGATTATCTACACTAGGGATATAGGCCCGAGGGGGGGGGGTGCCCATTGTGGGGGTCTTTCTAAGGGAACGTAACCCGTATTTACGCATGAAAATCCATGGCTCGAAGAAAGACCACGGAAACTCCGAACGATTAGGCCGACGGGCGCGATTGGGATCGAGCCCAGCACCTCCCGTCTACCAGCTTGATCATTGAAATTGCAAATGAATTATCACCAAAATTATTACAGAAATCATTTTGCCGGGCGTTGGGCTCGAACCTGCGTCCTCTACAAAAATTATGAGCGTTAAACTGCTACTTTAGATCGCTGCGCTATCAGGAACCCGTTCAACTGTCCTCTAGATTCAAGAGGTACCGAAAAGAGTTGATGTGTCCGGAAATGTGTCGATTTCGATCTCCTTAATTTTTTACCTTTGCGTTTTAATATATATGATACATCTGTTTGAGAAGTACAATTCTTAATTTTATTATTATTATTGTTTAATATGACAACTAATCACGCTTTTTTTTTTCATTTCAGGTAAGCTATTTTATTGGAATATTCTTTGACAAGTAAGTAAGAAATATTTCAATTTTATTTATTTATTTAAAGTTGACGGCGAACTTTGAAATGAGCAAAAATAATCCAAAAAAGAAGAGTTTTTGTTTTGTGTTATTAACTTTTTTAATTTAAAAAATAAAAATTTATCACCATGTTCTTCATAGAAGTTTTATAAACCTTTAGATAAATAATGAAAATACCATAATGCATTTAAAATGTAATTTTCTGTGCTGAACTTTATGGGAAGTAAAAAACATATTTGACCTGAATTTCAATTTGTGGAAAAGCCTTCTCATCCAGCTACTTTTAGAAAGTATTTTCGCAATATTCAACTCGTCTTTTTATACAGGGTGTCCGAACTAAAAAGTATCCAAACATTATGGCTTATTATTACAGAACTATGCATTAGAATATAATATACTGATCCTCAGTGGATTGGAAACCCCTCCCAGATTTTTTGGGACTCCACCATACTATCACAGAGAGGTTACCGCGTTTTTGATTAAGACATTTCCTGGAAGTTGGATTGGAAGACGGGGCCCAATTGCCTGGCCACCAAGGTCTCTGGTTTTCACTTCATTAGACTTTTTTGCTTAGGTATTCATTAAATCCGTTGTGTATAAACAAAAAATTATTATAGATGAGTTGAAGAAGTGTATCATTCAAGCAATTCGTCTAATAACTCCTGATATGCTACGAAACACTTGGAGAGAACTGGATTACTGTTTACACGTTTGTCATTCTACAAAACGTGCACACATCGAAATCTATTGAAATTAAAACTTGGTGAGATGTTCTTTCTATTTAAATCTATACCTTTTTTTAATTCTAATGGGTAGTTTTGTAAAAATAAGTCATAACTTTTGGATACTTTTAACCCGGACACCCTGTATATTTTGACCTATATATCTGGCTACCGTATTATAAAAAAAAAATCTTTATATATTTCGCGCATACTCATAGCTCGTCAAATGTTCAATATATTCATTTGCTAACTGCAATACAGTAAAATCTCGTTACAACGAATCTCTTAGGAACACTGATTATATTCGCTATACTGGAAAATTCGTTAAAGTGAATATTTTTGTAATGAAATTGAATAATAGGATTTTTTTAACAATCCAAATAATATTCGTAAAACTGAAAAAATCGTTAAAGTGATAGTCGCTGTAAGGAGTTTCTACTGTGTAATGTGTCGGCTACGCTCTGTCAAGTTTTCACTGTGAAAAAATTATGTAACGTTACATAAAATCGGTGGCAACATGCTGCCCCCAATTTTATGGAGTAATTTACTTTATATAATAGTGTAATTTAACCCTTTATGACCCAATTTATGAATTCATGAGAATTTCATCTTCTAAAGCATTTTTCCTGAATTTTTTAAACTACGTTAGAAATATTTCCACAATCATTTAATAAATTTTAGAAGAATTTTGCCAATTAAGATTAATTAATTAAATTTAAATTTACAGGGTTCAATATTTACAACTCCACTCAAATCTTTTATTTAAAATATATTTTTCAATATTTTGTAGGATTAAGAAATGTACAAATATAATGCTGTTACAATAGAAATATAGAAAGACTTCCGAACGGAAACTTACCCCACACAACCTTTCAACGTCAAGAAAGCTGAAAAGATGCAAAAGAAAAAGAAATCATCCTTTTAAAAATATTTTTGTTTTGTGCAACCAACAATGCTTTTGGAACAAGATAAAGTAAAGCATGTATAACTCATTGTAATCCGTATTACTACTAATCGATGTATTAAGTGAAATTTATAACAAAATCTTTTAATGGTACTTTAAAGTTCCGTCGGGGCATAAAGAGTTAAACTGATATAACTGGTGTAATATTACACATTAGTGTTAAGTAACACAAGTTATATCGGTTAAATTACTCAATAAAATGGAGGCAGCAAGGCTACCACCAATTTTATGGAGCAACGTTACAATTTTTTTTTTTTTTACCATTTGGAAATGGTTGTTGTTTTCGGTCGAGAATGGGGCCAAATGATGCTCGCATTTTATTTGTTTTAACGCAATTCAACGATGTTCTTTACTTTTAGAAGAATTTTTATTTGAATAAGTAATAGAAAGGCATAAAATCGTTAAAAATTGTTTGAATAGATAATCGAAAGGCATAAAATCATTAAAAATTGAAAAAGTTACAAAATGGGTAGGCGAAAATTATCAGATATGGAAAAATCTAAAGCCAAAGAGCGACGCCAAAATGAAAATCGTCTTGCAAAGCAAAAACCGACGTCTTCAACTCATTATGTAGGCCATGAAAATCGAGGTCTTAAACTGATTATGTATCCCATGAAAATCGATTACAGAATAAAAGACGAACGCGAAAAAGGAAACAATCTAATGTTTAATCGATTGATAGTAAAAGGCCATGTATCGAGGGGCAACGTCTACAACGTTAACGAACTACAACGACCATTTGGAATTTATTTCGTCCACCAAATTCCGTCACATCCTCATCAATAACAGATCGCAAAGATCAAACTTCAGACGACCAAAACCTTCATCGATAAACTCTCCAAGTCCCGTTTCGAGAAGAAAAACAGTTTACAAATCGAAAGCAGTTCCACCGAATCATCCACAGATTGCGACAAATTACCTACGTTCAGCTCAATTTTCCCGGTTAGAATCGACCGATTGTAAAACGCCGTGGCTAGTGGATTGGAGCCCCTCGAGACATGGCCTTTTACTATCAATCGATTAAACCTTAGATTGTTTCCTTTTTCGCGTTCGTCTTTTATTCTGTAATCGATTTTCATAGGATACATAATCAGTTGAAGACCTCGATTTTCATGGGCCACATAATCAGTTTAAGACCTCGATTTTCATGGCCTACATAATGAGTTGAAGACGTCGGTTTTTGCTTTGCAAGACGATTTTCATTTCGGCGTCGCTCTTTGGCTTTGGATTTTTCCATATCTGATAATTTGCGCCTACCCATTTTGTAACTTTTTCAATTTTTAACGATTTTATGCCTTTCGATTACTTATTCAAATAAAAATTCTTCTAAAAGTAAAGAACATCGTTGAATTGCGTTAAAACAAATAAAATGCGAGCATCATTTGGCCCCATTCTCGACCGAAAACAACAACCATTTCCAAATGGTAAAAAAAAAAAAAAAAAAAAAAAAATTGTAACGTTGCTCCATAAAATTGGTGGCAGCCTTGCTGCCTCCATTTTATTGAGTAATTTAACCGATATAACTTGTGTTACTTAACACTAATGTGTAATATTACGCCAGTTATATCAGTTTAACTCTTTATGCCCCGACGGTACTTTAAAGTACCATTAAAAGAACTTGTTATAAATTTCACTTAATACATCGATTAGTAGTAATACAGATTACAATGAGTTATACATGCTTTACTTTATCTTGTTCCAAAAGCATTGTTGGTTGCACAAAACAAAAATATTTTTAAAAGGATGATTTCTTTTTCATTTGCATCTTTTCAGCTTTATTGACGTTGAAAGGTTGTGTGGGGTAAGTTTCCGTTCGGAAGTCTTTCTATATTTCTATTGTAACAGCATTATATTTGTACATTTCTTAATCCTACAAAATATTGAAAAATATATTTTAAATAAAAGATTTGAGTGGAGTTGTAAATATTGCACCCTGTAAATTTAAATTTAATTAATTAATCTTAATTGGCAAAATTCTTCTAAAATTTATTAAATGATTGTGGAAATTTTTCTAATGTAGTTTAAAAAGTTCACAAAAAATGCTTTAGAAGATGAAATTCTCATGAATTCATAAATTGGGACATAAAGGGTTAAATTACACTATTATATAAAGTAAATTACTCCATAAAATTGGGGGCAGCATGTTGCAACCGATTTTATGTAACGTTACATAAATTTTTCACAGTGAAAACTTGACAGAGCGTAGCCGACACATTACACAGTAGAATCTCGTTACAGCGACTGTCACTTTACCGATTTTTTCAGTTTTACGAATATTATTTGGATTGTTAAAAAAAAATCCTATTATTCAATTTCATTATAAAAATATTCACTTTAACGAATTTTTCAGTATAGCGAATATAATCAGTGTTCCTAAGAGATTCGTTGTAACAAGATTTTACTGTATTGCAGTTAACGTCTACAACGTTGTCTATTAAATTACATTTTTTTTTTTTTTTTTTTCAGTATAGGGTTAAATTTGATTAAAAAAAACTCTGCATTCTATAAACAAAAAACTTTTAAATTTTTACGAAATAATACAAATTTATAGATTCACGAATATAAATGCAATTTTTACACAAATGCATGCAGACGTTTTATTGGGCGTATTTAGTCATATGCTACAGTGACAGTCCATTTCGAACGTTTTATAGTACAGAGGAATCACAAATGTTATTATATTTATTAAATTTATTATTAGTTTCCAATTGCCCTCGTGACTGAATCTTCTCTGAAATAATCTGAGACCAACCATGTACTTTACACTCCCGAAGTTCAAGAATGATTCGTTGAGCAAATTATTTTTAAAAGAAATATATTCATAAATGAAAAAATAAATTCATCATGCATGATTTTAGTGTTTAACTCTTTATATACCAAACTAATGAATTCATGAAAATTTCATCTTCTAAAACCTTTTTCGCAAATTTTTGAAACTACATTAGAAGGTTTACACAATCATTCCATAAATGTTTTAAGTATTTTGCCAATTAAAATTAATTACTTAAATTCGTATTTATAAGGATTTTGTGCAATATTTATAAATCCACTCAAATCTTTTTTTTTTTTTTTTTTTTTTTTTTTTTTTTTTTTTTTTTTTTTTAGCATTTAATAGAATATATAGGAATATTTTCAAACAGAAACTCCCCCCCCCACACACACACACACACACAATCTTTCAACGTCAAGAAAGCTGAAAAGGTGCGAGTGAAAAAGAAATCATCCTTTTAAAACTTTTTTTGTGTGTGTGTGTGCAACCAATAATGCTTTTGGAACAAGGTAATGTAAAGTATTTATAACTCTTTTAAACAGTATTACTACGAATCGATGTATTAAATTAATTTTACAACAAGTTATTTTAATAGTACATTTATGCGACGGGGTATCAATAAGTTTTTGCCCTCATATATAAATAATTGAGCAAAATTTATGAAATTGCTACATTGTATTAGTCGTTTTCTATATAGTCACTGTGCATAGTAACACATTTCTTCAAACGGTATTTCAAAAAGAGGTGGGAGGATGTAATCCAGAAGGCACGATAGTAGACCCAAAGGGGGGGGGGGTCATTTTTCTAACTTTTGCTGACCGCCACATGTGACATATTGTTAGAAAGGCATGTGATCCCTTATTCATGTTATGCCCCCTCGAGCCCCTACCCCCAAATTTGCCCGGAGGGGACACTTTTCTAAATTTTGCGGACACCATTCATGTCCCCGGAGTTCAAATTTGGGGGGAGGGGGGAGGAGGGCGGTGCATAACACAATAAGTGGTCACAGGCCTTTCCAACAATATGTCCCATGTGGGTGTCAGCAAAAGTTACAAAAATGCCTCCCTTTGGGTCTACTATCGCGCCTCCTGGATTACATCCTCCACCCTCTTTTTGAAATACCGTTTGCACAAATGTGTTACTGTGCATGGTGACTATATAGAAAAGGACTAATACAATGTAGCAATTTCACAAATTTTACTCAATTATTTCTACGTGAGGGCAAAAACTTATTGAAACCCCTCGTATTTTAGTTAATTATATGTTTCGGATCATTTTCAACCGAAGGAAATGTTAAATCATTGCTTTCAAGAACTGAATCAAAGTTAAACTGCTCCAGAAATAGAATTTCCATTTTATGTGAATTTCTATTTTTATTCAACTTTCGAAAAGTCTTCAATTACAAAAACTAAATCCGTACAATCTCGAATAATTTTATCATACGACAGTGGATGATTTTTTTCCCCCTTTCTCATTTCTCCAATTCAAACTTTTCACATGTACTAAATCAGCTGTTTTTTTTTCTTTTTTTTTTCTTCTTTTGGTAGAAGAATATTATACTCTTTCTATAAATTACACTTTTTAAAAATAGTACTTGCACAACTTAAAACAGAAGAAAGTATTCTATTATCCGTTTGTGCTGCTTTCTGCAAATATGTATAGTCCGAATATATCAGTGACAATGTTAAAGAATAGAATAGAATACACGGGGAAGGAGGGAGGGATTCTAATTACAGGCATCCCTCGACTTGCGTATTATGGGACTTATGTAAATTTGCAGTTACGTAATAAATCTCGAAAATTACATTTATGAACACACTAGCGCGTTTCACTTGCATTTGCATTATTTTGATAATTATTTTATAAATAAAATGCGCAGATAAAAACCTCAACCATAATATAGTTTTATATATTAGTGAGAGTTATATATTTTTTGGGATGTACATGTACAATCAAATTTTTAACCAAAAAATGGGTTTCTAATGTTCTTTGACAATTAACTGAATTCTAACTCGAACGAAAGCTAATTTTAAAGTTTCGATGAAGAAGAACGAGTGTATTTTTTTTTTCTATCTTTACCTGTTCTTTTGATGTAGATTGAAAATTATTTAAATCAATTCCTCAATGTTAAATTTATAAATCCCGCATTCCATAAGAATAATAGAATAAGAATAATTTTACTTGAAAAGTGTTCTTTCAATTTGTTTTTATATTTTTTTATACTTTTATAGTTTATATCCGAGTAAATACTGCTGCATGAGGCTTTATTTATAAAATAATACTATCTAAAGAATATATATATATATATATGTTATATTCATAAATAAGATACATTAAATTTTCAGTCGTTAAAAATTATCGCCGTTCCTATCGTTAATATTTATAAATATATATAATAAATATTGCAGTTTCTTACGTAATTTTACCTAATCAATTTACAAATTCGACTTACATAAAATTCAAGTTACATAAAAGTTTACGGAGCGCATTACTTGCGTACGTCGGAGGATGCCTATATTAAGAAAAGCTATATGCATCTGTAAGACGACATGGCAACATAGTGGGAGATGTTTTACTGATTAACTTCAAAGGAAGGTGAAAAAGCTACAAACAAGACCCATTGATGTTGATGATTTTGTATTTCATACATTTGGGAGTTTGTGTCTCTTATGCACTTTTGAGGGATTGTGTTTTCTTGCATCTTTCTTTCTTTCTTTCTTTTTTTCTTTCTTTTTTTTTCTTTTTTTTTTTTTTTTTTTTGTAAAAATTCATAATCATTACACATTGTGAAGGCAAAATAAAAACAAAGAAAACCTCTGATTTCCCCCCGAAGTAAACTTCTTAAGAAAACTTCATTTTTGTAAAAGGCCATTATTATGAAAAAGGATTTGTCTGAAACTGAAATTATTGGAACGTTCAAACTAACGTA
Organism: Maratus speciosus; assembly: GCA_963932465.1. Taxonomy (NCBI): domain Eukaryota; kingdom Metazoa; phylum Arthropoda; class Arachnida; order Araneae; family Salticidae; genus Maratus; species Maratus speciosus. The sequence continues at coordinate 455,807,177 of OZ010788.1, read as the reverse complement.
TAAAAAAGGATAAAAGTTCACTAAGTTTTTAATCTTCCTTTTCAGTTGCGTTCGTAATTATATAAACACGTAGCACCTATAGTCGTCATCTGGTCTGTCCACATATAACAGCGCAAAAACTACGCAACCGAATGGTTTGAAATTTAATATATATAATCATTGCAGAATTTTATCGAGTCATTTGAAATTTTACAAAAGTCGAATCTAAACTTAAAAAGATATTAATAAAAGTTTTCTTCATTCTATTAAATCCTATCATGCTTAATGAATTCAATGACATCCTATGATAGGTAATGATTCTAAGTTAACATGGCGATTACGTTATATTTAAGATGTTAAGATATTAAATAAGTCATATTATTTTAGTATTACTGAATTTAATATATATAATCGAAATAAATTTTGTATTCATGCATTTCAAGGTATTTTTTGCCTTTTAAATGTATTTTTACCACTTTAAATAAATATTAAATTAGTTTGATGTTTTCAAGTGATTTTTATATATAGTTTTATAAACAAAGGAATGTAAAAAGTGTGCTGTTCATTATATGCTTCCCATAAATAAAAATTAATCTGATAATAAAAATGATCGAATTAACCACAATTTTTTTTTAATGCAAAATATTTATTTTGCTAAAATTAATCTTTTTTTTTTTACTCCATAATTCGATGACTGTGCCAAATATTTCTAATTTTCCTTCCTCTTAAAAATTGCTTCTAAATGAAATACCATCAAAATTTCACTAATGTAGCATAAAAAGATACCCACTGGAGACTTTATTCATTTGATAAAATGCAAAATAAATTATAATTTTGCTTGAAAATTATTATGTTTTTGGATATTATGAATTTCGATGCATATTTCATTAATGGTAGAGAATAAAGTTTTCAAATTGAACATGATAAATTTTAAACGTTTGTAGTCGTAATTTGGTACTACTAAGCCAAGGTATCTAAAGTAATTATGTAAATTAACACACAATAAAGCAATTTTATAAATTAATAAACAAATTAATTTATACAAAACATATAAATAATTATATTATATTCATTTTCATACAGAATATATTGCTTTTAAAGAAATTACTTAAAGTTATGTAAATGCTTTTGAATTGAAGATTAAAAAAAGAAAATAAAAGAGCAAAGTATTAACAGCTTTATATTACTTTGTTGTTCTCACGTGGGTCTAAAACTAAACGCGTACTTGGTATCTCGCTATGACTCGTATGTGTCCTTTTTAGAAATCAATATTATCCATAGAAAACTCGAATAAAATTTATATATTATATATATAAAGATTGAAAATTATACAAAAAACAAATCTCTCTCTCTCTTTCTCTTTCTCGCTCTCTCACTCACTCTTTTTGTCCCGAGATATGAAATCTTAAATCTTAATTGAATATCACTTGCTGAATTCCTATGCGTTGCCACTGCTACAAATATTAATTTTGTTGTTACATTCGATTACAAAATCGATTTGCTCAAGCTAAATAGTTTGCATATCATAATTTATGTACTTTTTGTTTGCTTGAAATGATGAATGGTTAATTGTGAATACTATAGGAAAAAATTAATTGACATGCATGGATAAATCTCAACGTGTGTTAAGTAATTATAGATAAAGGGAAAAAATTCCTTAATACTACCATAAAATTAAGAGATGCGCAATGCCTTTCGAAATAACTGACTATCTTCGTCAGGTGCAAAGAATACGTGGTACATCACTTAGAAAGCAGAAGCTATAATCATGGATACGACAGAGAAAATAACAAGAAAAAGAAACAACCAATAGGAAAACAGAAGGCGTTAGCCAATGGTACAGAAATTATTGGCCAATCAGAGAAAGGCATAACAGAATGATAAATATATTATATATATATTATATGTACAAATATAAGACATAAAATATAAAATAATATTAATGATTGTATGTACAAATATAAGGAAACGATAAAAAAAAAGGGTTATATGGTTGAATTAAATAAGTTTTTCCAAGCTTTAGAGAGCATAGTTGAATCATATTTTACTTTAACCATTGCATCATCACGATTAAGATAAATAGCAAAATTTTTTAGAAAGTCCGATTCAGAAATGCTATTGACATTAAAGATAATTTTAGTACTTTAAAATTGTGCCCGGAATCCTAAAAAAATCGGAAACAGAAAATTTAGAAATTTCTGAATGTTATGTATGGCTAAATTTTATTTTTCTAAATAATTATGGAGAGTATTCTTTTTTTAAAAAGAAAGAATAAAAGTAAAAGAAATTTACACTGTTGACAAGTATAGAAATTTTAATTGCATTCATTAAAATATCATAAATAATATTTCTGATGTCAACATATTTTTCTTTGTGCATGCAAATGATGAAGGAAATATTATGCGAAAGGATTTTGAACAGAATTTGGCATCATGAATTGTGTATATACACACATTTCATTAAAACACATTGATTAAAAATTGCAATGAATTAAAAATTAATGAAAGGAACATATCAGTAAATAAACTAAAAGATTGCATATGCCAAAGCCTCGCATGGCTCCTCTGAGTTAAAATATTTCAAAACTTTTTTTAAAAAATGTCTGTTTGTACCAATTCCTCAGAAGAATAGATTTTTAGTTTTAATTTCTGTAAATATGTGTAGCGCAGGCCTTTTAAAAATTGTTTTAGGGAAATCTAGGCAGTTTAAAAAAAGAAATATAAAAAAAAAGAAAAGAAAGAGAAAGAGAAAAGGTTTTGACTATACGAAATAACAAAAAAATATGAGTAAAATGAAACACATACTTACAATTAGTATTAGAAGATTTTAACATTATTTCCAAAAGCAAGCTTTTTTTAATGCTTTTACACAGAATTATAGCTAAGAATTTTGTTCTTACTCTAAATCTTACTATGAATCACCAAAGTAGTTGATAAATAGGAGATAAGTCTATATACAAATTCATACTAACCTTTTTCAAACAATCCGACTGTTATCTTACGCATATAAAAATATAACTCCAACATACAACTAGATCGGTTTTTAATAGGCCGGAACAAGTTTTTAGAGTCATATTAGCTTAAAGTGAAAACATAGAAGATTTTATGCGTTCCTACTAACAAAAAATTAAATTAAAGTTAGTAAAAATTAGAGAGATATTTGTTTGAGACCAAATCAAAAAATTTAAACAAATGACTAAATCTTTGCCTAGGTGGCAAAGTAAATGGAGAATCAAATATTTTTTTTTCCAATTTGTAGAACTTTTAAAATTTAACTTTTATGTATATTAAAACAGATTCCCAAATTATTCTGATTTAACCCAACCCTCCGACTGTCTTGGAAAAGGGCAAAACTGTAATGTTGTTTCCTCTGCATTTTGTTTTAAATGCTAAAAAAAGATGATTCTTTCAACATTTCATGAAAAAAATTAATAGCGAATATGAATGCCATCCTTGGAAGTATTAATCGTTGTTCAATGTATTCAAAATACATAAAATCGGAAGAATTATATTACTTTAAATATTGCTTGTATTACAGTGAAACCTGGAGCTTAGTGAACGTATTAACACGGGCTTGTCAGTGAGGGGGTTAAATGCATAGTGATGCATAATCTGCATCACTTTTTATTTAATCCTTAGCAAGCACTATATTTATATATAAATATTAATCCTCTAAAAATAACAAAAATATGCTTCTAAATAAAGTTAAAAATCTGTCTTAAAATTTTTGGTGTCTAATCTTTAATATAAGAATAAAAAATACAATTCTAAAAGAATAATTCATGCATTTAAAGGTTAAGTTTTACAAAATAAAAAAAAATTATATAAAATAAGGTATTTAGATTCATACTTATTAAAATATTTAGTAATTTGCAATATTTTAGTTATGACAGTAGCTTTTACTTGTATTGCAGATGCAAGCAGGGATTTAGTGGAGGGTATACGGGGGTATACGCCGTATACCTTCTGGATTTTTTTAAGGAACACCGTATGCCCTCTGTTTCTCAAGAAAGCTATAGTATATACACTCTAGTCTAGGGTATACGCTCTGCCTTGAGCGTATACCCTCTGCTTAGAGCGTATACCGTCTGTGTTTTTTACGACTACAACACTGGATGCAAGGTTGACATATTATACGAAAAATGTATCTCTGATTTTTTTTTCTTTCTTTTCCTGTGTAATAAACCTTTCCAAGAATCGTATATAATTTTTTCGAAGCAAAATATTAAGGGTTAAAGTTTACACGCAAATTAAATTTATATCTGTTAATTAGTTTACTGTAGATCATGAGACAAAAGTCTTTTATGGATTATGGGGATCCCTGCAAATATTTATAAGAAGTAATAAAAGAAAAATAATCAGTCATTTTAAATACGCTGTAAATACGTATTTGATAAACTGCATTAAATTCGTTTTTGAATGAACTTTAATAATCACTTCTATGAGTTGTAAATAGTATTGTATATTACAGTAAATGCAATAACCCTCGCATACTACCATTTAACCCTTTATGTGCTGAATCATGAATTCATGAAAATTTTATCTTCTAAAGCATTTTCGTGAACTGTTTAAACTACATTAGAAGATTTACATAATCATTTAATAAATTTTAGAAGAATTTTAGATAGATTGAAGGATTTAGAAGGATTAATTAAATTCGAATTTGTAGGGATTTTGTGCAATATTTATAACCCCTCTCGAATCTTTTATTTTAAATATTTTTCTTAGTATTTTGTAGAATTAGGAAATGTACAAATGTAATGTTCTTACAAAAGAATTATAAAAATATTTCCGAATTGAAAATCCCCCCTTCCCCCCCCCCCCCCCCCCAACGCCAAGAAAGCTGAAAAGATGAAAAGGCAAAAGAAATCGCCCTTTTAAAAATATTTTTGTTTTGTGTAACCAATAATTCTTTTGGAACAAGATAAAGTAATGCATATATAACTCATTCTAAACTGTATTACTACTAATCGATTTATTAAATGAATTTTATAAAAAGTTATTTTAATGGTACTTATAAGGACCGTCAGTAGATAAAGGGTTAAATTACAAAATTATTTAAAAAATCAATTTTAAATCTTTCTAAAAGTTTTTTTTCTTTTTTACTCTCTTGATATATATATACCTCCTGTGATCTCGAAAAGCAATATTCTTTTCTTCGAAAGAAAAGATTTTGACAAAGGGTACAATACGTTCTTAGACGTCCAGTATCAAAGAAAACTCTGAAGAGCAATTTTCGGAAGTTGAGGAAAAAATGAAAACTAGAAAAAGTAAAAAGTATATGTTCTGATCTTTATACATACAGTTTTTATTTTGTGCAGGTCAAGAAAGCAAGATAAACATATTTGAAAGTTTTTATTAACATGGTTATCCAAAGTTAGTTTTAACAAGAAAGTGAAATCATTCGTCAAGCATAGATTATGAAACACTTTCCATTTAGAATACTGTAGCGAAAGTTCGCGATTTAGTGTGGTGAAAGAAGATGTGTAAGGAAAGAAATATAGAAAACACATAGGTCATTTAAAAACTAAATTTCAACTATTACCGTCTATAGTTGGAAAAGTTTTAGAATTATTTTATGAAGCACTGCGTATGGCCTATAGATTTGTATGTATATTGCATAGTAAGTTAAAATTTAATTTAGTTACGCCTTTGAATATTAATCTTCAGCGAAATCCGTCAATAAGCGGAAGAGATCTCGAGTTCATTAGTGCGGCCATAAGTCCAACAATTATCACTCACAAACAGTACTGTAACCGAATTCTTTTATATTTCCGAATTCTTTTATATTAACGAAAAATGCTATGTATACCATATTACAACATTTTTGAAATAGTGTAACATCAATAAAATGCATTACAAATGAATTTTCCCCATAGACCATAATGTAACGGAATTCTTTGAGTGTCCTTGTAAAAGAACAATAAATGCTATGCATATCATATTCTACAGTAATCATCTTGTAGCGTACCTTTTGTGCTGTATATAAATTTCAACATGTTTGAAATAGTGTAACTTCTTTAAAATATTTTGCTAGCGAATTTTACTATAATGGAATGGAATTCTTTTGAATTTCCTTGTAAACGAACTATAAATTCTGCACAGTTCATTTTCAATACCGAATATATGATAATAATTTTCAATAACATATATCAAATACATGGCAATCAGTGTATATTTACATGAGTTGGAGCACGGACAGACAAACCGAATTTATAAACACTTTTCAAGTAATGTTGAAACGTGTAAAAAACGAGATGTTTCATTCATTATGTATCGTTTTTGTGAATAGACTTTGTTCACCAGCGATTTAAACTTTAAAATGTTAAATCGTGGCACAGTCAAACATAGACATAGGACCCTTATAGATATCAACAATGCGAAAGTGACCTTATATGTAAGAATTCCAATTATTGATGCAAATCTACACTTAGACTCCGATTATCCGTATTAATGTGTTCCGGACTCAATCCGGATATGCAGAAATCCGGACAATTGGATCAATCCCCAAACGAAAGTTTTGTTGTGAAATAAAAATTTCTGGATAATCACTTTTGTTTAATAAAAATGTATGTCTGTGTGACAAACAATTTAAGAAAAAAAAATACAATATGACCTTCAAGTATTTTAACGGTGTAGAAAAAAATGGATATCCGCATTATTAAAAATAAAAGCAATGAGAAATCTCAATCATTTTTCTTAGTTACTGCTCTTATATTTTGATATTAATTCCACACGGTTACAATTTCTAAATCATAAGTGAGGTCCCTGAATTTTCTTACAATTAACAATAGTGAAATGTTGTATCTTCTGAAATTGCAGAATACTGAATTCGTTTGATATCTTTACCAATGAAGATGATTGAATTAAAAACAATAAAATGTAACCACGTATCCACCAGCTATCGTTTAATGAAGTTCAATTACCTGCGATGGATTCTGTTGAGCTAGCTACATGGCAGACCAGATACTATTGTCAAAAATGTTGTCTGAGTGAATTTTGTTGGCCTTTTCGCGGTCCAGGTAGCTCAATAGGCAGAGCATTTGCAATTTAACCCATAGGTCTTGGGTTCGACTCTTGTCCTGAATATTTTTTCCATTTCTTTACCAATCAGTATGATTGAGTTAGAAATAATAAAGAATACTTACCAAAAATAGACTTTTTTACCAATTACACACTCTGAAAAATCCAATTAAACATAATTTTAAATTTTGTGTTAAATGGGAACTGCATAAAAATTATATCTTTGCAAATGAATATACCGAATTCGCATTTCAATAAGGTTTTCTTTTTCATCTAAGGTAAGAATATTTTTTTTATTTTCTACAATAGAACCTTATATCTAACGATACGGGTAATTGGAATTCGAACAATTGGAGTTTTAGTTTTTTTGCGCAGATCAAGATAAGAACAGAAGTTTATATTTATTTTTATTTTTTTATTTATTTTCTGAACCTATTTCTTCAAAAGTGTTTTAAAAACGACGTATTTCATTTATTATATTTCCGTTTTGTGAAGAGAGTTTCTTCGCCAATTATAGAGACTTTTAGGTACGAAACCATAATAGAGTCAAACCTCGGTAAAGGATGAAGAATAGAGAACAATACAAAAAGTAACCGTTTAAATGAGGGACTCGATAAGAGGAATAAAATTGTGTGTTTGGAATTTAGAGGAGAATTATGAAACATGCCACTATAATGCCAATGTGACACTCTATTGAGGATGAACTGCAGCAATATGCATGTGTATGAATTATGCCAATCAGATTCATATTCATTTAATGCACCTATAGTGGGCCGCTTATTTTTAAAGTTTTAAACAAGCCCAAAGTGCATTCCTGAAAAACGACTGACAAAAATCTGATTGACTACACATCCTTAAGTGTTAACCGTAAACTTTTTGGAATAATTGTTTTTTTTTTTTTTCTGCTGTTACATCTGTTTCATTTTCTAAAGTGTCTTCAAAAACATATTTTTTGGCGAATCTTTAAAGAAATAAGTTTTTATCTAAATTATTGTTTCTTTAATATTATGTTTTATTTTGAATTAAATTGCTGTTGATATACTCTATTACATTGTAAATAATTTGTTGAATAAGCCTAAAACTGTAAAGTTCATGCATCAGAAATTTACTATGCTCACTACTGGAGCATAGAGGAAGGTAACATTTTTTATTTTTTCCGATGAATATATTTTGAAACTTTGAATGTTTATTTTGATGCATGAAGTCTGGAACTAGACTAAAAATGTATATATATATCTTTCGAAATTCTTAAAATATTTAATAATAATTAGAGAAATGTTCTTAAGTTGCCCACTACAGATGTTCTTATGTTATAATCATAACGAAAATTTATTTTACTCGCACGTCTTTTATTATATTTAATTTGTGATAAAAACAAGCCTATTAAGAAACGATGAAATACAGTTTCTTCCTGTTAGTACATCGTATGGTTTGAGAGAAATAAGTCGTTATCGCGTTTTTTTTTTGTTTTTTTTTTCCCCTATAGGGTGGATTTTTTACATCAGGTGTGAAAAAATAGCATTTCAATTTTATCGAAAGGGAAAATCTTACTTTTAACCAACCGCTGTGAGCAATTTCATCAATAATACATTTTGGGGTGTGATTTGAGGACCACAGGAGCCAAGGGATACAGGTGACAAAATTTTGATTTGGAGTAAATTGAGTTCAAAGTTGGGACGTCAATAGAAATTGAGTGAATTAAAATATGAAACTGCTGCTTATTTCACATCGGTCTTTGAATTCTTATTTCAATGTTAAAGAAAAGTGTAGTACAATATTTTTTTTTTTTTTATTTAAGTATAGATTAAAGAATTAAGTAGTTAAGTAGTTAAGTAGTTTAACGAGCTTAAGTAGTTGACCTCGAGAAAGCAGCACATAATTAGAAAAGCACTTATAGTTCTTTCTCTACAAGCAAATTATTCCCAGCCTTATTCCCAGATAGCCTGTGCACTTAAATCAGTTTTTTCCATTTTGTTGCTTATACCCCTTGGCTTCTGGAGTCCTCATTTATAATTTATTTCCAGCGTTCGGTTTTTACCTCGTGATAAAAAACTTCTGATCTTGACCAAAGAAATCATCCTACAAGATTTTCAATTTCATTTTAATATTGAACAAAACACCGCACATATCGTTATATGACGTTTGGTCTAGATTTAAATATGATGGAGCTCATTCCCAGAAATAATGAGAATGCGGGCAGTATTTCCCAACTGAGCATTTCGATCTCGATTTTAACAGGCAGACAATGTGACGGCGAACCTTGTCGTCCTGCAGAAAGCCACGTTAACCCCTTATCTACTGACGGTACTTATAAATACCATTAAAATAACTAGTTATAAAATTATTTAATACATCGATTAGTTGTATTACAGTTTAGAATGGGTTACAGATACATTATTTTATCTTGTTCCAAAAGCATTACTGGTTACACAAAACAAAAATATTTTTAAAAGGATGATTTCTTTTGCCTTTGCATATTTTCAGCTTTCTTGGCGTTGGGGGAAGGGGGGGGGGGGAGATTTTCAATTCGGAAATATTTTTATATTTCTGTTGTAAGAACATTACATTTGTACATTTCCTAATTCTAAAAAATACTAAGAAAAATATTTAAAATAAAAGATTCGAGAGGGGTTATAAATATGGCACAAAATCCCTATAAATTCAAATTTAATTAATCCTTCTAAATCCTCCAATCTTTCTAAAACCCTTCTAAAATTTATTAAATCATTATGTAAATCTTCTAATGTAGTTTAAGCAATTCACGAAAAATGCTTTATAAGATAAAATTTTCATTAATTCATAATTCAGTACATAAAGGGTTAAACGGCGATTAAATCAACTTTTCTGAATTTCTACCTTGATTCTGCATATGTATATATTTAACATTGTGAATCTACTTTAATAATGTTTTGGACCCTTCAATTCAATTTAGGTATTGTGCTTTTATAGTTTTAATATCCTGTGTGAGGTGTATCTTTGTTTAGATCGCTTGGTATTTTACTTTATTTTATTTTATGGTGGGCTATTAGGTAATAAATTTTGTCATTTTAGGCTTAATGCCGACAAAATTGGATGAAATAACGCATCTTCACACTATGAATTAACCAACAAGCACCTCTGATGATTCTGTGGGTTATTCATAGTTTTTCATCTTACATACTGGTTTTCTATGTTCATATTTTGTTCATCTATTAGAATTTTACCATTTGTTCATATATTTGTGATTTCATCTTATATATATATATATATATTTAAACATAGAAGTCTGCATGGATCGTCTTGTCGTTAGTAAGAATGACGCAGTAAATGATGTCTTTCCAATCCCACTATCACACAATATCTATTTCCCGAGATTAAGTTCTTGTTTCTCTCACAGTGTTTCCTTCTTTCTTTGTGGAATTGGACATTCTTTTCACTTTTTTTTTTATTTTGGTAGAAATATACCATTCTTAGTCAATGCTAACAATGCAGTATAAACTTATGACTAGGTGTAGCGTTTCGAATCCTTGTCATCCCGATTTTGAGAAAATAGAAGCAGGCGTCGCACATGCTCCTTTTTCCTAGCTATCCACTCCAGTATAATGTTCTTAAATAAAATAGAATAATCACAATAAAAAATAAGAACAAAAGTAACTGCAATGACTTATTCCTCAACTCGTCTATTTTTCTACAAAAGGTATTTATTGATTCCCGTTCCTACACAAAAATATCGCTACATGGAGCGCAGTTAATACTTGTTACGGTGACCACATGGTAACATTACATGCTGTTGGCTACCGCATGTGCTTTGTAAGTGGACGTAAAATCCGTGTTATGGAAAGCTCTCTGTTTAAAATGTTAGTAGGTGTGAAAAGAGTGCCAAGCCAAGTAATTTAGTAAATTTAGTAATTTAATAAGTAAAGCTCAATTGCCCTTCCAATGGCAATCAAGATAGTGAGGATCCTCATTTGAGTCAAAACTGAGTAGCCGATGTGTTAGCTTCATTACCAAGTGATCTACATTTCTGGGCATATTTGGGTTATTTTCAAAATCTGCCCATGTTTTGGAATAACAAAATCAAATTTTTAGAAATAATCAGAATATTTAAATTTTTTGTAAATAATTACCTTACCTCATTAACATTAATATACCAGCATCAGCAGAGACCAAATTACTAATTTAGCTTTTAAAACTAATTTTTAAAATTTAATGAACTTGGAAATGAACATAAGTAAGCACGATAATGACAAATTAAGCAAAATATTTTTATTTTTCCCCAGGCATAAATGACAGCCATTATATCTTCTGGCCCATGCAATTATTTTCTATTTCTTATATAATAAAAGCAGATTAAGAAATAAAAGTTCATTTAATTATCAATTAGAAGTGGGTACGGTAATGACGTACAAAAAAATACTCACCAAAACATTCAAAGTCTGCCTGTTTTATTGAAACTATAAAACTATTTATTCTATCCATCTAAACCGGATAATTTACTCTATCCATCTAAACCGGATAATAAGTTGACTTTTAAGGAGTATTTTTGCCTTGATAAAAAGGCATGTGCTGCCCTCTAAAAAAGCATGGCAGTGACACTCTTTCTTAGGACACGGTTTAAAATAATTATTAAGAATTATAGATAAGTTTAATTAATGAAAATAAATATTTTTTTAATGAGTAGCATCTTAATAAAAAAAATGTATTAAAAAAACTGTAACCATCTGTTTTAAATAAAACTTAGTCAAATCTTTACCTAATAAATTGTTTGTTGGGACAACCTACGGTAATGACATTTGACTACAAAAGAATATATTTCTTATTTTTAAATTTTTTATAAATAATAATATATCTGTAAATTATCATTAAAAAACATGATAGTTAAAATGAAATAATTAAAATTATGATATTTAACTATTTTTCTGTACAAATGTGAAAGGACAGTAAAACACGACACTTTTTGAAAATCACTCATTTGAGAGACAAAGTTTTAATGTATTACCACTCATCGTAGAATAAAATGCAATGATATTAGTGATTATGTCATAATTTGCGCTATATTCTTACGTAATCTTAAATAACAGGGTTTTATTATACATATTTTTTTAATTTGTCTTTACAAATAAAACGGTGCTTTTAAAAGATACCTTGAGATCATTTTGACTTCATATTTTCTCCCCTTAAACAACCATCGCAGCTGATAACAATTTAAAAGTTAAATTTCAAAAATAATCTCAAAATTTTACAATTCTTACTGAGAAGTTTCGAGTCTTCTCAAAAACTTTTACTATTCTGTTTCCAAAATCTCCTAAATATCAACCAAGATATTTCAAGCTATAAACTTTTCTCTGGCGGAGCTTTTTCGCTACAACCAAAAATTTACGAGAATTTCGCACTTTTGAAATGTATCTGCCGCCTGGCTAGGCTCTAAAAGCAATATCCTGATCAAAGCGAGAGCGGAAAATTCTAACAAAGGAAACAATTCGTACTTTCTAGGTGTAAGGAAAGAAAACTTTGAAAAGAATGAGAATTGAAGTGGAGTTGAGAGAAAGAAAGTCTCCATGTCCTTCAATATAGGTTATTTTGTGTTAGTGGAAAGCGTAAAATATATTGATTTTAAAGTCCTGATGAGGATATTGTGCTGTGCTTTGACAATGAAATGCTGTTTCTGTTGAAGTTTCTTCTGGCTTACTTGATAGCAAAATTATCATGTAATAAAGTTATTTAAAGAGTATCATAAGTATTAAGTTATATTATCTGGTAGATTATGATTTAATATTTTAAAGTAAAACTATATTTCTTTGGATAAATGGTGAGGATTTATTCATTCGATTCGACTGAGACAAAGAAGTTGATTAATAATGACAAGCTATAGAAATGGCTATAGTTTATTCTTATATGAACTAGAAGATTGCACGTCAGAATGACGTGTTTGCATTTTCAAAAGAATGATATAGCATTGCACTATAAAAAAAATTATGATGTAATAAATTTTATCTTATCTGACTAATAGGATCAGGTGGGAGTAAAATAGTTATAAAACAGCCCATTTATAATTGAAACTTAATTTGCAAGAAAGAACTTCACTTACAAAATTTAAAGAACTACTTCACAAAAAACATGCAAATTTGAACTAATAATGCTATTTCAAAATATATTGTCGATTAACTTTCGTTTTTGTTCATTGCTTTAAAACAAATTAATAACCTTCAATTTCTTATAAATCAGAAGAAAAAAAATAAATAAATAAGAGTCCTTCACGGATTAATTGCCGATAGCTCACGCCAAAATAATAATTATATAACTTAAATTTTAAAAAGTTTAACTCAGGTTAAATCCTGATTTTTTTTAAACATGCATAAAGAAACCTACAATAAATTTTGATCACTAAAAATGATCCTTTTTCACTTAAGTGAATTGCAACTATTAATTTCATTAACAGATTTTTTTTCTCTATTTCTTTTATTAAATTATAAATTTATTTTCCCTACAAAATACAAAAATGAAAAATTTTATTTCCATTGATATATATATATATATAATTATATTTTATAAGAAATACTATTCACTTCTCCCAATGTTTTCAGCATTCAAAGAATTTCAAAAGAAACTTCTTTTTATTTTAACTACTGATAGATGGCGCCAGCAAAGCACAAAAGTTCACGATGAATGGGATCCAAAAGAATGTTTATTTATGCCGGGAGAGGGTCAAACTAATTTCAACTGAAGTTATCTCAGAATGTATGCATAATTGGATGTAAGTCATCTCTCAAATGTTAATTTATTTTGAAGAATTTTTCTAAAAATGTAACTTTTATGAAGTTTTATTCGAAAAAATAATTTTCAATAAAAATGGCCGAATGGAATACGATAAAGCGAAGTAGGATCCGGATGAGTTCAACCCGGAAGCGTTATACACTTTGTGCTGTTATATATATAATAAATTATTATTCAGAATATATATAGAAAAACCACTTTTCTCATAGTGTTAACTTAATACGTTTCTAGTTTCAATTATATTGTCAAATGTTATATTAACACATTGTATGCGGGACACGTACTAGTACATTTTTGTGGGTTGGGGACAGAAATTATTACTGCTACCGGAAATTTTGTACGGACGAAAAAAGAAGGTGTAATCCAAGCATGCTTGCTTCTTATTCGTTGTGAGCAGGTTTTAATTTACAGTGGCATTTGTGAACGTAAATTTAGTGCTCATTTTTGAAAAATTGCCCGCATACAATATGTTAATGTGTAATAAATTAACATCTTCTAATAATATACTAATTTTAATTGCAAAAAGGTGTAAATTAAAACTTTAAAAACAGTAAAAATAGGTTTATTCAACTATTTACATGTTTCGACTCTACCCGAGTCATTTTGAAAACAAATAAATAAAAATATTCTAAAATTGCACGGTCTGTGAAACTCGATCACACAATTTTTCACGAACTCTTTCATATTATGCACGTTATTTTTTCCATTTTACTTAGATGTTTATTTTTATTTTCCTAACCATTGAGTAACTCGAGCCATAATTTTGGCAATACTAGCAGGAAATTTAAGTATAGAAAAAAAAAATGTAGCTGATATTAAATAAAACAGAAAAACCACAATCCTAGCAAGATTATATCAAGAAGAAACCATCCAAATAAATTTAAATGAAAGTAAGATAATTTTCCCCTTCAGTCTATATTATCCATCCATTTTAAGAGAAACCTTAGAGATTGTACATACACTCTCAAATTCCATATGTAACGATGCTGCATCATTTACCTTACCAAAATTATGGTTCGAGTTACCCAATGGTTAAGAAAATAAAAAATAAACATTCAAGTAAAAACAAGATAATAAATAACGTGCATAATATGAAAAAATATGTGAAAAATTCAAAGATGGAGTTTCATAGACCGTGCAATTTTAGAATATTTTTATTTATTAACCTATTGGGAAAATGGTTATTGTCCTCGTCAGGGTAGGAAATCATAAGCATATCTGAAGCTTTTTATTGGTTTAATCCTCATTTTATTCGTTTTCTGATTGGTCTATACAGTAAGCTGTATTTCCATTTACTTTCAACAGAGATGGATACTTCTGTTGCCACTATGACAAAAAAGTAATAAAAACTACAAAAAAATTAATAACTCAGAAACAAATTGAGATACAGCTTTCAAACAAATTGCATTTAAAAGTATATTTTTTTCTCTTATACGACGGTGTAAAAAGTAATATTGTGGGATGTTTAGAAGTTTAAGAATGAAATTCCATTTAAAATGGGTCGTATTATGGGTAGTAATGGGTCGTTTCTTGGACGATGGAATGGAAAAGCCTTTTCCCGAAAAGCCAATGAAATGCTTGGATAATACGTAAGTTTTAGGAAATCTAACGGGTCGCAGGCGATTTTTGTCTCTTGCAATTTTTACGTGTAATAACACTATTAATGTTTAATTCATGGCGTACGTAATGTATGATGAACTCCGTGCGATTTTTTATGTCTTAAATTTTAGTCTTCGAAAAAATCATTTTCCAAATGGTCGTTGTAATTTGTTAAATTGCTTTTTATTCTTTTTTTGTTTTTGGAAAAGACTCGGGAAGAATCGAAACATGTAAAGAATTGAATAAACCTATTTTTACTATTTTTAAAGTTTTAATTTACGCCTTTTAGCAATTAAAATTAGTACAATCGTTATCTTATACTTTTATTTATTTACAGTTTCGCATAAAAAAAACTAAAAATTAACATCTAAAATTATGTTAGAGAATGATCAAAGTTATACATTTTAATTGTCACTTAAGATTCCTACAAAAATTATACATATTTAATGTTATTGTGTTAGATTGGTATAAAACTGATGTACAGATAACATACTTAATTCATTTTTTTAAATAATGAAATGAATTTTTATGTATATAATTTTATTTATTTGAATATTTGAGTGTTTTTAATTTTTGAAGTATTTAGTATGCACGGAAAATATTTCTATGTCGCCGCTTACGCAAATAATTTATAAATTGATCTAACTAATTTTAATTAAAAAAAAATATATAAAACTTGAACCTTGCATTGCAATTTTTTTTTTCATTTTTACTTGATGCAACAAAACAGAGCGATTACATAAACAAAATATAGAGAAAAAAATCTTTTTTTAATTATCAGAAAAATAATTATTAATAAACTGTTCAAATTTTTTACATAAATTTCTGCTTGTGTAAATAATACTTCCAAAATTTCATGTTATCGATGTATCATAAAATTTTAGATTTAACATGCAAAAATAAAGCATCTTTAATAATTCAGTTTCACTACAACAATAATCTAAATTTATTGTATCCAATTAATTACATTCCTGCATCATTTTTTCCCTTATTCTTAACTAAATAACTAACGTTCTTTCCCTAATGAAATATCTAACATTCCTCGCGTAAACGTTTTCTTAGCATTATTTTGATTTTTCCCTATCGATATTTAAACACACTCTGTTAAAAAAAATTTCCACACAATTAAAAAAATTATTGATTACAAGCTATGATAAATCAGTTATTTATAAAGGATTCTAATTTAAAAGCTTTTGAATTTACCCATGTGATTTTGAAATAGTATATCAGAGTCCTATAATGTAGCTGCATCTCTGACGCAAATTTGTAGTAAATCTATTTAATGCTGGCGCTAACTAAAGTCGGTTGTTTTCCTAGTGTCCTTTCAGCCAAATATTTTTTTCTTATTGTAGTAACTTTTTGCATATTCGAACTAACTTTAATAACCAATAATTTTAGGAGAAGCTGTATATTGGGATTCAGAATATTCCGGGTGGCCACAATTAAAACACCCACCTCCCTATACAGGGTGTCCGGTCTCAACGGTGTCCAATGGCTAATTCCTAAACCGTTAGTCATAGACATATAGTTCCAATTGCAAAAATGTTTCAAATGAGGTAAAAAGTATTTTTAAAGCGATTTGGGTCAAGAAAAACATTTTTTTAAAAAATTACGAAATTTAAATTTTTATACGGTCCCCAGGTCCTATAAGTGATATTTAGTAAAAATATCCTATTTCACTGACAAGTAGGACGAAAAAAGTCCCATTCCTCTGCGATTAAAACTGACCGAGTAATAGATGTTTAAAGTTGGAGTATCTTTTTTTGCTGCAAAATAGGGGTCAGTCACAAATTTACTAGAAATAAAAATAATCGTCAGATATAAAATTTAACATTAAACATTGATAGTAAATGAACATTACAAATATATTTTGAGATTTTTGTTCATCTCTCACATATTAAAACAAAATATTTTTTTTCCAACCACATTTTGCCATTTATATTGTCTCTCGTAATTTGATTGGTCAGAGTTTCAGCATCAAAGTGACAATTCTTGGCGGGAATCGTGCCTGACGAAAGCCATCAGAGGATAGAGTTTCGATAAAAAAAAAAAAAAAAAAAGTGATTCGTATGAGGACCAGGAGAATTAGAAAAAATAAACTATCTTAGAATTAATAGAATTATATTAAATTAGTTTTCTATTTGGATTTTTTTTTTTTTTTTTTTTTTTTTTTTTTTTTATCCATTCAATCAATTCTAAATATTAACTTGCGTTATTTGAACTTTTAATGTGTAAATATCGCCTCCACGCTCGAACAAAAAAAAAAGGTAATCTGTATCATCTACAACAGAAGGGGGGGGGGGGGATATTCAGCGACGAGCTATCTTAAAAAATATACTTCCATGGGATTAACAATAGCGAACGGGTGTTTTCGCGTGAGTTGGGGAAAGAGAGAGTAGCATTTTTAGGAGGGTTGATGTGGTAGATTGGTTAGTTATTTCTTGCATAATAAAATAAAATATAGGGGAAAATACATACATAATTTTAGACAGTATGTATTGGCCGAGCAAAAGTTGGGGGTGGGGGGGTATAAATTTTAGGGAGGATTGAGATGATTAGTAACTTACTATAATTATAAAGTAACGGCTAACTACAAAGACAAAGTAGAAAATTTTCCTAACATTTTAATAAAGTTATTAATTTTAATAATTTTAAATTTAATATACTTTTTTATATTTTTTAATTTAAGAGTATGTCTATATATTTTTAATTTAATCAGTAATTTATACTTAAATAAAATTATAATTGAAATCTATAATTGCTTATATAAATTATAAATTTGAATATCTTTTTAATGATTTTAAATTTAATATTTTTTAAAATGATTACCTATTTATGCTCTAATAATTAGGTATTATAATTAAGACAATAGAAAATAAAATTTTTAATGGGCGTGGAGTTTTAGAAGATGCATTATTTAATTAGACAAATAGAGTAGAATAGTGAAAAAATATATATAAACCTCTATAGATTTTTAACTTTATGTGCAGGTGTAGCGAAATGTGGGGAAGTAGAAATTTAAGAGGCCGATTAATTTAGATGAAGTCTTAAAAAAAAAGCGAAAATCTACTGATGTGCAAAGAATTATCACGCTGTAAAACGTGGGAAAAAAGATCCGTCTTCTTTATTGCTGCAGTAATTAATAAGTAATCCATAATCTTATAAATTCCACCTGAAATTGCAATTTAAACTTTTCCCTCACTGGCTCTCATACACACAAAGTTTATAATCCTGAAAACTACATTTTTTTATGCAAGAATATCTGTTGTAGTAATGAACACTAAACAGCCGTATCAATTCCCCCTGAAATCTCCGCTCCAAATTTTGTTACACCCCCCCCCCCCCCCCCATACTTCCCGTCCCAAGCACAAACACCAGAAAGCTCAATTTGTAAGTAATTTGTTTGTACCATCTTAATGTTTTTTGTATGCCTATATTTTTATACATAACTTTTGAATGACTGCTCTGAATATGTTAAGGAAATTAATATGCCCATTTTTGAAAATGATCCTCGTATCACTTTTATTTTCTTTTACAATAAACATCAATTATTTGAATTATATGATTCAACCTGTGCAATTACTTCAATGATTTAAATAAACATAACAAAATTGTTACAATATTTTAATATTTTGTTCTAATAGAGCACAGATTTATCCATTAAAGGTCGGACATCATATAACCGCCCACGTTCTCTCTTTTTAATTAACTTTTCTTTTTTTAAGATTTTGTTCCATTTGTCATTTTATTGTAACGATAAAAATAATAATTATTATTATTTTTTTTACATTACCCCTTCTGAAAATTCCACTGTCTCTCCCCTCAGCAAATATTCATTAGATCAGTTAATTTTTTTAAATTATTTTTTAATTAAAAATTAGGGAAAAAATATTGTTAAATCAAAACATATATTAAATTATTCAGGACGTCAGTTTCGAAACTGACCTTATCCGAAATTTAAAAAATCGTGTTTCTCTATCAATCTATTCTATTGGTATAACTGTACCAATCAAACACTACAATCTCCAAATTTTCAATGAATACCAGTGGGCGCATTTAAAGGTTTTATGCAATTTCCCAAAATTTGATTTTCTCGGTAAAGCGAGTTATGAAACTCACTTCTTTAATTATTTTAACCAATCTGAAAGTTAATTACTAAAAATTAACACTACCGTAATATTTATACGGGGGAAGCACCGTCTGTTAAATCGCTTTAAAAATGCTTCTTTATATTATTTAAAACCTTTTTGTAATTGGAACTATATGTCTTTGACTAACGGTTTAGGCGGTAGCCATTGAACATCGTTTGGAGTGGACGCCCTTTATAATACTTTAAGCACTTCGCGTACGACCCCTGAAAGCTTGGTCCAACCACTACCCCCTACATACTAAATGCCTCTCGCATTCACTGTTTTCCCCATATAAGAACTGGAAGTCAGTTTAGCCCCAAAATGCTCTGCCATCTATCGGTGACAATTGACATGATTTTTAAAAACCTGTAGATAAATAACGTAAACAAAAGTTGTTTTGAGAATATTTAAATAGAAAATTTTAAAATAAATTAGCTTAAAAAGCAAAATTTGTTAAAAAATTTTTGTTATTTGTTCCTAGAATTTCACTTTTTTTTTTTCTCTTTTCGTATTTATTTTAATTGTTGTATTAAATGATATTTTTTCTATAAAATATTTGAAAAGAGAAATTATTTCATAATTTCTCTTCAATTTCAAATGATGAATGAGAAAATAACGCACATACTTTATTTTATTATATGCATTTTAAATTATATGTTCTTTTTTAAAATTAATTATAATATATAAATTAATAGCACTTACATTTACTTGTAAATAGATTTCCATCAAAAATAAAATAAACAAGGTTTATGAAGTGAAAATATTTATTAACATTATAAAATGGTACATGAATTTTAATCAATGGATCAAAAACTATGAGCAAGTTTAAAAAGGTTATTGCAAAACATAAAAGTATTTGATTAAATTAAATTTTACTAAATAGTAAGACATGTATTTCTTTCAGGCAAAATATTAATAATAAACAAGGTTAATGTGAGGTGAATGTGTCAGTGAAGGACAATCTTAAGGAATTGCTTTAAAAATAATTTTTAATTAATAATTATAATTATTATATTCCTGTTTTTTTACATTATATTAATCTATCAACAATGTTTAACTAACTTCATAGTTGAAATTCCCATTGTGAATTAAAATTTAATTCTAATAATAACATAATTACTTGACACTCCAGTACTAGTACCATACAGTTGCCTCAATAAATAGATTGCAATATTTTTCTGAACTTCCCTATTTAATATTTTCTATCTAAAATAATTAAATCATTGATATTGTGATAATAATACTATAAATATTAATTACCTTTATCATAATAATGAAACTAGCAAGTCTTTTTTTAAGTGTTTAAAAAACATTTAACTCACAGTTTCATTTCTTTTATATTTGAATTATTAATTATTATAAGTAATCATCAAGTACTTTCAGGAAATTTAAATAGTTCGAAATATGATTCTGTTCAATGATGCTCCAAGGCACTTTTTTTTTCATCTTTTTGACTACCCCCCCTGCCCCCCCCCACACACACACCAGAGCCGAAACTAGCCTTTTTTGCACCCGGGGCAAACATGGATTTTGGCACCACCCCCCTCCCTCTTCCACAAAGTATATTTACAAAGAGAATTTTACTAATTTTATAATAGACGACTTATTTCAAAATTTAAAATATGTAATACTGAACTACGTAATCTACAGTGGCGGATGCAAGGGGGAGGTCCCTCTGAACACCAGCAAAAATATTCTAAAGATCATTTTTAAAATGAAATATACAGTAGAGTCCCGATTATCCGAGTCCTGCCTAACCGAGTTTCCGCTTTCACCGAGTTATTTTATTCTGATGGACTGATGGCTTCCATTATTATAAAACAGCCATTATAAATGAAGTGTTAGGTGAAGATGAAAGAGCAGTCGTAAAAAGTTAGAACTCTGATTTTCTGGTCAGAATGGGAAAAATATGGGCAAAATTTTTTTTGAAAAAAAAATTATGGCCATTTTTTTTTTCGAGAACTCTGATTTTCTGGTCAGAATGGGAAAAAAATGGGCATAATTTTTTTTGCCATCAAGTACAGATCAAGTACTTTCAAGAAATTTAATAAGTTGGAAATACGATTCTGTGCACTGATGTTCCAAGACACTTTTTTCATCTTTTTAACTATCCCCCCCCCCCCCCCCCGATACACACACACGTTGCCTCAATAAATTGATAATAGTATTTTGTTTTATTCCCTATTTTATATTTTCTATGTAAAAAACTTAATTTATTGATATTGTGATATTAATACTATATATATTAATTACATTTATTATGATAATGAAACTAGCAAGTCTTCCGGTCAAGGCCTCAAAACGTCAATTCTGCAGTTTTTTTTTTTTTTTTTTTTTTTTTTTTTTAACATTTAATTTAGTTTCATTTCTTTTATATTTGTATTATTAATTATTACAAGCAATAATCAAGTACTTTCAGGAATGAAATTATTGATATATTTCAATTACATAATATTTATATTGCTTCAAAACACAATGCTATGAATACATATTTATTTTGATCACATTACTAATTCGTATTCGATTTCATCGTGTATCATTTATTATTATTATCATTATAATTTTGCTGGAAGAAATTTAAATAATTTTGAATGTTATTGTATTTTCATTTTCATACAGAAAAGGCTTAGCATAATTATTTGATAAAAAAAATACTTTGATCTATCATTTTTATTATTAATAATAGCATTATTATTTCAGATTCTTTCAGATTAAGGTACTCTTTTCCTTTTAAGACATTGTAAATTAATAAAAATACATCTTATTAATAGCAACTGTACATTAATTTAATTTATTATTATACAACGGAATGTTATTAGAAACATGCAAATAATAGTAGTAAAAATATCTATTTGTATTTTTAAAAATACAATGAAAAAAAGTTAAAAAGACTCGTTGACTGTCTTCTACAGGAATGGTGAAAAGAAATATTTTCCTTTATTTTGCTGGATGAACAGCAGTAAGGTAATTTATAGAGAATATATTAACTTCATTAAAAGTAAACATTCTGTTTAAAAAAATCACAAATTACTGCAAAAAATAAAAAAATAATAGCTTTCAAAGGCAGGTCTATGAGGCGATCCATGTAAATACAGCAATAACATACCCCAAACAGTAGCGCCATCTATCAACCTTGCTGACTTCCATTTTTGAGTCAAATGCGAGAGGCATGTAGTATGTAGGGGGTAGTGGTCCAACTCATCTGTTTTCAGTTACAGAAAAATGGTTTAAGTCATAAAATTGAAAATGTCATAACTCGGTCAATTTTAGTGTTAGATGAATGGGACTTTTTTTTGCCGTACTTGTTAGAGGAATAGGAAAAGTTTACTAAATATCACTTATAGGACCGGGGGACCGTATAAAAATTTAAATTTCGTAATTTTTAAATAAATGTTTTTCTTGACCCAAATTGCTTTAAAAATACTTCTTTACCACATTTAAAACATTTTTGTAATTGGAACTATATGTCTATGACTAACGGTTTACGAATTAGCCATTGGACACCGTTGAGACCGGACACCCTGTATATCGAACTAATCAGTGTAAAGGCTTAAAATTTTATGTACGTACTATTCAAGACATGGGAAAACGGATTCCGTAAAAAAAAGATTAATTCCTGGAAAACCGCTGTACAAAAGAAAATGGGATACAAATAAAATAATAATAATAATAAAATAATACATGGGAAATAAACTTTTTCCGTTTTAATTTCTATTGCCTTAATGGAAATAAAAGTAAATAATCTTAAACTGCCATTGTAACTGCAATTTCATTTTGTAAGCACGAAACTTTACATAAACTCATGGTTTTCAGCAATGTTATGGGTATAAAAGAGGATAAAACTGGGGAGAATGTTATTTCTTCTACAACATTTTAATATTGACAATGCTACCAGTGATGCGTTTCTGACAACCTGGCCATTTTGTTCTCCGAATCTTAATCCGTATGATTTTTTGCTGTGGGGACACTGAAAAAATCTTGTTTATCGAGGACTTCTATTAATATTGGCGTACCTGAAAGAAAGTATCTCTCGACTTGTGAGAAGCGCATCTCAGTCGTCTAGTTAAGATTTGCACTTGAACAAGCTGTCCACAGAATGAATATTTTACACCTTCATGAAGGGAACCATATTGAGCAGCATTCTGTGTGTAGATAAGGACCAGGTCACGTGAACATTTGGTACGTTCAATAAAGATTGTAGAGATGCATCTTTTAAGCGTATGACCAGTTGTATAGCGCCATCTATCGTGGTTTCTAAAACTATTTTTTTTTTCGCGCAATTCATTTCCCCATGCCTTGAATAGCATGTGTACAAAATTTCATGGTCGTACATTGAGTAGTTCAATAAATAGAGAGGTCGAGGTAGGGGTGTTTTAATTATGGCCACCCTGTATCTTTCTTAAATTTTAAAAGGACATTTTGCACATTATTTCTTCCTATTCTATCTTTATTCATAATAAGAAAGAATTGGGTTCGTGAAAATTTTCGACTCTCAGTTTTTGAAATTTACACGTTCTGAGTATGATTTGAATATTTCGGACTGATGCATAGTGAGACGTTTGGATGATCTAGGTGGACAAAATTCATTTTCCGATTATCTGGGAAATTAACAAAATGCGTATACTGGTAGCTGAATGTCTCTTTTGTCGAGATTCGTATGAGTTTTGTCGAAAAAAATCGAGATGTCGATTAATAGTGATCCTAAAGTAGCAATTTGCGCAGTTGTTTTGAGGGAGTTTCAACGATTGCACTAGTTTCCTCTAAGTTCGAAATCACGTCGTGACTATTATGTTTTATTTGAAAACACGAGTTTTCTGGACATATGTCAGAGGTTTGTCAAGGTAAGATTTAACCTATTGTTATGTGAAAATAAGCGCCATTCAACCCCGCTTTTTTCAGACGTTGTGATTCTGGATGATTCATGATGTTGTTTACAAACTTCATCTTGACTTTTAATGTATTATTCAGCATTATTCAGAAATAAGTATTTTTTAAAATCAAAGTGCCATTCCTAAAGTATTGGAAACTTAATACAGTGCGTCCCAAAAGTTTATAGACAACAGATTTTTTTTAACTTTACAGTTGAAAAAGAGGAGTAAGAATTTCAAAATAATTTATCATTAAAAATAATATCAAGATAATAATAATACTATATAAAAATAATATCGCACAATCGCAGACTTTGGGGGAAAAAATTGAAACTTAAATTTTACTGTCCCAAAAGTTTATAGACAACTCATTTTTCCCTTTAAAGTTCAAATTTTCAAGTCTTTTTTTTTTTTTTAATCGCTTCAAAAACACGATTAGGCATACTTGAAACAAGAGTGTGAAGAAATTATGGCGTTAAAGAAAACCAACTTCATTCAACTTGAAGCTTTAGCGTTTGAACCGTTGCAAATTGACGCCCATTAGCATATGCGTCTTTAGCTAATCTTTTCCAGAGGTTCTCTATTGTGTTTAGGTTAGGACTTAAGGTTGGCCAGTCCATAACAGTTATTTGGTTTTGTCTAAACCACTGCATTGTAGAGTTGGACACGTGGATGGTGCAACAGTCTTGCTGGTATATACATTTGTCCCCACCTACCAACTTTCCAAATGGAAGTAACTGCACTTCAAATGTTTTCTGGTAATCTTCGGAACATTGACGATCTTTCAAAAAAGCAATATCGGTTGTTCCATTATAAGGAAATGCTCCCCAAACCATGAGTGAACCCCGTCCTTGTTGTCTGCTGAAAAAAGTTCGTGGTTCCGTATGAATATCGTGCCAGTTATATGACCAACCATCGGGGCCATCTAAGTTAAACTTCTTTTCATCACTGAAAAGAACACTCAACAATTCATCAGTCCAATTCACGTGATTTCGGGCCCAATGAACACGAGCGTCTTTATGGCGTACGACGCATTTTGCGATAGTCAAGAAATGTACTTGCCTGCAGCCGTCGATGAATCGTAGATTTTGATACTGGAACGCTTACTTCTTTACAAACTCACCGTACAGAGAGATTCTGGGTTGAAATTAATATGAAAATCTTGCCGTTTAGTTGTTTTCTTTGGTCGTCCAGAACGTAATTTTGTTTCGAAATTATCACCCCTTGACAGAATTTGGTAAATACCAACTTTGCTACGTCCAATTTTTCTTGCAATGTCCACCACATTCCATCCACGAGTCTTTAAATGATAGATTTACAAAATTTCCTTTTTGGAAAACTGCACGTTACGACGCATCTTTGCTATCAGTCGGAAATGAAAATACAGATTCGCTTTTATCTCAGGAAGTTATTGCGTCACAAGTACATGACCTTGAAATCTGCAAATTTTTGATATCAGTAGTTTAATCAGCTTTTAACACCGGTTGTCTATATATTTTTGGGACAGCATTTTTTTGTTTTTATTTTTTTATATTAAAACTATGACTGTTTAAAGTTGTTTGAGTATTTTATTGCTTTTATTTCATTTCATCATCATACATTTGCATAATTTATTTCGTCTTTCTTATTCGTTTAGTTAGCTCTCAAATCCAAAAAAATGCTTGTCTATAAACTTTTGGGACGCATACTCCTGCAAAGGTTTGCAAATCATTAAGTTTTTATTAATAAACAAGCTTTATATTAACTTGCAATGTGTGTATGTATGTTTAGTTCAAATCTTGCAAGTCAATTTTAAACCACTTTTAATTGTCCGATTGAGCCGAAACATTGAATACATGTGTAGTTTCAATGACAATACAATATTATTATAATTTGAAGAACGTAGACGTTATACTGTATACTACTACACAAAAGTTTAGTTTAAAAGTTGCAAATTAATATTGAACCAATTTAACTTATCCGATTGAGCTGAAACTTTGCTTATATATGCAGTTCCGATAATGAAATATTATTTTTATTTATGCAACGTAGTAGTTACGCTTTTTATACAGGGTCACTCGAAAGATAAGTGCAAATATTGCAAGTCAATTTTAAACCACTTTCAATAATCTGATTATGCTGAAACTTTGCCTACATGTGTTTTCCGATGACAATTCAGCCATATTATAATTTGACGAACGTAGCAATTATGCATTTTTTACAGGGCCACACAAAAGATTTCGGAAAGATTGTCGGTTATAAGCAGAAATTTTAATTAAATTTCAACGAAATTGCTATAGGCTATTGAGTTACATTATAGCATTTTTTAAATTGAAAATAAAGTAAGTAGCAGTTATATTTCTTTTACAGGGCGAGATAAAAAATTCGGATACATTACTGTCTATAAGCAGAAATTTTATTTCAAATTGAATAAAATTATATAGCTTATTTATTTACACAACAGAATTTTTTCCTCGTAAAACAATTTAGGTAGCATTTATATTTTTTTCGGAGGGTCAAGCAAAACATAAAAGCTTGTTTTTAAAAATATGATTTTATTTTAAAATTTTTATTATTTAGGAGGACTACACAAATTTTTCGAGCGATTCTGAGTAGACAAATGTAAAAAAAGAAATGAATGTCGACTTACACGTGTGCATTAAATTGTTTGTTTGTTTGTTTGTTTTTACTTAATAGTGAAATAAGTATGTTTAACGCATTCTTTGAAATTCATTATATTTTTATTTTGAGACGTTGTTAAATAAAAGAAATATTTATCATTGTTTGAGTATTTTATTAGTGATACATTCGAAAAACCAGCAAAAAATTAATTAAACTTCAACGAAATAATTTTGTCCACTTAGATCGTCAAAACGTCCTATTATGCGATGTCTCTTCGTCTCGCGTGTTACACAAATTGTGTCTTTGTGTTACAAAAATTCTTTGAGCGATGTCACTCTTATAAAATTTCCCATTTAGTTGGGCTTTGATAATAATGAGACTTTAAGATAATTTGTGCTGATTAGATTAAGGAGTATATTGCATAACAAATGGTTTTACTATGCCGTTTTTTTCACTACGTATTAGCTAAATCTAGGCATCTGTGAAATACAATTTTACCAACTTGTAACACGTATGATGCTCATGAAAAACTACATTAGTTTTGAGGACTCAAGTAGGAGCACTCTTATTCTTTTTAAAATGTACAGTCGTGGGAAAAAAAAGTAAACACCCCCTACTAACTCTTCAACAAATTATCGTAGACAGAAGTTACTGATACCGAACGATTTGAAATAAAGTCTACTTTTAAATGATGTATATAAAATTTTCTTAGGCGGTCATCTACATATTAAAACGAACCCAAACCTCATTTTTTTCAATAGCAATACCCAATTTTAACGAGATATTTCAAATCTTCTTTTCAAACTATGCCTAGACACCAAATTTCAAGTCATTTGAATGATAAGTTTTTGAATTATAAGCATTCAAAATTTAGTGCTTCTAATGTTAAATTACATTTTCATATTTTTATTTATATCTCCTGAAATTATGCTCCTAATGTGCTGATTTTTTTGTGTAGCAATAAAACTAATCTGCCCAAACATAAATACGCTGAATTTGCAGTTTTTATAATTTTATGATATGAATTGTGAATTGTGAAATTAATATTCGAAAAAATTATGAATTGAAACCTACAATTTTTTTGATGGATTTAGATTTATTAAGTCCTGCTTTATGAAAATCCGAAATTTCACATTTTTATTCCAAATAGTTTTCAAATTATGCTTAAAAAACGGCAAAATGATGGTTTAAGGAGTAGATATTTTGAAATTTCTTCTGCTGCCTTGTTATCTAACAGGCTTCATTGACTGCTTAAGGTGCCTTGATCAAGAAGGGGGCTCTCTCGGTTAGCAATCGAGTACCCAACTTCAATTTGGATACAGCCCTTAAAATAATCTTGTTTTAAAATAATTAATTTCTCGGAAACGTATGGTATAAATTGTATAAAAATTTGTTTTTAGGCTAATTGAAGGGTGTAGAGTTCATTTATGCTGTCAGATTTAGGTATTGCCATTGAAAAAAATGAAGTTATGGTTCGTTTTAATATGTAGATGGCCCCCTAAGCAAATTTTATATACATAATTTAAAAGTAGATTTTACTTCCAATCGTTCGGTACCAGTAACTTTCTTCTACGATAATTTGTTGCGGAGTTAGTAGGGGGTGTTTACTTTTTTTTTTTTTTCCACGACTGTACATTATAGTTATGCATATCAGTTTCTATTGAATACTATTGCACCAAATTTTATACTAGAGATTTATCAATCAACTCCATGTTAAATTTAGAGAAATTCTAAATATTCGTAACTGTTGGCATGCAATAACACACTGTTTAAATTAACCTGGTATAATTATATAAAAGAAAGTTTTCTAACGGTCGCAGCAAATTAGTTTTTAACACTTTCCAACTTAGTTGGAAAGTGTTTATAATTTCGATTTGTCTGTCTGTTCGAGCTCTAATTCTGTTACATATACTCGTTTTAGCATGAAATTTTATAATCCATACAATGTTCTATGTCTATGTATTTTTGACATCGATCTTTCTCAGAAAACTGGAAAAGAAAAATCATTACGTTGTCGCCTATGACTTTTGTACAATACAGATACTATACACATTTTACTTCTGGATGGACTGCATAACATTCTGCCTCACAATATAAAACATACTTAATTTGCCGTACATTTTAAAATAATATTAATAAGTAGTTGAGCGAATTGCCAGCCATGATTGAAATTGCCAGTTCCCAACGAAAAGCATGGAGCTAGGTCTAGTAGTTAAGTTGACGATCTGTTGTAAACATTGCAAAGTTGTTGGTTTTCGTGTGGATGCCATATATATGTGCATAAAATCAATGTTATGGAGAAATTTACCCCTGGGAGGTCGATAGGTTGGAGGGATGTACTGAGTTGGAGACTTCCTCTTCCGATAAGAATAAAAATTGCCGAGAAACTTTGGGACCAGAAGCCAGTCTCCTGGCCCTCTGTCTTATTTAATGGAAGCTGCGCCCTTAATCCTTGATAACTGGGTTGATGTCTCCGTCGGAAAGAAGAAATACGACAACAGCAGTACAAACACAATATAAAAACGAACAAATATTTATGATGTGTTATATAAACAATAACTGCAGAATGTCAGAAATGTGTCATTCAGTTAAAGCAGTAAGTGATATCCTCGTAAATGTCGTCTGTAATCAACCTCAGCCCTTATTCAGTTGATATGTGCAAGCACTTTAATTTATTTTATTATTCTACCATCTTTCAAAACCAATTTTTTCTATGCAAAGTTATTGCAGTACTTCTTAAATTGGAAAATTCTTGCAGTTGAGTACGAAATTATCTCCAGTTTCATTAAGCAACGAGCTCACTTCCTTAAAAAAAGAGAAAAGACAAGGGCAAATGATTAACATACTCATTAGGAAATAGATATAAAATTTTAATGTTTCTGAAAATATTGGGTAAATCCGGGTTAGATGCCCCATCGGGTTAGTTGCCCCAGTCACTGTATTTCAGCTACTGGACATGTGACAGAGCTAGTGACGTTCTTCTACTCTCAGTGGTCATTAAAAATAAGCGTCGCAGACGAAGTTAAGGCGATTTATTTCTTCAAATAAAAGTTAGATTCAGCAAAAAAGTTAACTCTGGTTTTTGCTGTATATTCTCATAAGATAGAGATAGTAGAAGATGAAATATAGTGTATTTATTAGAAATTTTTTATGAAATATTTAGTGAATGTTGTTGAAACAGTTTTCGAATAATGTGTTAGTTTATAGGTTGCATCCATATTTCTTCCTACTTCCAGAGCTGCTGGCTGGAGCATCTATTCCGATCAAGTGGGGCGTCTAACCTTGTGGTCCGGTATAGACGGCCAATATCATTATGTTTTTTGATAAAAAAAAATACCACTTTTTCTGGAATTTATATTACAGTAATATTTTTTATGAAGTCCTGCATAAAATTTGGAGCAGATAGGTTAAATATGCACTACAAAAATCATTACTATAGAAAAGAAAAATTAAACGGGCTTAAGGGGGGGGGGGGGAGAGAACTAATCCTAACATACCATATATATATTAGAAATTTGATATATAATTTTCTTTGACAGATTTCAGTTTCTAATCCTAACATACCATATATATATATTAGAAATTTGATATATAATTTCCTTTGACAGATTTCAGTTTAGAGCCAAAGTGCCATATTTTATGGTTGAGCCAAATGGCGTATTTGAGCAAATGTGATTTGGCTCAAAAGTGTTGTTTAAAATTTTTAGTGGTGTTGACATCCATTTTAATGGGCATTATAGCTATGATGGCACCACTTGGAAGAGATCTAATTACGGAAGTTTCATGGAGAAATAAAATAAAGAAAACGTTTTCAATTTACACTGGGCATTTAATTGCCAATTGTGCAATGGTTAACTTCCCTTTTAAATTTGTCCGGTTTCAATGTTTGATTTTTTTTTTCATTTTGGCTTCCGATAGCATGTTTTATACCCGGGACGTGGGCGGGGACCCACAAGCCTTGCTTCCGCAAAAGAGTCGGACTAGAGTAGAAGAATAAAGGGCTGCGGACGAAGAGAGGCCGCTCGCCGCGGCGGTCTCCTTAGAAAGTTAAAAGGCAACTCCTCTGTCACTAGTTACTTTTCGCCATTGTAGCAAACAAATGCTCATTATTGAGATATATTCAACCCTTTCGCGACTATTATCCCGTATACATGATCTATAATGTGCTCAGTGAATGCTTAATTATTCTAATACCAGTAATTTTAAACAGTAAGTTTTGTGTTACTTAATCACAGAATGTATGCAATTAAATTAGTCAAAAATTTCTATTTTTAAATACTTGTGGTAAAAGATTAAAAATTCTGTAAAGTACTCTCGTCGCGAAAGGAATAAAAATTTTAATGCTTGAAATTTAAAAGCCATAAAAACTTCACTAAATTGAGTTAAAGTTAAAAAAAAAAAAGTGTCATTCGAAAGGTAATTTTTTGCTCTATTCGATGGTGTAAAAATCAAAATTATGCAATGTTTAGAAATGATGTATAAAGAATAAAGCTAAAGCCATGGTGCCCGTCTATGCCACTATCGTTATACATTTCTAAAAAAATTTTGGTTTTTACAGTCGTTCAAAAGTGAACTACGATTTTTTGAAGACGACAAATAAGTTCGTTATGAAAGAACTAGGACTTTGTCAATGAAAAGAAAGCTTCCTTATAAACATAACAGAATGGTTTTCTGCTATTAACGGTTTTGTATTTACTAGAGATAAATACTTCGTCTAATTAACACATTCTTTATTTAAGAAAATCTTATCTAGTTTAGAAAAATTGAACTTTTTCCCGCAGAATATTTTTCCGGTCCCCCCCCCCCTCCCCGCTTCTAAACCACTACTAATCTAAAACTCACAGAAATTTGTCAAATAGAACAGCCTCCCGAGGCTTCTGAATGAGAAAACATTATTTACAACTGTCTTGCACATTTTTCGGAAGTAAATTGCATGTAGCTATCGTTATCATATTTAACAATCTCTTTTACATTAAAGAAGAATTGTGTATAGTACGTGCATATTGCTTCCTTCCTGAAAAAATTATAAGCGAAAATATTGTGCTTTCCCTTCTTTTTCAACATCCATGTCTGTCTTGTCCCATGAGGATCCAGGAAGACAGTGGAATGCCTTGTTGGGATTAAATTGGTTAAAAGAAAAGAAAAATAAAAGATAGCTTATGTATTTTCTTTTAAAATATTTGGCTTAGAATACGATGAAAAAAAAAAAAAAAGACAACAGATTGTTGGCAAAAGAAACATGAATAGAATTCATGTAGAATTCGGATATTTCGATATATATTTTATAGAAATATAAAAGGACTATTTTACATTTTATTGCAGTTAAAATATGATTTCTCCAAATATGA
This sequence comes from Maratus speciosus, assembly GCA_963932465.1. NCBI lineage: Eukaryota > Metazoa > Arthropoda > Arachnida > Araneae > Salticidae > Maratus > Maratus speciosus. Next base: position 455,774,877 of record OZ010788.1, on the reverse strand, counting down.
ATGGAAATCTTGGTTTAATTTGTATATCTAAAAATAATTCATATTGTATTAGATGGATTTAAGAAGAATTAATTCATTAATTTTGTATGGAAAATATATATTCTAATGCTAAATGTATATATACGAGGGTCACCCTGAAAGTTTTGCAATAGCAAAAATCTACAACATATAAAGATGTTATTCTTTCTCAAAATAATCACCTTTACACTCAATACATTATCCATTCTTTGAAACCAGATTTCAATTTTTTTCCCACTCATCCAGGCTTATTTCTTCGAGGAGGTTTAAATAACCCCCCAGTGCAACATTCACACTTGTAAATTTTTCACCACGAAGACTTTCCTAGAGTTTGGGAAACAAATAAAAGTCAAATGGGAGCAATGTCAGGGCTATATGGCGGATGCCTAACCAACTGAATCATATTTATTTTTAAAAAATTCCTTTATTTTTGAAGCAGAATGTGCTAAGGCATTGAAGAAGAATGCCTTTTGCTTCTGTCTTCGGCCGCTTTTCTTCAAACTTTTTAATGACCTCTGGTAGGCAAATCTCTGTATACCAGTTGGCAGCAACTGTGTTTTAAAACTAAACCTGTGGCTGTACGATCCATGAAGGATCAGGGCCTACAGTGCCCAACTCTGTTTTCTTGATCCTGGGCCCCGAGGTGCTATGTCCGAGGTGCAACAGTGTTTTGCTCTTCCAAAATTTACTGAGGGAATATGGCCACTTTTGAAAACAAAATGTGCTGACCATTTTCTTGACATTGTCTTCGGTCGCTTGACCTTTGTTGGTGGTTCTTTATTTTGAAACTGATGATTGTCTTTTAGTTTGTAGATCAAATTGGTAAATTCGTGCCTAATATCCTGTAACAACTTCATAAAGACATTTGGAGGTGACAGAATAAAATTTTACTAACATTTTTTGAAACCATAACTCTCTTCTCTGATTTTGCTCCTCGGTCAGCTCACGAAGCACCCATCTGCTACAAAGCTTTCTAACGCTTAAATCTTGATGTAACAGCTTAATTATTGCTGCCGATTTAATATTCAGAGTCTGCTGAATAGATTGATATGTGGGTTATCTTTTAAAATTACCTTTCGCTTTTCAGCATTTTCATTTGAGGATGCTGTGGAGGACCTTCCACTTCGCTCGTCATCTTTGAAATCAGATTTTCCGTGCTTAAAGTCTTGAAACTATATAAATATGGTTGTATATGAAGGATGAGATGGTGGAAACGCTTTTGATATTGTTTTAAAACAGTCTTTTTCATTTAAACCTACTTTAAAATCATAAAAAAACATTGCGCGAAAATTTTCGAGTGAAATCAACATCTTTAGTGAGACTGAGCCAACATAAAAACGGGTTTCAACTAGCTCTGGCAGTCACGTGACATGAAGTGGGCGGGAGATATTTGACGCGCCACATAGTGAGGGTTCAAATTCACTCTCAGAAATGAATACTCAGATTTCACGAAATTTTCTTTGTTTTTGACGAAACGGTTTCCTGGGAAATGCTCCGAGCGAGCATTTCGTCAAATTGATGAAATTACTTTCTTCACTTGCTTGACGATATAAATTTCGTTAATAGTTTCGTCAAAAGAGGACTGGTGATGCCACATATCAAACAGTTTGGAAGCTCCAGTATTTATTGACAGGAAGAAGAAAAAAATCACTTCTCGCTTTCCTCGACGTGATTCGAACCCGCGACCTTTGGTGTAGGAGACCGTTGCTCTTCCAACCTTGCTACTGGAGACTTGTGAAGATGTGCTTTTAGATTAGTGTAATGAATTCTGCTGTGTGTTTATATTTTTATAAGGTAGATTGCAATTTTATCGACGCTGCTATAATTTATGATAGTTTTAAGTAAGACTAATTTATTATTATGATTTTCTCATGTGAATGAATAATTATAATATGGCTTGATTAAATAATTTACTAGTGACATTTTCTTTGATCAATGAATGATTAGAATACGGTCTCGTTAATTTGTTGCTCACAAATAACGAATTCTGAAGTGTATATTGCATGATATTTTATCACTTTGAGTAGGTGGATAAGATTTTAACACTTTTCTGTTTATAAAGGGGTGAGGGATCAATTATGTTTTTTTTTATTATTATTTGATTGAAAACAGAATATATTTCTTTAAAAAAAAAAAAGATATCCTGGAAGTTTGAAATTTTATTGATCAAATTTCCTTTTTGAATGCTTTTGAAGAACACAGGAAATTTATTCTTTTCGAATTAAAACATAACGAACAACAACATATAAATGAATAAATAAGAAAAAATAATAAGTATTCCTAAAAATTCTAACAGCTAAAAAAATAATTAATGAAGAAACAATAACTACCTATATTTCAGTATTTTCTGAAAAGCAATAATAAGTGCTGTTATAAAATAAATTATTACAAGACTAACATAAACAAGCAAATATCTGCTTGCTAAAATCGTAGGATTTGAGGAGGTAAAACAACTGTTTTCTTAAAATGCATTGAGTCTAACCGTGATTGAGGCAAAACTTCGTCAAATATTTGAGAGTTTACGTTTCGTTAAATGTCACGTGATGTTGGTAGGAAATGATCGTCAAAAACGACGAAATACAGCTCGAGGATTGTGAATCGTCAAAAGTGAGAGTTTTATTTCTGAGAGTGTTTAATTAAGCGGCCTCAGTTAATGTTATCTTGCCGACCGATTTTTCCTATTGCAAAACTTTCAGAGTGACCCACGTACTGTGTAATGATAAAATTGTAGCTCCTAAATGGGCCATAAGAAAAGTACATTTTTAATGTTTTTATCTTTATGAAACCACATTAGATTACTGTTGCGTTTATGGTACTAGCAGTGCACCACTTCACCTTGAAATCGCAGCACATAATGATAGAAAACTGTATCTCGCAGCCAACGGATGGTCCAAGCCGCGATTCTTCTTCTCTGTTGGTTATCACGTGATCAAAAATAGAATGGTTTCCACCAACTGGCGAATTGTCATGTAATCAAGGTAACCAAGATTGGTAGAGTACCGTGGACTATCTCATTCATTGGCTGCTCGTAGGTAGATATCCACATGGACAACTGTAAATGAGTGCCTATTTCAGAGTTTCAAGCCGTGAAAGAAACGGATGAATTCAGTATTTTATCAGATGCATATTTCTTCATCTCATATTCAATTCATTTGCTGAATCTAGTTGACTAAGGAGAAATGCAATCATGTACAACCACAATGCAGTTTTGGAGTTAATACTATTATAAGTATGTGTACTTTCTTAGGAAGACCTCTTTTATATTTATATCTTCGAATTCAAAAAATAAATAGAGGTAAGAAAAATCGCTTACCCGTTTCATCATTGTATCCACCGTCAGTAACTTAGCTCGATTTATCCTCTAATTCCGATGTTCCATCAGACCGTCGACACACGGTACCTCCTAACTATGTTTAAAGAGAAAAGTTGTTAATTAAATGCGTTATTCTCTTGAGTGTTGTGTGAAAACATTCCTTTTGAAGGAAAGACTGCAGTTTTGCTAAAACTTAGATTATATATTTAATTGCTTGATTAAAATGTAAATATGAAAAAATCCCTGCCGGCCCGGCCTACAGGCAGAGGTAGATTTCGAAGTTAAGTATACTAATTTCACCGACAAACTAAATCATTATTAGATATAAATCCACTTTAACAGTTTTATCTGTCTGCTTTTGACGAGTTTTTATTTCCTTTTTATAAAATAGCTGGTTTTATCAGAATCATGTTAAGGCGATATTAAAAAAAATATTTTCCATACTCAACAACACGAAATTTTCTGGCACAGTTTCAGATTCATTTTTAATTTAAAAAAAATATGAAACATGCTGACGTGATTTTTGAAAAGATTTATAAGCGACCTGTGTTTTTATTTTTCTTTCAATTAATTAAAACTTGATTAATAAACAATTATTTTCTCAGTAGGGCAATATATTTCGTTTCTGACACAATCGCTTCGGGAAATTCTGTTCAAAATGCCCACTTTGACATCATCTTTTGAAATATATTCTGCCTCTATCAAAAAATCGATCATTACTGTACATTATATAGTTTCTGAATAAGAGAATCTAGCAATTGGATGCGTTTGAGAGCAAAAATGAATTTAAAAATGAGTAAGAAAATAGGCAGTTTGGATTTGAATGCACCCTTTATAAGATGATTTTTTCCTTCAGCCGCTATGTATTTTTAATTTGTTTTTGCTGTAAGAATTGGCCCTATCAAAAACTTGTCTATATAGATGTTGTAGACAATATTAAGAAGATATATGATAAATCCATGGGGATTTTATATCTTGTGAATTGACGGAGTTATGAAAATTTTTCTTCTTTAACCCCCCCCCCCTTTTTTTTGTTTTCGTTTTTATTTATTTATTATTTTTTGCGGTACGAATTGGTTCTATCAAAAACTTGTGAATATAAAAGTTGTAGATAATATTAAGGAGATGTATAATTAAATTATTGGATTTGATATCTTGAGAATTGACGAAGTAAGGATTTTTTTTTTCCCAAAAACCCTATTTTTTGCGCCCCTTGAGCCTATTTTAAACTTTAACAAAAATTTGTGATGCATGAATTTTTGGCGCTATTTTTAGAAGTAATAAAAACTTTAAACTGATTTGATATGTACAAAAATTAAGAAGTTATGGGGTTTTTTTGTTTTTCACAAAATCCCTCCCTATTTCCATCCCCTTTGTCCGCTTTTGCCCATTAACGAACTTGACCAAGATTTTATGTCCCTTGATTTTATGTATCAGTTTGGAAGAGATTTGTGCAGAATTGCGGAAGTTATCATGTCCAGAAGAAAGTGATAACACAATTGCTTCGGGAAATTCCGTTCAAAATGCCAACTTTGACATCATTTTTTGAAATATATTCTGCCTCTATCAAGAAAATCGATCATTGCGGTACATTATATAGTTTCTGAATAAGCGAATCTACCAATTAAATGCGCTTGAGAGCAAAAATGAATTTAAAAATGAGTCAGAAAATAAGCAGTTTGGATTTGAGTGTATCCTTAATGCAATGATTTTTCCAACACAATCCGTTTCGGGAAATTCGGTTCAAAATGCCCACTTTAACAGCATTTTTTAAAATATATTCTGCCTCTATCAAAAAATCGACTATTACGGTACATTATATAGTTTCTGAGTAAGAAAACGTATCAATTGGAAGCCTTTGAGAGAAAAAATGAATTGTAAAATGAGTCAGTAAATAAGGCAGTTTGGATTTGAATACACCCTTACTTAGATGATTTTTTTTCTTCAACCGCTATGTATTTTTAATTTGTTTTTGCTGTAGGAATTGTTCCTATCCGAAACTTGTCTATATAGATGTTGTAGACAATATTAAGAAGATATATGATAAATTCATGGGGATTTTATATCTTTTGAATTGACGGAGTTATGGATTTTTTACTTCTTCAAACCCCCTTTTTGTTTTCGTTTTTAATTTTTTTTTTTGCGGTACAAATTGGTCCTATCAAAAACTTGTGAATATAAAAGTTGTAGATGTATTAAGGAAATTTATAATAAAATTAATTGGAATTGATATCTTGAGAATTGACGAAGTTATGAATTTTTTTCTCCAAAAAACCGTATTTTTTGCGCCCCTTGAGCCCATTTTTAACTTTATCAAAAATCTTTGATACATAAATTTTTGGCCCTATTTTTAGAAGTAATAAAAACTTTAAACTGATTTGATATGTACAAAAATTAAGAAGTTGTGGGGGGTTTTCGGTTTTCACAAAACCCCTCCCTATTTCCATCCCCTTGGTCCGATTTTGCCCATTAACGAACTTGACCGAGATTTTATGCCCTTTGATTTTATGTATCAGTTTGGAAGAGATTGGTGCAGAATTACGAAAGTTATCGTGTCCAGAAGAAAGTGATATATATATATAGATAGATAGATAGATAGATAGATAGATAGATAAAGTTTTTTACTGAGGGTGGTTTTGGGTTCTAGGGGTCATGATCGGTGTAGATCTGCAAAAATTTTTCAGAAATTCCAACATAGGAACGATCCCAATAGGTAGTATTTCATACGAAATCTACCTAATTAGACAATATAAGTGGTCGAAAGAATGACTTGACATGTTAACAACACAACTACATTAATGAGTAAGTACAGAGGATAGAGAATAGAGCAGCGGACGCATCTACATTGAAACCGTAGATAAAGGAGGAATAATCATGCGCTGCAAAATACATATTATTGTATTATGAAATAAGAAAATCGAGAGTTTCTGATAAAAGTCAATAAGAAAAGTTTTTAGTTAAAGTTTGGATCAGGATTTATACTGTATAATAAATACAAAGTTTTGCACTGCCTTGCAACGACTTTGCACACTTTTTTCATATAAATTGTATATTGCTATCGTTAACATGTTTAACAATATATTTTTACATAAATTGTGTATAATAAATATAAAATAACTGCATGTACCGCTTTTTTTCCTGAAAAAAAAAAATATAATCAAATGCTGTGCCTTTTTCTTCTTTTCAACGTCCATGTCTGTTTTACCACATGAGGATTCAGGAAGATGATAGTGCCTTGTTGGGATTAAATTGGTTAAAAGAAGAGGAAAACAAAAGATATCTTATGTATTTTTCTTTTAAAATACTTGGCTTGGAATTCGAAATACGGCAAAAAGGGAACAGATAGTTGACAGAAGAAACATAAATAGAGCACATGTGAAATTCAAATATTTTGATATATTTTTTATAAAAATACAAAAAGACTACTTTGCATTTTATTGCTTAGATTTAAGACACGATTTCTCAAAATAGAAATAGAAATTTTGTCCTATTTTATGTATCGAAAAATAATTCGTATTTTAACAGATGAATTTGTGAAGAAGAAATTCATTAATTTCGTCATGGAAAAATTGAATTTTAGAGCTAAATGTATGCATACTCTTCAATGTTTAAATTGTAAAACCTGAACAAAAGAGCATCATACTTTTTAATGCTTTTTATTAGTATGCAACCCACATTAGATTAGAATTTGGTTTTTAAAATGCTAGCATTGTCCAATTAGTGTATTAAAATGGCAGTACCTATATAATATCGTAGCTGTATAAATTGTGTGTAGTACGTGTATGTTTTCCTGGAAAAAGTTTAATCGAAAAACTTATGTTTTTTTGTTTGTTTTCTTCAACAATACCCATATCTGTCATGTCCCGTGAAGATCCAGGAATACAGTGGCATGCCTTATTGTCCTTATGTACTTTCAATAAAAGATTCCTAATTGGGACAACAATCAATTGATGCAATATGATTCAGCGGGGTTTTCAGTATTATTGTTGTAACTCCCATACACTTTTAACCACGTTGTTGCCAGAATCACTCATTTTTGACGTCAAATTTTTGTTTAAACTCGGTTACGGAATACTAGACCTGTGCTTTTTTACATGAACATTATAGCTTATTTTGTTTATCTATTGTGTAGAAATGCACAAAATTTTATATTTGAGTTTAATGATTTAAAATGTATCCGTTGATCTTGTAATATGCTAAACAGGGGTCACTACCGATCTGTGATCACTGTAACTTTGGTTAAATTCGAAGAAATATACGTTTTATATTCATAAACGTTGATGTTATTATCTATTATCTATCTGTCTATATTATAAAGGGTAAACATACCCGGCCGTAACTCTGTGGTCATTTTGCGAATGGTAACACTTGACGACGAAATTTCAGTTTTGCAATTTTTGCTACTGCAATTTTTTAAATTTCTAAACATTGCACATTTTTAATTTTTACACTATCATATAGGAGAAAAAATTTACTTTCAAGTACAATTTGTTTGAAAACTGTATCTTAACTAACTGATTTATTAGGACTTTGACAAAACTCTTAAACAAACTCTAAAACACTTGCTTTAAAAAAAAATTCAAGCGAAAATTTTTTTAATAAGTCTCCATCACGTGCAGCCTCCATTTTGAAATAACCCATCTGCACTTAAAACAGTATAAATTGTTCAGCATTTGTCTCTGGCTAATTTTTTATAACGAAATTAAAACTTCACCAAACTATGACATTAAAAAGTAACTAAAAGTGACCGATTGTATTTCACAGCTACTCCTCCTAGAATACGGAGCGTTGAGCGATCAAATTACCGCCAGTTATCCGAATGGATCCGAAGATGCCAAAAGCGGTCATAGAATTTTAAAATATGATTAGTTTTCGAGATATTAATTTTCTCGGAAAGAAGAAAAATTTATCATAGTCTTTTTTAAAGTAATTTAAAAGTGAAAACAGATTTTTAACTCTTGCTTTAAGCCATTACTATAGCCTATATGCCATTAAAACTTTAGGACTAACGCAAGGACGTTAAAAACAAAATGTTTTAACAAGAAATATTATATTTCTCTAAGCGTTTATTTTAATTCATAAATATGGAATGCTTTTGAATAAATTCGCCAAAACAGAGTCATTTTTGTATAAGCTCACCCAAATGACATCATTCCTACTAGCTTAAAATTAGAAGACAAATCTTGGAAAAACGAAAAGCTTTTCTCAAGTAAAATTATAGAATATGTGCATTTTTATTGGAAAAGCTTTTGACTTAAATTGTAAATATAATTTATTATTTGTATTTAATAAAATTAATACTATAATTGCCTTCTAAATTTAGATTAAAGTTAGATTTCATTTTTCCCAAAAGAATCGGATGATCTCATGCAGTTCAAAAGGAACACGTCAGGTTGCCACGCAACTAGTATATATAAAATGCAAAAGGGAATTTTATTCCGACTGCTTATAACTGGAGTTCTGCTGAATAGATTTTAAATGGACTTGCACTGTACTTAGATCATTTTTCAGAGAAGGTTTTAATATATAGCATATCATTCTACGTTGCTTAGTTATAGAATTATGAGTGAAAGTTCCGTAATCAGACGAACCCGATTATGAATGATTAGCTGTGTTAAAAAAATCTACTGAAAGAAATTTGATGAGACTTGCATTTTTTATTAGATAAATTTTCAGAGATGGTTTTAGAATATTGCATATCGTTTTACACCAAGTTCTACTGTAATGATCAATTAAAAAAGCCTTAACAGCCCAAATTTTGGCTGACACATCTGAAAATATAACAGTTCAATGGCTGTGCTGTTTTAAGCATATTCCAGGTAAAGGTTCATATTGCTTTGAAACGCAAAATCAAATTCACCGATATATTTCGCTTGATTCAATATTCTTTTGGAGAAACAGATCAGCGTAGCGGGCGAAGCCTGCTAGTAAGTTAAGATATTATCATGGTATGGAAGAAGTATGTAATGGTCACAGCATACTAGTTCTCATAGTTTTAATTATTTTAAATCGCTTGAGACTTTTAAAAATTGGGAATTTAAAAAAATCCTTAGAGATAAAGAAAATTTGTTAAAAAGAAGAAAAAACAACGTTTAAAAAAGCACAAATAATGCATGAAAAGTAGCAAATAGCTGTTTCGAATCTACTAGCGAGATTCTTCTTCAGTGCAAGATAGGGAAAAAGGAACAACGTGCTAGAAAAAGCAAGGCTGAGCTAGCACGCTGTTCCTTTTCCCTATCTTGCACTGAAGAAGAATCTCGCTAGTAGATTTGAAACAGCTGTTTGCTGCTTTTCATGTATTATTTGTGCATTTTTAAACGTTGTTTTTTCTGCTTTTTAATATTGTTTCACAAAGGCTTTATTTGCTATTAAAGAAAATTTAGTTAAGCTTCAATATCTCTTTCATGCAACACTTGCTGACACCTATACTATAAAGGGTTAACAAATTTGTATTTTTCATTTGCTTATTATAAAATTAAGAGAGATAAATAAAAATTATACTCACTTAAATATAATCATAGACGTAAAATAAATATATCTAAATGTGCTTCAGAATGACTTAAAATGCAATTTTCTGATATCTTCCCCAGCAATCACCCCAAGGTAAACAGGAACTGTATGTTTGCATGTGCATATCTTCTCGCCCAGTTTGAAGGTTACACTAGGAAAAATCTCTCATACATTCTTTTCCTTTATCATCCAGGCTTGTTCCGTCCCAAGAGATTCAAAAAAGAAAGTGGGAAATGTTGTTGGTAGAATTAGATTGGCTGAGAATAGAAAATATAAGATAGCGACGTATATTCTTTTAAAATATTTGGCCAAGAATCTGGGACGATGGAAAAAAAAGAGTAGTTGATAGAACAAATATAGATGGATATGATTTGAAATTCAGATTTCGGCAATTTGTGATACATTTTTCATAAAGGTTTTAGGGACTACTTTTTTCTTTTAGACTAGAGATTTAAGATGATGTTTCTCTAAGTATTTTAAGTAGTTTTTCGTAAGGATTTTTTTGCATCCACCAGGGGTTTTCTTATTATTCATATTCGTAAATAACTTTAAAGTGAATAAAGAGGGTAAGAAATTTTTCTGATAGATAAGAGAATTTTTGGCTGCAATAAGTATAAATACTTTTTAAAAAAAAACGTATGCAAGGTAATGTTTTTATTTTCAAATAAATTAAATTCAATTTATAACTCTTTTCAATTTAAATCTAGAAAATAACTCTCTACATAAGAATATAAATTTACCACCTACTTCATTAATATAAATCAAGTAAAATAATATACATATTGTTTTTTTTTTAATATACAGGATGATTCATAAGTCTCCATACAAATGGTGAAAACGGTGACTTGTGTTTATTTTATTCGCACAAATGGTATGCATTTTTGGGTGCAACTTGTTAGCCTGCAAAATGCGTGTAACATTGTTTTGGCTGATTCTCATTTGCGCAGAGAGACGTCGCGTCGTGTCCCTTTTGTCGCACTACTAGCACCTGTGTCCATGTATCTTCATCTGTTTTCTGCCTTTGATTTTCCAGAGCATCGGCAGCAGAACCTTTTGAATTTCTTTGTCCTTTTGAATTTCTTTAATAAGGTTTAGCCACGGTGTCATGCACTGTTAAAAAAAAATTTTGTGAAATTACAGAGAATCTACTAGTAATCCATCATCTTTCGTCTCATGTAAGATTACAGAGATTAGACAAACAGACATTCTGTTAAATAGCAGATAAAATATTCGGTAAATTTGTAGTTGAATGTAAATTTACATCGATAGAAATACACAAGAATTTACTTAGTTTATTTATTCTTAGTGCTAATAATTTATTTTTCAGAAATGAGGGAATTTTTGAACTTTGATTAATCATAATTTTTCGAATGAATTTGAACTGCTGTACCATTTAATTTTTACGATATTTATGTCAACCCATCGCGGGATTTGATCCCAAATTTGATCCCCCCACACCTTACTGGTTGTGCTATAGCATCTGTTACTACTGTGTGCAAAGGATTTCTTTTATGATTCAGTGGGGAAAATACTTTAGTTTTAATTTACTTTTAATATTACAAAGCTTCATGCACATGGTGAATGAAACAATTGCAAACTGATTGTCAATAAAAAAAAAAACCGCTAACTCCACAGGGACGAATTTTCCTTTTCTGATATATTCTAATTTTTAATAAAACAAATTTTCTTTTTTATTATTTCTAATAAAATTGTAACAAGTGTGTATTTGGAATTACAGGTTATAACAAAGACAAAAATATATTTAATTAAAGACATAGAAATCCCTTCCGGGGTTTTTGATATAAGAAAAGGAAAATGTCTCTAAAATAATGACCTAGAAACTCAATCGAATGCATTTAACCGAGAACTAGAGTAAATTTACAGTGATTCTCGATTTTTTCTTGTGTTTTTACAGAAATTTTAACAGTGTGGGTACCGTGCGTTGCATTGGAGGTACGCGTTATATGACGGATGGTACCGCTCCCAGCAAACAGACTAATATCTATATGTTCTTCTTTCGTTAGTGGCATCTCTTTTCAATCGGTTCTCCTTCCTGAAATGGAGAATTATGAATCACCCTGTATTTTTTCATATAAGGCTTTATTTTTAATGGCCATAAAAGTTAATTTTCTACATGTGCTTATTGAACTGGGTATAAGTAAGCATTACATGAAAGTCATTATATAATACGAATAGCTCATTAAAAAACGATATCAGCGCGTATACAAACATATACATGCAAGCATATACAAACCAAACATGTAACAGATGCATGTATGTATGTACGTATGTAAGTAAACTTATACAAGACAAGCATACATATACTTCCGCTATGATAAGTCGGAATCAGGTCGCTAAATCACAGGTAAAGAATTAGCAAGTATGATATAACTGATGAGAAAAATTCATTATTTAAACAAAACTGGATTTTACAAATTATTGGTGGATTTGTATAAAATCACATGACTCCATCAATCCCATATGTCGATCGAATGGTATATGTATGAAGGAAAGTATATACAGACCAAACATATATACAAGGAATTTTTCCAGAATTCTGAGATTCTGAAAGAATAAAAAAAAAAAGATGGACCTTCTGGATGGAGAACCCTAAAAGCTGTAAAATCGCGGCAATCTACAATTTTCTTCTTGAACGAAGTTTAAGACGGCATAATTTAAACATAGTTCAAAATTATAAAACCTACAAAATCGTAAAGTTAATAAACCTTGTAGTCGTAATAATAATCTTCGTAGCGGATTTCTATTACTTTTGCAATAAAAATCCACCACAAAGTTTGTTGTTTTGAAATAGTGGTAGCCAAAAGAGTGCCCAGTGGGCTTTCTGGTAATGTAAATGTTCCTTTTCATAAGAGAAAATTGGCGGTCATGAATTGTTGTCTGTCATATCCCATTCGAATATTTTACATATGTTTATTGTATTACGACTTCTCAATGAGCAAGTATAAATATCAGTTTTTATGAAAATGGTAATTTGATATTAAATCAAAAAGTTTAATTTGTAAATTTTTATAATTAATACTTATAAAAATAAAATACATTGTCATAATATTGGTAAATTAAAAATTAATCGAGGGGTTGGGTATATCCCACGTTCGCTAAGCTATTTCCATAGCCAAATTGAGCCAAAAACGTCAGAAATACAAGTGGCAAGTTACCGGATCATGTGTCAGATTGGAAGAGATTTTTCTGTTATTTGAAGAACTTTTGACTGGAGAATTACAGGAAATTTTGATCTTAGGTTCGTGAATTTTTCATGCTTTGAGTGAAAAAACATATACGAAAATACCTAATACAAAACAGCACTAGGCATCAGAGTAGCCGAAACACTCCGGTGATTTGACGGAAGGTTGGAAGATTTCAGGTAATTTGAACGCTATATTGGTGTATTTTCTGTGTTTTGTGGGAAAATAGACAAATCAAAATGTACATTTTAATGAATTAATGGGATATAATCAACCGAAAATGCATCAATTCAGATTTATTTTAGAGCATAAAGTAAAACATAACGGTTTGTAATCTCATTTGATGAAATCTGTGTACTGTTATTCATTGTCATGTAATTCCATGTTGTAGTGTGACTTCTTGGAATGTGCCTGCATGTCTAGCATAAATGACGCAATATTAATCTAATTCTGTCAGAAAAAAATCTGATATTGTGTCAATAAACGGTATTATAATAATTTATCCTTCCATTGAAAACGCTTTTCAACTGTTCTTTTTAGAGAATTATAGAGGAAATGTCAATAATATTTTAAACAACTACATAGACTATAAATTGCAATTATTTAATACGTTAGAATAGATTAAAATATGGAATTAATTTCTAAATAGAGAATGTATTATTAATTTACAATTTTATCCGATAAAAATTTCAGCAACTATATTTCGAAATCTCTATATATATTTTTGTTTTCGAAAACGGTGTATGTAACAACTGACAAGACTCTTCAAATGACGAATTAAATTCGAATTATAGTATTTTTCACTAAAATTCCAAAGCGTGTAATTTTATATATCTGCTGACAAAAGAAAACTAATCTGAAATTCAGAAAAAAATGTCATGAAACACAATGTAACATTTGTCTGGAGGGGAACATCAGTGATGCCAAAAAATGTCTAAAAATTTGACAAGTCCATTAGGAAACCTGTTTAAAACTACTCAAGAGTGGTTGTTATATGGATAACCACGCTTTTTTATTTTACTTTATAATTCATTTTGCGACTGACAACTAAAAAGTTAACTCAGAAAAAAAATCTGTCATGTTTTTATTTATTTTCCTTACATTACATGTTATAGAAATTTTTGAAGAATTTAATTCCAGTATTACGTAGTATCAGTTAATGTTTGGCTAAATATTGTATCAATGTTGAAACAGTATGAGTAACTAAACGAGACTCTTCTAAAATATGTGTCAAATAATAAGAATATTAGTCATGAATGTTCTTCACTACATATTCAAAAAATGAAATACAAATCTCAACTTAAATATAATCCTTAACTTAAATATAAACTCGCTTTCTAAAGTATAATTTTCAGTGTTTTAAAGGTGATTTTGTTTTCATATAGAGGGATATTATTTTATTAATACTTTATTCAATAACATAATTTCACTGGAAATACAGGACCATTCATAAGAAAAGCATACGATTTACGTATGTTGTAAAACGTATAAAAATTTTTTGTATTCTTTTGTAGTGGTATTTTAGACAAGAATTAAAAGGTGAAACTTCATGCGAAAAATCTATCAATGACTACGTACCTCATCGACAACGTTTGACGAACAATTTCCGACTTGTTTACAGTGTAGGTAAAGAAGGAATATTGCCCTTAAAGGCAGTCAGAAGGTGCCGCGCACAGTATATTCACAATCTCTGGCATGGAATTAAATACCGATTGTGTTTTCTATGACTGTAAGGGCAATATAGAACAATTATCAAGTGCCCATCAAAATTTTTAACTATTTTCTGCAATGTGGTTCAGAAGTACTTCAAAATTGGTCATGTTCATGTTGAAATACATCAACGCAACGGAGTGCGAGAACTTTTTCGGCTCGTTTGATGTGGCCATTCTATTGTCAGAATGGCCATATTAAGAGAATGCGACGATTGTGGAGGAAGATCCCTGAAATGTACATCACCTCCACTGGAGAGAATTTCTTTTCTTGATTTTGTGCACTTGCTTCGAAACTTTTGAAAAGCAATAAAAAAAGGTCACACGTGACCACGGAGTTTTTGCAAACTAAAGCACAGAGAAATAATTTATGGCTCTTCTCGAGGTTTTCGTTCTATACGCAGCCTTACCTCTAGGTCCAAGGGGGTTTTCACAGGAAGAGGGATTATTTAGATTAAATAACCTCTAACGGTCCAATACCGCAATATACGCGACATTCGATTAAATAAGTAAAAGCGTCATCCCGCATATATTGTAAAATAACCGACCGTTAAAGGATAATAAAATAACTTTTGCCATATTATGCACGGTATTCGACCTAATAGTAAAAGTGTATTGAACATAGAAAACCATTCAGGGATAAAAACTAATAAAATAACTTTGCTCAATATAAAGGTGTCATGCAATATATATTGCGCGATTGACCATTCAGTGCTAAAGCTGTTAGGCATTGAGATCTTGAATTCCATTCGCTAAGGTTAAACCTATGAGCACGTGATGCATTCGTATTTTAAAAATATCTTTGCAAGAAATTAATATTTTAAATATTTCTCTGTATAATCTTCTTAGAGGATGCCTCCTTTTCCTTTAGTTGTCAAAATATTCCTAAAATTATAATTTTATGTGTTAAAATCTTAGTGATACTGAGTAAAATTTTAACACTTAACATAAAATTAAGCACATATTTTAGAAATATTGACATTTAAGAAATAAAGAAACCATCCTTCAAGAGGAGTACACAGAAAAATAAAGTTTAAAATATTTATTGCTTAAGGAGATATTTTAATAATAGGAATGCATCACACGCTCATAAGTTTAACCACGGCCAAACTCGATTCAAGTTTGGCCGTGGTTTAACTTCAGTGAGGGGAATTTAAGATCTCAGTGACCTACGGATCAAAGCGCTTCTTTCTATCGTTGTTTACTGGGAAGTTATTATATTTCGTAATCAAGAAAAACATATTGACTCGCCCTGTGTTTCAAAGTTAGTTACTAATACAAACATTGCAAAACAGTTGTAAGACGAATAAATAAAGGTATTTAACCTAAAACACTTTGTTAAAAAGTTCGTAAAATAAGTCATAACTTGTTAAATGCATAGTTATTCTTTCTTGTTTAACACTATTTCTACAGGTGTCAAATTTCTTTTATTGGTAATGTTTAAATTATGATAGCTACAAATAATTTTTAATACATTGATGAATTCTTTTTATCCATATTAACTTTGAAAATTACAAGAAAATAAATGCAAATCAAAACTTTTAAAAGCGTCGTTTGAAACTGGTAAAAATAGTATTAAGTTTCATTCTAAAACTGCTTAGTTTCTAATGCCACAAATTTTAGATACTTCCATATTTTATATTTCATTTCTATGATTCTATTTTTAGTGTTAATTAGCGTCACGTTCAATTGTAGATACTTCCATATTTTTTATTTTATTTCTATGATTCTATTTTTGTCACTATCAGCATCACATTTAATTATGGAGTGATGCAATTAATTCGAATACATTCTTTCCGGAGAATCGTTTAATTTCATTTGTTCTAATTTAGCATCCATTGTTTAAATTGTCAAATTTGATCTTGTGACGCATGAATCCCTTTTGGTAACTTCGTACTTACAGTTTCAATCCAAGTGTTTGCAATGAACTTGAATAAAGCCTATAGGCAGTGTTTGATAATGATGTGCGTTTAAGCCCTGAGATATATTCACATATAGACAACTGTTATGGTAGTGTTGTAGTAAGCTGCATAACATCTGCAATTAGATGTACTTAAAACGGAAAATGCATTAACTGGCATTTCATGTTTTATGTATATTAATTGGCTTATAGCATTTGTAAATGCAATTTTGTTAATTCTTAATATTTGTACCTGCTTTATTAATAGATACACTAAAATTTAATGCATATCGTATTTCTATCAAACCTTCCAAATGACTGACTTTCGTATATAAAACTACAAATATGCCGCTGTAACTAATTTCCTCTAAAGCAAATTTTAACTGCATTTTTTATTTCAAAACATTTTTTTACCTGACATCTTGCATTGCGCGAAAACGCTCAAATGATTTGCCTTTCCGAACTTTTAGTACAAACGCTCATAATTGAATTCTCTATAACGCTACGTAGGATTTTTTTTTTTCGACTTTTTACAAGTATTTTAAGGCCATTTTTATGGAGCCAAATGGATTTTTTTTAATACCGCCAACAGTTTTACAATTATTTAAATAACGTCATAACCAATACACTGGACATTAATTGAATTAAGTTTATTATTATTTTTATTATTATTATTTCGGTGTTTCAGAAATGCTCGGTATAAGCTGCCAGCTGGCACTGCATTTTCCGGGCATTCTCGTTTACGTGGATTCCAATGGCGACAATGCTATACTGTTATATATATATATATATATATATATATATATATATAACAGTTTGTATTATTAGTTAAATCCACAAAAAAGTTCCGAACTATGACCTTTATTTCCACGTTAAAACTGATGTCTACAGCTGCAAGCAGTGAAAAAAAATCTAAAATAATTCACATTTTTTACTTAGATATTTATATAAATGTCAACAAAGACAACTTTATATCTGCCGTACAGTTTTTACAAAATGAATTTTTTTAACCTAAATTTTCCATAAACATTTTTCTTTTTTTTACTACCAGCACATATATATATGTGTGTGTGTGTGGCTTAATATTTTAATTGCAAAAACTATCTGACAGCATTTTCGAGCTGTGTTTACTGTTATCCTCTATTTCAGATTGGCTTGTTCACACGAATGTCTACTCGTATATCCAGTCGACATTTCTTCCGCTAATTGAAATAAAAATTTATTTTTTGTAATGTTTGATCTCGTGTCTTCTTTATTTAAAAAAAAAAACCAACCATTAATTCCAATTATATCTAGAATTTAAACGGAGATGCTTTGAGATCTTCATATGCAACGGCTGTTGCCGAAATGATATTTTACTTACAAAATCTTAGAACACATGCACAACATTTTTTTATATATATCTTATATATTTCTTCTTACCCAAGATGTCAGTCTTGTACACATGATCCATAAGACGACACAAATATAGCCAAGAACTGCAAACTATGTGTGCGCAATGGAATCACGGGTAGTTAAACAGGGTACTGCCACCCTCATGCATAACAAAGTTTCGGCTTAACCTGCCATAATGGATAGATGATATAGATTAGTATAGTACATAGATATATCTCAGAAAGAAAAAAAAATTGGGTGGAAAGTTTGGTATTTAAAATAATTTTCAGACACATCTAAATACAAGAAAGAAAAAAATCATACTTCCAGCATAGACTATGATACACTTTCCAACATATTCTGACTTATTTAACAAAAATTCACCGTTTAATAAGTTAAAATAGAATGTTTAGTTGAACCATTTGGAAACGCATAACACATTTGAAAACCCAATTTCATTAATTCCCATCTACAATCGAAAAATTATCCGAATTCTTTCAGCAGCGCCGTATACGATGTATCATAGATTTGTATCTATTAACTACACGAACGCAAAACTTTAGTTCAGTTAGGAAATACTTACCTCAGTTTAAAATTTCCCTTCAGCAATTTCCGCTAATAAGAAGAATGGAACTTGAAGTCTTTTGTGCAGTCAGCCCTGTATACGAGGTATAGAATTTATACACACCGAGTAACATGCAAAAAATTAGTTCAATTTAAAAGCGCATACTGAAATTTAAGGAAGCAGGACGTTTCGGTCCCGCCATTTCGGTCCCGCCGTTTCGGTCCCGAGACATTTCGGTCCCGAGACATTTCGGTCCCAAGACATTTCGGTCCCGAGACATTTCGGTCCCGAGACAATTCGGTCCTGAGACATTTCGGTCCCGAGACATTTTGGTCCCAAGACATTTCGGTCCCGAGACAATTCGGTCCCGAGACATTTCGGTCCCGAGACAATTCGGTCCCGAGACATTTCGGTCCCAAGACATTTCGGTCCCGAGACAATTCGGTCCCAAGACATTTCGGTCCCGAGACATTTCGGTCCCAAGGCATTTCGGTCCCGAGACAATTCAGTCCCAACACATTTCGGTCCCGAGATATTTCGGTCCCTTCTCCAGCAAGCTGAAATTTTGTGCACTTGAAATAGGTGACAATTTTATAGGGGACATTGTAGAGTTTTTTAAATAAAGGCCTTAAAATTTTAGTAAACACACACAAATTTCGTATGGTAATCATTTTAAAAAACAAGGGGGGGGGGGGGGTTGACATTTTCTATATTTTAGTGTATCATAAGTATAAGGGTCTGATAAATTAAGACATTTATAACTGGATCTATAATTATAGCAAAACACTCATATTTTGTATGGTAAACGTAATCTTTATAAAAGGAGGGACATTATCAAATTTTTTAACTGAACTCCCTAAATTTTAGTATAACTCGAATATAAGGACTCGAAAACGCAAACACTTATAACACAGATCAAAATTGTCGCAGCCCACACAAATTTCCTATGATAATCATAATCATTTTATAAGGCAGGGGGGGGGGGGTGCTCTGTTGACTTTTTACATATTTTAGTGTATCTTAAGTATAAGGTCCTGATAAATTAAAACATTTATAACTCTCTCTGTAATTATCGTAATCACACTCATATTTTGTACGGTAAACGTAATCTTTAAAAAAGGAGGTACATTATAAGATTTTTTAACTGAACCCTTGAAATTTTAGTATAACCGAATATAAGGGCCCGAAAACCGCAAACACTTATAACTCGCAATCAAATTGTAGCACCCCATGCAAATTTTATGTGGTAGAAGTAATCGTTTTCAGGAGTGGGGGAAGGGAGAGTTCTGTGGATTCTTTATAGAAGCTCCTCATATTTTAGTCTATCATAAATATAAAGTCCAGGCAATGTAAAAATATTTATAAATCGAGCTTTAATTTTCATATGCAAATGCCCATGCCAAAATGCACATATTCAATTGTATATAATTTGCACACTATGTGATTAATAATGAAAAAATCTGCAAATATTTTTACAAATCTTTATTTTATCCTATTATTTAACGGCGCATCAATTTTAAATGTATTGCATTTTACATATTTTTTAAAAAGGGGGTTCTTAACATGGAATTGTGATAAAGACACATTATTTTTTAAATTCTGCACCGGAACAGACTAGAACTTTCTATTTTATTTTAATAGTTATTTTAATTTACTATTTTTTGAAAAACTATTTAAAAGTTTGCATTAATCTTTTTACATGTAACAATAATATTACCGCTATTTCTACCGATGTCGAATGTCAAGTTTAAAAATATTTTTAATTTTGAACCACTTCACCGTTTGCCCCGAGATAACTCGGGAATAAAAGCACTTTTTCCCCATACCTGTCAACGGTGAAGTGGTTTGCAACAATTACAAATCCTTTTAATATATTTAAGACTTTTATATGGTTATTACATTCAAAAACTACGAGCACAATAAACATAAATCAAAATTTTAAAATTTCTATTGTCATAAAATATTCTTTTCGTATTTAAAATTAATTCTGTATTTCAAATATTTCTTTGTTATTTATTTGACTTATATACTTAGAATTAAAGCAGCCTACATGTTTTAATATGACAAATAAAAAATAAAAATGAAAATACAAAAAAAAAATAACATAAAATCTCAAAATAATAATGTATAGTGAATCACTTTTACGTAAAATTTCATTTTAAATTAAGAAATTTTATAAATATATCACAATGAAGAAATTTGGAAATTTAGAAAACATATTTGGCTTTTCTTGATATCTATATGTTATTCATTCAAAAGAATATTATACATGTATATATATATGTCAAGTGTAGATGTCCTGGCTTCCCCCATTTGATTATGCTAAATAAAGATCCAGATAGAAGAATTATTGTACTCGCGCTCTCTTTGTTCTAGTCAGCCGGCGCTTTTTTGTGGCCACACGGCATTTTTCATCTTTAATGGCTTAAAAAAAACTTGACGACATGCAGTGGCGTAGCCAGGATTTCGTTTCAGGGGGGGGGGGGGGAGGGTCCAGAATTTTCCCTTCATGTTATATATATAGTAAAACCTGTCAAGATGAAATTGTAAATATTGGTGAAAAATTCCGTTTTACACAAGTTTCCGTGTTATTTGGTGTATTTGTATAGTATTCTTTTCCGTAGCACTATGGAACATTTATGTTTCAGACAGAACACCGTTATAGGCAGGTTCCATTTTTAAAAGTTTTGTGTATTTATATAAATATACTTATTTATATCATACTAGCAAACACCGCGGCTTTGCTCGCGTAATATTTGAAATATGCCAAAAGTGATATTTATATGTCTAATTTTTATTAAAAGGTGCTAACTAAATTTTTATTTTATTAAAAGGTAATATTTTATTTTATTAAAGGTTTTTTCTATTAAAAGGTACTTATTACTTTTAGGAATAATTAAAAAATTACTATTTAAAACACAGTTTGATTAAACATCATTATTACACTGCAATGGCAGAAATGAGACTTAAATTAATAAAATGAAACAAAACTAAATAAATGATAATTTAGAAAATATTTTGAAACTTTTATGCTCAATTAATACGCTCATTTCAGTATTCATTTGAAGTTTTGAATTTTTTAGAAACAATCTTCTTACATCTTAAAATTAACCATCATGTCAAATTCCAAGTCCTACCACCTCTCTCATCATAAAGGGCTATGTTGAAACAGGAACTAACACCATTAATTTGCAAACGTTAATTTTGAAATCGGTTTGTCATTTTCTAATATTCCACAGAAACGTAATTTAAAAAGCTTTTAAAGACCTTTTTTAGAACGTTTGTTGTTCCTGTGAACCCCAGGTGGTAGAATCACCGGCATAAAATATAGCCTGTGTAGGATCAGAGACTGTTACCATTCATTCGCAACTATTACTTTTATAATCGGTTTATATTCCTTGTAATTGCATAGAATCGTAATTTATAACTTTTTTAGAATGCTTTTCGCACCTCCCATTCGCTTCACCCCTTTTTAATTCTAATTTATTTTCGACGTACCTTCGAGGGTATTTATATTTTATAAGTAACTACTATGTCATATTTAAAGTTTCTAGCCTTTTCAGTATCACAGATATCGCAATTTAAAAAGTTTTTAGCTCCTGCAACCCTCTGGTGGTAGTGGAACAGACATAAAATATAACTTATGTTTGAGCAGGTTCTGTCACCAAAATTTGTCATCATTATTTTTTTTTATCGGTTTGGTAATTCTTAAGTTTGTTTAAAAATTGTAATTTATAACGCTTTTCACTCACTTCATTTTTTTAAATTTGGAATTTTCTTTCGACTGTTCTTAGAAAGCAGTTGCATCTTGTAAGTAAATACCATGCCATACTTCAAAGTGTTAGACCCCTCAGTTGTGCAGAAAACGTAAATTAGAACATGTTTTGCTTTTGCAACCCTCAGATGGTAGTGACAGCAAAATAAAATATAACCTATGTTATAGCAGGGACTGTCACCATTGATTTGCACCCATTACTTTTGAAATAGCTTTGGTATTTCCTTAGATTGAGTAGAAATCGCAATTTAGAACGTTTATAGGACGCTTTTCGCGCATTTTCACCCCTTTTTAAACTTAGAATTTTTTCGAAACCGTTCTTAAAGATCATTTATGTCTAATAAATATGTACCTTGCCTAATTTTAAGTTGCTAGCCCCTACCGATCACAAAAATCAAAATTTAGAACGCTTTTTTGCTCCTGCAACGTCTTGGTGATAGTGATACCTATATAAAATAGCGTCTATGTTAGAGCAGAGGCTGTCAGCATCAATTTCCTACCATTATGTTTGAAATCAGATTAATTCTTCCTGAGATGTTGCCGACAAATCGGCATTTAGAACGTTTTTAGAACGCTTTTTGCGCATTTTGCTCCTGCATCTCCTCTGGGATAGTGGAAACAGATATAAAAATAGCCTATCTTGGAGCAAGATCTGTCACCATCCTTTTTACACCATTATATTTGAAATCGGTTCAGTACTTCCTGAGATTGCATAGAAATCGCAATTTAGAAGGTTTTTTACAACGCTTTTTGCGCATTTTGACCCCTTTTAAATTTCTATTTTTTTAGGAAATGTCCGTAGAGATCATTGATATCTTATAACTAACTACCATTCCAAATTTCACGATTCTAGGCCCTCCCGTAACGCAAAAGCCGCAATTTAGAACGTTTTTCTCCTGCACCCCCTTTGGGGTAATGGTACCGACATAAAACATCGCCTATGTTGGAGCAAGGGTTGTCACCATCATTTTGACGCCATTATTTTTTAGATCGGTTTGGTATTTCCTGAGATTGTGTAGAAACCACCATTAGAATGTGTTTTAGAACGCTTTTCGCGCATTTTCACCCCTTTTAAATTTCGAATTGTTTAAGAACAGTTCTTAGAAATCCTTTATATCTAATAAGTAGCTAATATTTCAAATTTCATGTTTCTAGGCCCTTCAGTAACACATAAATCGCATTTTTAGAACGTTTTTTGCTCCTGCACCCACTTTGGGGTAGTGACACCGACATAAAACATAGCCTATCTTGGAGCAAACGTTGTCACCATCTTTATGACACCAATATTTTTTAAATCGGTTTGGTATTTCCTGAGATTGTGTAGAAACTACCATTTAGAACGTTTTTTAGAACGCTTTTTGTGCATTTTCACCCCTTTTAAATTTCGAATTCTTTAAGAACTATTCTTAGACGTCATTTATGTCTTATAAGTAACTAATATTCAAAATTTCATATTTCTATGCCCTTCTGTAACGCTAAAATCGCATTTTTAGAACGTTTTTTGCTCCTGCACCCCCTTTGGGGTAGTGACACCGACATAATACATAGCCGATCTTGGAGCAAGCGTTGTCACCATCATTATGACACCAATATTTTTTAAATCGGTTTGGTATTTCCTGAGATTGTGTAGACTACCATTTAGAACATTTTTAGAACGCTTTTTGTGCATTTTCAACCCTTTTAAATTTCGAATTGTTTAAGAACTGTTCTTAGATATCCTTTATATCTTATGAGTAACTAATATTCAAAATTTCATATTTCTAGGCCCTTCAGTAACGCAAAAATCGCATTTTTAGAACGTTTTTACTCCTACACCCCCTTTGGGGTAGTGGCACCGACATAAGATATAGCCTATGTTCTAAGTTGGACGAACACCATCATTTTGATACCATTACTTTTGGAATCGGTTCGGTAGTTCCAGAGCTTACCTCCTACAAATAAACAATTTTTTCCTCTTTATAATAGGAGTATAGATGAATAGAATAAAACTTGTCAAAATAGTAATTGTGTATAACAGAATCCTGTCTTTAACGTAAGCGTTACATGGTCTTAATATGAATTGCGATACAATTAAATTTGCTGAAAACCTGTCTGAAAAGGGGATTTTCACCCTTCTTTAGTGAAGCATAGTGAAACCTGTGAAAGCGGAATCTTTCTATAACGGAATTCTGTCTCGAACGGAAGAGTTTCAGAATCCCTGCGAAACGAACAATAGATCTTATTGAGGTAGTGTATCTTAGAAGTATAATTAATTACACTTCTTTACATGGAAGCCTGTCTAAAATGGAGCTTTTTACCAGTCCTTGGAATCTTGTCTTGACTGCGTATATATGATAGAAGTATTTCGAGTAACTTTAAGAATTTAGGTATATCCTTATTTAATTTCTTAATAAAAAAAAAAAAAGCATGGATAAAAAATATAAGGCCAATCTCTATAACTGCAACTAATAATACATTCAAGTTACATTAATATTTACCAGTGAAAAAGATTAACTTATGATGTAAAAATCTGAGCGCATACTGAAGAGTTAAATTTAATTAACCCATTCGCTGTCATTCACGAGTATACTCGTGGCTTTAATTTATTGATTACTTTGTCACCACTATTTTAGAATTTAAAAAAAAATGCCTAATTTATTGGCAGAAATTTCGCTGTATTAGTAAAGCGAAATTTATCTTTCTGAATTTGTGTTGGCAAACGACCTTCAACAAAAAAGTTGAAAATTCTTAGTTTTGGCAGCGAATGGGTTAAATCGTTTCATATTACATAACATTTGCCTACAATAAAGTTAGAGTCAAGTGGTTAAGTGTAAAACAGCAATTTTCATTGTTTAATTTCTTGCCATTGAATTAAGAATTTGTGCTGTAATAGATATTGGATAATGATTTCACATAAGTGTCAATCGCATGAGCCGTTCATGCGATCCGCCGCGCTCCCCATGGAAATTTTTGAGGTAACCCAGATAGCATGAACATTAGCAGAAAGTTTGATTTTTTCTGATATTATCTTGCCGTGACAAATTTGAATTGAGAAATTCGCAGCAAATCACCCGCAAGGTATACCATCACCCACTTGCATGAGTAGTTTGTTGTGAAACTGATGGCAAGACTGTCTTTAATTCACGAAAGCAAAAAATCTCTCTGTTGAGAGACTCAACAACAATGAGAATCAGCACATACGCAGAAATTGCAGAAATTTTATTCGGTAGTCACCGTTTTTTCTAAACGCTATACTTATTAAATACCAAAAAATGCTCGAAATGAAAAGTACAAATATTACCTAAACTTGTTTATGGTGATAAAACCTATGCATGCGCCTTCTGACGGCGCTTTCGCATCAATAGACCTGATCAGGTCTATTGACCCCTTCGAAGGGGTTAAACTTATAGTGTGATATGGAAATATTACTACTTTGCAGTAAGTTTGCAGTATTTTTGATTACTTGTTTGCCGTTAGTTTGCAATAAATTTGATACAGCATGAATTTAACTTGCACGACAAGTTGAAAACACTCATAGTTATATTGTTAAGTAAAAAAAAAAATTCAAAAATTGAATTGTTTTTATTAAACGTATTTATCAATTCAAAATTATTTTAATTATTAATTGTTTAGATAACTAATTTATCAATTGCTTGTTTAAAAACTATTTCATGAACTATATAATAGTTTTTATAGGGTAAATGCAAATGTATATTTTTTTAATTTTCGGTTATTATAACGTTATTAACTTCATTAGGATGTATAAAAGTGATAAGGGTTCTGAAGATAAACATGTTGTTTATTTATTTATTAGTTAGCTTATAATATTATTTTTGCTCTTTAATTATAATTAATTAATAATTTCTTACTTTTTCCGAATTGTAAATTATAACTGTACTTAGAAAATTAAAATCTGCATAATATCACCTAACACTGTTAAAAGGTATTTTTACGTATTTGCACAATGTTGCATTATTATTATTATTATTATTATTATTATTATTATTATTATTATTATGTTTAATTAATTAATTAATTATTACTTAGACTTTATGTTTTTGACTGATTTTTCAAAAAATTCCTATTTTATTTTTTGGAAATTATAAATTAAAACTTTTGAATAAAAACTTTAAGTGCTATTAATAATTGCTATTAATTAATTCCCAAAAAGTTAGGAATTTTAGTATAAAAATTAAATTAATATTTTATTAAATATATTTTTTATTTAATGTATCCTTAATTTATTAAATTAATAACATTATTAATATACATTACATTTTTTTACTTTAAAATAAACTCAATACATAATACATTTTATATTCAATTTATCATATAGTAGTTATAAACTGAAATTTATCTTTTACATGTTTATTTATTTTATATTTAAAGTGACCGAAATTTAAAACTATTAATATAATTAATAATAAAACTAAAATAAAAAATTATTAATTTTTTTTTTCTGGGAAAGTGGGAGGAAAAGGGTAATATTAAAAATCAATAAATAAACGACAAATACAAACAAGTTGGAAATTGCTCGTCAAACGTGGCAAATGAGGTGCGTTCGTACTATAACTAGTTTTATAATTATTTTTTGCACCCCATATTGTACTGAATGTATATTTTTTTTTGCACTTCATGAGTGCATAGCCTGTGACATCATTAAAATGCACTTGCAATAATTTTTTCCCATTCCCCGTAATGTAACGCAAAACTTTTGACTGTCTCTGTAATTAAACTATACACCGATTTTCATAAAATTTCAAATGGCTCGACAAAATTTTGTAACAATTATATATTTAAAATTTCAGACCACTCGGAAGGCTGTAACATCATTAAAATGCACTTGCAATATTTTTTTCCCATTGGCCGTAATGTAAAGAAAAACTTTTGACAGTCCCTGTAATTAAACTATGCATCCAATATCCATAAAATTTGAAATGGCTCGACAAAATTATGCAATAATCATATATTTAAAATTTCAGACCATTCGGTTGGGTTGTTTTTGCTCTGTTATATGCGGAGACAGACGGGCAGACGGACGGACTGAACGACGACTATAGGTGCTACGTATTTACATAATTACGAACGCACCTAAAAACCTTAGTTTTGTCAGTTAAAAATTGGAAATAAAATTAATTAAAGTATTACTTACACTATTACATAAAATAAAAAATAATCATCTTATTACAAAGAAATAGGCCCAGTTTCAATAAAATTAGTTTACAAAAATCGTCTGCAATGGGTGAGAAGACTGTTAAAAATGCAACCAATAATTATTTTTTTTAAAAATGAAGCGGTGAGTGGAGTTTTCTGACAACAAAATATTTTTCCTGGCACACCTAATTACCAAATCACTATTGTTTTCCCAATGTTTATAATGGTAAAGTAACTTATGAAAACAAAATTATAACTTTGTATTATAAAAGCAATAAGAAAAATTAAATATTTTTGCTTCAATAAATATATCTCATTTCTGAATTATTAAAGGAGAGGATGTAGAAGAATGATTTGAGGAAATATTTACCTACAATAGATTATAAGTGTCCCAATTGAATTATTGAAGACATTTATTATTAATCTAATTGTAAGAAGGAGAAAAAATAAGAACAGTTTTTTAAATTATTTAATTAAGGATGATAATTTAAAGGTTCTAAAAAACGTATGAAAACAACCAAAAAATCATCTATGGCAGTTTATAGTATATATAAAATACCTAATATTAATAACAAATAATACAGCTTAAAAAATCCATTTTGTTAAATAATAATAATAATAAAAAGACAATGTCCCCTGTAAAATTATATCACATTGTTCAATCAAACAAATTTTCAGCTCGCTGTGATTTCATTATCACGAGTTATAAAAGTTTAAATTTATCGGACTGTTATATTCAACTTTTTTTTTAATTTGGGGGGTGGGGGGTGATAAAAAAATTTAAAAAGGTCCCAAATAAAGTTTAAATTACAGCGTTTGGCGGCCCACGACAATTAGAATACGAGTTATAAGGTGGTGGGCACCGAAATGACAAGGGACCGAAATGGCTAAGGACCGAAATGGCCAGGGACCGAAATGGCTGGGGACCGAAATGTCTCGGGACCGAAATGGCCAGGGACCAAAATGTCTCGGGACCGAAATGGCCAGGGACCGAAATGTCTCGGGACCGAAATGGCCAGAGACCGAAATGTCTCCGGACCGAAATGGCCAGGGACCGAAATGGCCAGGGACCGAAATGTCTCAGGACCGAAATGGCCAGGGACCGAAATGTCTCGGGACCGAAATGGCCAGGGACCGAAATGTCTCGGGACCGAAACGGCGGGACCGAAATGGCGGGACCGAAGTGTCGGGACCGAAATGTCGTGTACCCGAAATTTAAAACTCACTTCCAGCATTTATTGCTCAAAAGCAGCACTGTAACAGATTTCTTTTGTGCATCCCTGTAAATGAACGACAAATGCTATGAATGCGCTATTATGTAGAAATCGCCTTGTAGTGAAATTCAGTGATTATTATCAATTTAAACAAATGTGAAATAGAGTAATGTCATTAAAATACTCTTCAAACTATTTTTCCCCATTGACCATAATATAACGGAATTATTTTGAGAGCCCCTGTAATTGAACTATTAATGCTACACACTTCCTATTCAATACCAAACATGCCATTGTAAACGTTCTTAACCGATATCAATTGCATGAAAATCAGAATTGTGAGTTAGATCCTGCACAGACAGACAGATAGACTGACAGACAAACCGAATTCATAAATAATTTTCAACTTTGTTGGAAAGTGTTAAAAAATTATGTTACGAGAAACTTCAAAATTTAACTTAAATTAAAACTTTTATGAAAATAAATGGTTAAACCAGTCATTTTGACCTGTATTTTTATCTTCTATGAAATAGAGCCATTTTTGTAACATATTTAGCAATAAATTGTCTGATTCACAATGTGGACATTATTAGTGTATTAATTAGGTTTTCGGAGATGTGAAGATTTCGAAATTGTACACAAGGATAAAATCAATATAAAATTATCCAAAACCAATTCTGCTGTTATTACGAGCTCATTAGATATAAATAACCGTTGATGGCACAGAAAAAAAAATGTTCATCGAGGAAATTATATATTATTGAACTACTGATCTTTAATTTGTCCTAGTTCCACATTATTAAAGGAAATGAAAGGAATTAGCTCTTCATTCAATGAAATTTCCGTGCACAAATATGATTCGATTAAACTGCGATGATTGTTTTAAAAGACGTTATATTTTATCCATTGTTAATTTCAATTTCAATTTTAGAAATTCCTCGTGATTTCTACTTTTTAAACTATTATGTATTTTTTGTAGAAAGTAGACTGATACTTTCGTTTTACTGATACTTTCGTATTTTTAATTTTTAATTTTTTTTAATTTTCATTTTTTATTCATGCTTTAGTTCTTCTTGGATAACCACCAGAACGAGCCTATACCATGATCAAAAGAAGTATCAAAATCGAAGCATCTTTTCCAAATCTACTCGTTGATACTAAATACTGATTTTTTTCTGAAGTCAGTTAATAAAAAATGACAATTTGTGTAAAATCCCTTATAATTCAGCTGCTATTAGAGAACAACTAAAAATTTGCTCACTTTAACGCCGATATCTTTCTGAATTTTTACGATATTTGACTAGATTTTTTTTAATAAGTTGCTCCATAGAGTTGACTATTAAATTATGTAAAATGATCCTTGTTATCGTTCGCGCATGCTCAGATAAAAATTATTTCATACAACTGCTCATATTTCCTAAAATATTTAATATATTTATATTCCAATTACACTATATTGTTTCTACTATATTTTGTCAATTTTTCTAAAACCGGAGTTAAATTTGGTTGAAAACCCTGCATGTTATAAGCAAAAAACATGCAAGAATTTTTT
Source organism: Maratus speciosus (assembly GCA_963932465.1). NCBI lineage: Eukaryota > Metazoa > Arthropoda > Arachnida > Araneae > Salticidae > Maratus > Maratus speciosus. Next base: position 455,744,611 of record OZ010788.1, on the reverse strand, counting down.
TACTTTTTTTAAATAAATCGCTACATCTCTATTAATATACGTGGATTCTTACACAAAAGAATACACATATTGCGCAATGTCTGTTTATTTATATTCGGTAGCGGTAGATCATTTCGTGCATTTTAATTTACAGGGTGATCCCAAATATTATTTTTTTTCTTTGATTTTTTGTTGCCCCCCTAATTACCCCCTTATCAAATCGACATTGCTAAATATGAGGTCATACCTGTTCTTTTCAATCCTGAAATTCCAGAAGAATCTGACAAGTATATTTCTAAATATTCGACAAAATGTCTAAAATTGAAAGTTGCCGGCCATTGATGGATATATAGTGTATATTAAATTCAGTTATACGGAAATAATAGGACTTCATCTGAAATAGCACGCCACCACCATGGCAACCTAAAATCATGGCCTATCATGGGATATCATTGAATTAATTACGGATGATAGGATGTAATAAAATGAAAAAACATTTTATTAATATCTTTTTAAGTTTTGATTCGATTTCATAAAATTTAAAATGACTCGAAAAAATTCTGCAACGATTGTATAGATTAAATTTGAAACCATTCGATTATGTAGCTTTTGCGCTGATATACGTGGAAAGACGGACAAACAGATGGACGCACCAGACGACGACTATAGGTGCTACGTATTTATATAATTACGAACGCACATAAAAAGTAACAAGTTAGAAATTGCTCGTCAAACGTGACAAATGAGGTGAGTTCGTACCATAACTAGTTTTATAAATAGGGTAACTTCGAGAGTGTCGCTCGCCGCATCCGGGCTAGAGGCCGTACCCCTTATATTTCTTGTAATTATCGATAGTTGGTCGTCAAACGCGCAGTATAGGTGCGCAATCAGATTATTTTAACCAGTGTATAACGTGAATCCCATTTCGGTGTTTACTTGTAGATGTTCAATCCTTATTTTGACGTAAGTGCATGATTTCACTGTCCAAACTTTTAAACACGTTATGCTTAAATATTTTTCATGCGCTAATTACAAAATGGATACATGATTTCGTAGTCAAAACTAAGTGTAGCGTTTGTATAGAGTACTGTGTGTATGGTTACGCCATTTTACTTCGTGATGGCAGGCAACTATGATGTGCGACGTCTATTCCATGCAAAATGGTATACATACCGCACTGCAATTCCGGTTTACATGCCGCATTTTCTTTTGTACGGTATGATTAAGTGTTGTTAACTTTTCCTTTTCTCTTTGCACAGAGTAACCAAGTTAGGCATGTTATCTTTTTTATTAAAACCAAAGGAGAAAAAGGGGGAAATAAAAAGTAAGAAGGGCAAGAAAGATGCAAGTCAAGATGATAATAATGAAAAATTGGATTACGCGTAACGCAGACGTTCTTTGCAAACTACTCCAAAAAAAGGGGAAGTGTAATTGGCTTCGTTGCATCATGTGTTTAAATGTAGTTACATAAAGACTGTACTTTTTCAACCCTTTTTGTGTAGATTGTGGTCGAAAAAAATAGGTCTATTAACCCATTCGGGACCGGCACCTTCAAAAAGAGCATACAGAATTTGTGTCTGGCACCAGGAAAAAAGAAAAGTAATATTTGTGTTCATTATTTAAAGCATTTTCATGATTATTTAAGTAAAGGTAAATTCCTTTAAAAAAAAGTGGTGCTAACCGAATAAAATTTGTGTAAAAGCCGCCCGTCCCGAAAGGTTTAACAAATAAATTATGTAAACACAATTTTACTTTTATTCTTTTCCCTCTCTAATACTTTGATGTTACGTTGTTGCTGAAATAGCAATTAAAGTTTAATGTAAAAAAATAAGTCGATCATTTTAATAGTGAAAGTAGGTCAAACAATTATTAATTTGAATCCACTAATACCTTTCATTGTACTCATTTAGTTTCATTTGGTTAGTACGTCGTTAATTATAGTCCAGATATGAATATTTTTTTGACTATTTTTATATATATTTTCATTCTGTTCTTATTACAAGTGCAGCATAACTACCGAACAAGTGCAGCGTCTCAGCCTGAATGTACGGGTGACGCGCCGCAGTGTAATGTTTCAGAAAAAAATCGTTAAAAAATATTAATTATTTTTTTTTTTTGAATTTTTTTGTCGCAGTAAACGAGTTGTATATTTAACATTAAATAGCACAGCGTGGTTTTTTTTTTTAATTTTATGTCCACCGTGGGACTTTATACACAAATTAAACAAAATGTGCGGCATAAATCCCGGAATTACTCTATTTTTTGCACCGCATATTGTTCTGAATGTATATTTTAGTGTACTTCAATAAGTGCATACCCATTTCATTCTGTTCGAAAGGCTGTAACATCATTAAAATGCGCTTGAAATATTTTTTTTTCCCATTGGCCGTCATGTAACGGAAAACTTTTAACTGTCCCTGTCATTAAACTATACATCCGATTTTCATAAAATTTTAAATGACTCGACAAAATTTTCCAGCAATTATATATTTAAAATTTCAGACCATTCGGTTGGGTAGTTTTGCTTTGTTGTATGCGGACAGATGGACTGAACGACGACTATAGGTGCTACGTATTTATATAATTACGAACGCACCTAAAAAGTAAAAAAGGTATCATGGCATGAAAAATGCTGGTGAAGGCATTCCATACCTTTAACCCTTTCAAAGGCGGTGGTATGTTATTCATACTACTTAATTTTAATTTCCAATAGCAAAATTTGTACCAGAACCTTTTAATAAAATTTTGCCATTAAATTGTACTAGAAGAAAAGATTTTATTTTCAAATCCTTTGCTTCGTAAATTCTGGTGACATTCAATCACTTCAGCATTTTAGCTACGAAATTACTTTACCCCTGAAAGAATAATAAACTTTTCAGTTAAGTAAAACTTCAAAAGTAAGAAAATGTCATCAATATTCAGTAAACAAACTAAAATTATTAAATATTTACTAAATTAGACGAATCATCACAAACTAGACATTGTATGTGAATGGTGCTAATTGTGTTTGATTATATACTTACAGAAGTTTATATATTTTCGATGTGGCCTCCCAATCCTCCTGCAGGTGCAAGGAAAACTACCTGGCAGTTAAGAATATTTTACGACGATGATGTGGAGCTATACCCCTTTTTTAATCAACCAAAGTTGTTTCTAGACGTGGTGCATAGATTTCTTCTTCTACAAACTTTCATAAGAAAATTATCAAAATTTTACCGTACTCACGAATTCAAAAAATCCTGTGGTACATTCTAGCCACCTTACTAACAATTAAAGATGCTACGCACTTGACGAGATTTTCGAGCGTTCTTAGAGATAACATTTGAAACTGTAAAATATACATATTTTAATGATCTGTGTACAATTTATGATTCGGATGGTACAGCCATAGAAAATTGAGTTCATCGATCGCCCTGTATTTTTCAAAATATTATCATTTATTTTCGGGTCAGATTAGTTATTTTGCATTATGATATGATACAAGAAATGCATGACGACTCAAGTTCGCTAAATGCACCCACGTAGAGTTAACTTGATTTACAAACGTGAATCATTTAAACGGCTTTTGCGATATCAAATGAATTATGCACTATTTATTATAACTATGAGCAACGCTTTATAAATTTTATTTCTTTTGAACTTTTTTACGTAGAAAATATATTTTATTCGCAAAAGGAAAATGTGTTTTATATTTCAGCATGGTCACTTTTATTCTTACTGCACTAGACCTCCGAATTCTTCAAGGTACCTTTATACTCCATCACCCCTTCAGTAAAGATTGAGTCTGAGCCAGATTACTTTAGGCACTATTTTCTGCTATGGACGGTATATTTGATGACCCCATCAATAACGTTTAGAGCGTATTCCCTTTTATTTTTTTTCGCACCTGCTTTCAGAATATTATGTCACTGGATAAGGAAGCTAGAGCCGTCGTAAGAAAATTTCTCTTAGTGAAGCACCATTTCCTTGATTTGGAAAGGAGATTCCATGTTTTATTTCTTTCTTACTTGTATTGTATTCTGTTCCGAAAGAAATTTTTTATGGAGATAAAGCATCCTGGATTTCTTCGGAAGAAACGTAACATTCATGAAATACTTTATAACTTATCTTACAAATTTAGATTAATGTACGGAAAAATAATAATGTTTCAGGATTAGATTTATCTTCTGTTATGACTTATTACGTAACTGCTGTGGGTTAGTTATTTTTTTTATTATTATTATTAGCATTATTCTACAAAATGATGTAAAATTTTATTAAACTAAATCTGACATGAAAGAATAATTGTTGCAGATTTCAACATAATTACTTTTATAACAAGAGTTCTTTTTTGGATAAACATCGATAGTTGAGAGAATTATCCAAAAAGGTAATAGTGTTGAAACTGTTAGCAATTAAATTATAAAGAATCACCTAGTTCATATATAAAACTAACATTTTACGTCGATACAAAACTTTCTTCGTATCATTTTAATATATTAATTTTCAAAGCGCAATTGTGTTAGTATGAAACATTTTCTTTCCTTCATTCTGTATTCAAAGCCAAAATTGGAACTAAATATATCTATATGTATATATAAAATATATTTTTAATTTCTGTATTTTTTCCCATTTTATTTATTTATTTCCATCATAACATATTTTCTTTTATTAATACCCATCGCAAAATTCCATTATTCTACGTATATTATCATAGTTTTCCAGTATTAAAATCTTTCCATTTTGAATATTTCTTTTCTTTTACAAGCCTAGTTTTTACATTTTCGAAACGTTTTCTACGATATTTTCCCGCCTTTTTTACGGCTACTTATACTTTTTTTTTTTTTTTTTGCGACTACTTGCAATAAATGTCTCCATAAGTACATATTAAAAAAAAGAACGTTCTTCTCATGTAGGTATACCTGTTTTGAAAAAAAAAAATTCTGCGGAACCTCAATTATACTTCCGTATAAAAGAACGGACGCTTCTTTATTTGGCGATGTATCGTTTATTGGCAGCACGATAACAAGTTTTTTTTTTTTTTTTTTTTTTTTTTTTAAGCATCTTATATACCTACTAAGTTTAGTTTAATTTGAAAAATAAAATTAACGAAAAGTGAAATTCAAAAAGTGTAGAAGCTAATCGCCATGGAAAAATCTTATCAGCAAGTATTGTCGGACATTCACAGGTCAAAAGAAGCTGTGGAGAGTGGATGAAAAATAAAACTTTTATAGTTTTTAAAAAAATTATAGGAGAGAGAGTGGCAACATTAAGTAAGGTGTATTTGGCAGGCCCGTAAACAGGATTTCCAAAGGGAGGAATTGAGTATTGAGCATTTTGTTAAGTATTGCATTAATATTTTATGAAAATTAATATCCATAATTACAGACTAATTCACGCTAATTACGCATTAAGTTAAATTAAATGAGCATTAAATTAGTTCTCTCTCTTAGAAAAGGTTTTTAGGAGATGACAAATTCATTTTCCAACGAGATAATGCATAGTGCCATACCTCAGAAGCTACAAAAAGTGTTTCAATAATAACAATATCCCATTACTTGATTGGTTTCTCCATCAGCTGATAAGAACATTATAGAAAATGGATGGAGTACAATGGGGAACATTGCCTATGCAAACAGAAAACAATATTCATGCATTAAAGATCTCGGCGGAATTATTTAGAATGCTGTAGCAGGTATACCCACATCACATTTGGTCATACTTGTAAAATGCTTGAAAAATTATGTAGCTGAAAATCTCCGAGATAAAAGTTACTGCATTTCTTATTAAAATTGCTTCTGTGTGAACTTATCAGTAATGTATTTAAATTTTTTACTATTCTAAATTTCTTAATATGGTGTATTAACAATTTGCCGTGTATTTGATATTTTTTAATGATTTTTTTAAATATATAAATGAGTACAGAATGCAGTTCACCTCCGATTGTAAATACATGTTGTGTAATGCTTATTAATAATTAAAATTGTATAAAATTTATAATTCATTACATATTTTAGTATCCCTATAGTCGCGACGAGAAATGTAATTAACAACTGAATAATTTTCTTTGTTGATTTTTTTTTTGTGTGTGTGTGCGATAAATATAAGCATTTAATTTAACAAAAAATTTCGTCACGTAATTTTTTTTTAAGTTTGAAAAATTCTTGATTTTCGACTGATAATACCGTATATTTCGTGGGTACGCATATATTCATTATTTAATTAATATAGCCACTTTAATGAGCTTTATACATATTTTTATGTAGATATTTTTAATCCCCATCTCAAAAAAATTGTTTACAAACCTTTTGATTGTATAAACTATACTTATCGTTTCAAAATTCGTAAATGCTGCATGTTTTGAAGTATTCTCTAAATAAAAATATGCAGTGATCAGCAAAATAAATGCATCAAAACAGCCAAAGATAATTACACCTATATACTCTTCACACTAAAAATCATGTTACCTAATTATTCTCAAAACTTTATACTCTCCTTGCATAAATTTGAAAATTTAATTAGACAAATTATGGCACCGATACTAAGCTCCTTTTATATTAATAAAAATTACGCAATGGAGTTTATAAAAAAGAGTTAAATAAGCATTTTCAAACTTGGTTAAAAATATTTTTAGGCTTTCACGGCATCAATTTTCTTTGTATTTTGTTTTAAAAGTTTGCATCTTGGAGAAATTTTTCTACCTGTATTGACATGAATGTAAAATTAAAAATTATGAAATACGATCCTGATGCCTTAATGATCTTTTGTTGTGTGAAGTCTGTTGCCAGATTATTAAAACTAGTTTTAAATTCATAATCGACGAAATTTTCAGCTATTTATTCTCTCTTGCATAGCGTGGGTAATTAATTAATTTAAACTGGAGTTAACATTTTTCTGAAATTTTATTTCGTTTTATGTTTGAAACACATAAATTAAATTTCGTTTTGTAATAATGTTTAAGGTTAAATATATAAACGTTATTTATGAGCTGTTAAAGTAAAATATAAAAAATATATAAAGATTTGTGAAATTATTTGTGTTAGATTCATAAATATATTTGTAAATATTTATTTTTCACGTACCTTCTTTGTACTTCTGAAGTACAGTTGAACCCCGCTAATCGGAACTAATTGAGACCGGTGCCAGATCGGGTTAGAAAAATTCGGATTACCCGAAATGGAGGGTATTCCATCTCCGTTTTGATCACGTGATCAAGGTAAAAACTTCTAGCGTAAAAAAGGGAAGACTCCGTAGACATGTAATGTAAATCCCCGCTAGCCAATGAAACAGTTCATAGGCAAAGCAGTAGTATCTTCCCTTCTTATCAGTTAGAAGTTCCTTGGGTTAATTACCGGTATCACGTGGCTTTTTTCAGCCTCGAACCCATATTTGGAATATCCTCCATTCTGATAAAAATAGAAAAGAAAAAGATGCGTGCTACAAAAAAATGTAAGTTATAAGTACTCAGTAGTATAATAAACATCCTGTAATCCGGCATGCGGGATAATAGGTCATGACTTTCGGGAAAAAATAGTATTCCTGTTTAATCACTCCCGGTATTTATAATAATCCAATGGAACGGCAGAATGAGGAATTACGTAACAACTCCATTACAAACGTTTCAAAATCACGAATCTATAAATAGCTCGATCACCACGTCGACAAGAGGTGAAGTAAAAAATAAATCTGTAGGTAATTTGCGAAATCAAACTGTTAAAAGGAGAAATAAATTTTTATCCTTTGAATTAAATACATTTTGCATTTTAGAAAAGAATTTTATAGTGAATGGCAATCAAACAGATATTCCAGATTTTTTTAAAGATGGATTCTACGAGTAGGCCCGCAGTGCACGTTTTCATTTTATAATCGAGTACATATACTCTATTTTTACAATATTGAGTATTTTTTATTGTTATTTTAATCTGTTCAAGTATAATTTTCGAAAATAAAATCGGTTCGGTTTAACCGGAATTTCGGATTAGCGGGGTTCTATTAAAGTATTCTAGAAAGGGGTGACAATTTCAAAATGCAAATACTGGAATCATTAATATCTCTCCTAATCGACATGCCTAAAAGGTATACGTCTTCTAAATAAAAAGTTTCTACACTATACCATGCAAATGTCTTGGCGATAGAAAACCCTTTACACAGGCTGATCCACTCGTGACGTGGTTTTCGTTGATAAATAGCTTTAACACATACAAGGATAATAATAAGGAAACTTTCAAACTATTCTACCTTGTTCCTGTGGAATCGCAACGTTTTAAAGTTCGACATATACAAAAATAATATAACGAAATTTTTATCTTGTTCCTGTAGAATCACAAGATTTTAAACTTCGAAATATACAAAGATAATATAACAAAATTTTCAACAAATCTATCTTGTTCTTGTGAAATTACAACATGTTTAACTTCGATATATACAAAGATAACATAACGAAATTCCCAACTAGTCTATCTTGTTCCTGGGAATCACAAAATTTTTAATTTCAACATATACAAAGATAATATAAGGAAATTTTCATCTTGTTCCTGTGGAATCGCAACACTTTTAGCTTAGACATGTACAAAGACAATATAATGGAATTTTCGACAAATCTACCTTGTTCTTGTGGAATCACAACATTTTTAACTTCGACAGATACAAACATAATCTAACGAAATTCCCAACTAGTCTATCTTGTTCCTGTGGAATCACAACATTTTTAATTTCAACATACACAAAGATAACGCAATTTTCAACAAATCTATCTTGTTCCTATATGGAATCACACCGTTTCCAACTTCGACATATACAAAGATAACATAACGAAGTTTTCAACTAGTCTATCATCTGTGGAATCACAACATTTTTAACTTCAACATATACGAAGATAATATAACGAAATTTCCAACTAGTCAATCTTATTCCTGTGAAATCACAGCATTTTAACTTCCTCATGTACAAAGATAATATAACGAAATTTTCAACAAATCTATCTTGTTCCTATGCAATCAGGCCGTTTCAAACTTCAACATATACAAAGATAACATAACGAAGTTTTCAACTAGTCTATCTTGTTCCTATGGAATCACAACATTTTTAAATTCAACATATACAAAGATAATTTAAGGAAATTTTTAACAAATCTATCTTGTTCCTATGGAATCACACCGTTTCCAACTTTGACATATACAAAGATAACATAACGAAATTTTCAACTAATATAGCTTTTGTTCCTGTGAACCACAATATTTCTACTTCGACACATACAAAAATAATATAAAGAAATTTTCAACAAATCTGTGTTTTGTTTTTGTAGAACCACATTTCTAACTTCAACATATGCAAAGATAATATAACGAAAATTTCAACAAATCTATCTTGTTCTTGTAGAATCACAAATTTATATATAGTTCAAGTTCTGTTATATAACATCCAACACAATGTCCTACACGTAAACATTTCCGGGCTATACTAATTTTGGCCATTGACTAAACCTGTGTTTTCCCACCATTGTAGCCAATGGACTACTTTTTTTTATTCAGGTTTCTTGATAGGCACCACTTTTTTGAAATAACAAAATTCGCCTTATTTAATGACATATTAATTAAGGCAAAAGCAAGGGGAATTTTACTATTTCAAAAAAGTGGTGCCAATCAAAAAAGGCTGAATCTAAAAAAAAAAGTATCCCACTGGCAACACTGTTTCCCACTCAAACTTAGCGATTATTTTGCGACATCACGTGCTCAAGGTTAATGCTGAATGACATTTTTTTTATTGACTTCAACAAAGCAGGCTATGCAATTGGATTATATATGTGTTTTTAATGTATATGAACGTTTAATGGTTTGATATGAATGCTCTAATTCAGTGGTTCCCAACCTTTTTAGTTGTGCGGACCACCAATTTTGTAAAAATGATTTTGAGGACCACTAACTACTTAATATGCAAGTTAAAAATATGACAAATAGACACCTATATAGTATATACACATGGCGAATATATATCTATATATTATGTCAGTAACTAGTAAAAGATGCTGTATAAAAAAGAAAAAAATATTTTTTATAAAGAAAATAACTTTATTTATTGTTTTCACTTAGCTATCACAATTATATAAAAACTCAAAAAACAAACAGCGTTAAAAAAAAACCCTTAATGGGATATTTCACATTGTTTGTCCTCGACGAGAGTGTCAATATCTGGATTGAAACTGGATAGTTTTAATCTCAAATCACTCTCGCCATTCATTTTATTTCTATATTTATTTTTCAAAAAAAAACTAAAGTTGAAAAGGCTCGTTCACATAGATAGGTTGTAGAAAAGACCATCAAGTGTCTCAGTGCAATTTTGGCAATAACTGGATAGTCTTGCCGAACTTTTATCCAAAATGAGACCAGTGGTGTTGTCTTAAAAATCGATTTTAAAGTCTGGTCACAAGATAGTTCAATTAACGAGTCTTCTTCATTTGAAGGTAATTTTAAATTTTTTAAGTAATTTTCTTGAAAGGGGTTTCTGATCCATTGTATTTCATCTTCAATTTTAGGGAAGAAGTTCCTAAAAAATATGAAAAGGCTTAATTACTGCTTCAGTTAGTGTTGGTAGATTTCTCATTCATATGAATGATTAATAAAAGTATAAGACAAGGAACTAAAGTTTATTAATTTTAAAAAGGTACTATTTGAAAAATTTACTAATTTTAAAAAAAGTTACTGTTTTAGGAAAATAAATGTTTTAATTATGCTTATTAAAAAATAATAGAATAAAATTAAGAAAAATAAATAACTTTAAATTACCTGAGGTTAGAGGCCAAAGATTCGAGGTGTTCTTTTACAGTTGTAGCTGTTGTTTTATCAATTTTGACTTCGTTGGTTTCAAGAAATGCATGTAGGACTGGAAATGCGTCGAAGGAATCTTGCTCCACTTTTTGAGCCCATCGTTGAAGTTTCTTTACCAATGATTCTATTTCGTCTTTCACAAAAACTTATGAGCATCCTTGACCTGCAGAGTTAAGTTAAGAGCATTGAGAGAACCAAAAATATCCGCCAAATATGCCAACCGTTTCAACCAGTTTTCATTGGTCACACAGTCTAAGTAGGAATTTGAAAGTTTTCCATCATAATCTCCCTCTCTCAAGAAAACCGCGAGTTCGTCAAGGAGTTCGAACAATCTTGTCCACACTTTGCTTCTCGACAGCCACCGAACTTCGCAGTGAAGTAGAAGCTGTTTGTGTTCACTGCCCATTTCATCACACAAAACATTGCGATTAACCCTTTGATGGTCACGACCGCATATCCGCGGTCAAAATAAAGTCCTTCTAAAGGGTTACGGCCGCGAATAGGCGCCCAGAAATTTCTACTTTAAAAGCGTTATGAACGCGTATAGACGGTCGGCATTTGTTATCTCTAAATGGTCAACGTCGCGTATACGCGTTTGTGCTTCCCCCCATTTTTGGAGACTGGGAGTTAAAGAAGGCGTTTTTCAACCACACCTTCCTTCCACTACATAATAGGCGTAGACTATTTGTCAAGTAGTTTATTGTAGTCGAATGCTTTAGAGATTTGGTTGAAAAATGCCTTAGAGAATTAAGTTTTTTGTAAATGATTGAGAATGGCATTACATTTCAAAACAGATACTAAGGTGAATTCAAAGAATATATACAGTAAATGAGTTATAGTTTCTTTGAGTGGAACTAGACAAATTCGCAGAATATTAGTGTTTACTTGTTTTATTTTATTTTCCATAAAATTATATTTCACTATAATTATTATTATTATTTTAAAACATTTACCATGTTGCATTTATTATTTGAATGAATACATGCGTTCTTTTCTTTTTATTTTCTTTTTTAAAAGTATTTCAATGTTTTTCATTTACTAAATACTTAAAAGTGTTTTTTTAATTTCTTATTTTTTATTTGCATCACTTTTGCAGTGCAATAATAATTAAAATATCAAAAACCCAAATTCATATTACACTTTAAAAAATATTTTCTAATTTATAATTGCTGCTCAAAATTCATTCAAATTCAAGTGTAACTTTAAAACTATACCGTGAAACCTGTCTATAACGATTCTGAAGGAATCATAAAAGGCATCGATATAGACAAGTTATCATTATACACTGCTTCAAGGCTGTTAATTGATTTAAAGTACGTAATAGAATGATTATTATATATAGAGGGATTTTTAGTTTTACTTTTTAAAGTTATCTAATTAAATAATGAAATTTAATTATTTTATTATCCATAATAGAAATTATAAACCCATAATAGGATTTTTTAATTAATATGTAAAGAATGTACAATATAAATAAATCTAATAAAAACATGTTTTTTTTTTTTTTTTTTTTTTTTTTTTTTTTTTTTTTTTACCAGATTTGTAAAAATACATGAACTCGCAATTAAAAAAAAGAATGGGATTTACAATTTTCACTATTAAAAAGGAAAAATAAATTGTAGATAGCATTTATTAGTATATGAATTAAAGAAAAATACTTCATGTAAAAAAAAAAATGTAATTAATTTGACGTATAAATGTCGAAAATAAGAAATGAAATATTACTTTTTTTTATTGACAGACATTATTTGACATTCATAGCATTTTTGTAATGGAAGAAGAAATAAGTATTTTCTCAATTAATTCAAACGCATGTATAGCTGCGATCAAAATTTTACTTTAGTGTAATAACAGGGTGTCTTTATCAGCATTTTCACTGAATCCCAATAAAATTAATTAACTAAATTTTAATACTCTTCAATATTTATAGGGTACTTAACTATATCTTGATGTAAAAAAAAAATGTGCACATATTCCTCTTTTTTAAAAACATTCAGTTAATCACTACGTTTAAAATTGTCATTATAACTGTTGGAAATAGATTAAAAACTTCAAGCAATTAAATATAGTAGAAAGCTTTATTAACCCTTTGGGGACGAGCAACCGGTATACGTGCCGCGTAAGGTGATCAGAATCCGTGATTATTCTTACCAGTAAATTTTTATTGTAAATTTTGCCTTATTTAATCCGAGTATTTTTCCCGATTCAATTAGGCAAAAATTTCTGTTTTGAAAAACCGTAGATAAAAGGTTAAAAATTCTGTAAAACACGCTCGTCCCGAAGGTGTTAAATCCAATTGCTCGCAATAATCTGCAGTGCTTATTTAACATTTTTCGGGGTAGTGATAGGTAATTTTGATAGCGACTCTTCGTTGTTTTTACTTATATTAATAAATAAATAAATAAAAATTTGTGCACTTCTTTATGTATGTTGTTTTAATTGCATCCAACCTTTTTATATTTTTGAATAACTTGATACTTGTACCGTGCATTGGTGTCTTTATAAGCAGTATATAATCGCAGGTTTAGCATTATTGCAGCGAATATTTGCTTAATATGAAAAATAGTTTTTTTTCCCCCTTTGAAAGAGTTGGGGAGTAATCGAAAAATCATTCTCATGGTGTGGGTTCAATATAACGAACTCCTGGGGATTAATCGAAAAACCATTCTCATGGTGTGGGTTCAATATAACGAACTCCTGTATGGAGCTCTTACATTATACCAACTAACTAAAAGAGTCCCAAATCATGTTTATTCTCACAGTTCCACTCAAAAGAAGCTGGGAACGTATCCCTAAATATTCTTTTGAAGCTACATCCACCCCCCCGCCCCCCTCACAGTCTGATATCTGCAAATATCAGTATTTTTTACCTAATCATTTTACTAAATCATTATAGTCTCTATTGTCACAATTTTGAGACGGTAATGACTAAATACAATCGAGTCGAACAAACATTTACATTTGAAAGTTTCTATGGATTTTCTTTGATGATTTCCTATTGTTATCTACTTTCATTTTCCTATTTTTTTCACAAGTCATCGGATGTGGAAGGAGAGAGGTGGGGTGTAGAGAATTCCAAACTTGAACAGAGACTGTATGGCCCTAACTTTTGCAATCTGTGGGTGACATCGAAATATTACTTGTAAGTGAAACTGGAATTCTCGGAAAGTTATAATTGACAGAGCTACTCCTACCTTGTAAAGATTATTTGTAAAAATGATTTGTAAAGAAAACAAGTTCAGAGGAATAATACAACTTCCAAATGATGGACATTTATAAGAGGCTGCGTATTGTTTTCAGTGTCACATATTTATTCAAAAGATTACCTTAGTCTTAAAAAAAAATAGTATTTTTTCATAAATAATTATTATTCAAATTTCTTAAATTATCAATCTTGCACAGTGTAACATAAAAAATTGTTGATATAAAAATAAAGAAAGACATATTTTTTTTCCGTTATCTTTTTGGTTTCACATCAGAGATCTGACAATATTGCCACTCCCCCTTCCCCCACCCCCGCCTTAAAAAAGTTTGTAGCCTATGAATAATTAATATTATGCTTAGTTTTTATAGTAAAAATTTCATTGCTCCTTTCTGTAGATTTTCGATTTCTACTCCATTCCGCAAACGTGCTTTTACATTAATTTAAAAAATTTTCTATTTTACCAGAATACATTTAACTAATCTCTTTCAATGATTTAGTTGGAAAAAAAAAAAGTAAAAAAAAAAAAAAAAAAAAAAAAAAGATGCTTGATATTTTTTATATGCTTGATAGCTCCGATACCTTGAAATCTAGAAATAATTTCTCCGGGTAAGTATCACGCTAATGATAATTTGTAATTCTAAATTATAACGAATAATTTAGATAATAACTTTTTTGAACTAATGCACTTCATTTTTTATGCTGGAGAAAAATTTACAGAGAGTCCACATGGACATATATATATGGAAAAATAATACTATTTGTTTAAAAATTAAAATTAAAAATATCTTGACAAGGAATATAAAAATTGGTTTCATCCAAGTATTCCAAATCTTTAAAAAATGAAAAGAAGAACAAACGATAAAACGTAAAAATGATATAAAGAGACGAAGTGGCAGTTCATTTTTTTTTCTTTTTACAGATTTTTTTCTTTTTCCTTTTTTTTTTTTTTTTTTTTTATTTCTTTAGAGAACTTTGAAAAATCATTGAATCTTACGGTTTTTAACATAAGAAATAAACGTATAAGAAATGTTAAATGAGCAGTTTCCGAATTTATTAAAAATGGAACTTAATTTCAGTCTAGTCGAATGATTTGTTATCAGATTGGAATGGCAATGTCGTCAAAATGGCGTTTTATTTAAGGTAGTTCTCTAATTCCCTAGTTCAACAACGAGACGCCACACCAGTGGCCATGAGGTTCTGCTCTCAAAGCTGGTAGACGGGAGGTGCTGGGTTCGAACCCAATCGCGCTCGTCTGCTTAATCGTTTGGAGTTTTCCGCGATTTTCTTCGAACCCTGCATTTCCTTGCGTAAATACGGGTTAGGTTTCCTTAGAAAAACTCCCACTGAGGGCAGCTCCCCATTCGGGCCTATCCTTCCTCGTCTTGTAGATAATTAACCATCAACAACGAGACATTTTCGGACTCCTTTTTAAACGTAAAGGCAAAAAAATGACAGACTAGACTATTGAAGTGGTTTGAAATCAAATAAAGTTTTCCCTTTAATTCGAGTTTTTTACTTGAATGAATACTAATTCAATGATAACTTTCATGTAAAAGGCTTTTATTTATTTATTTTTCTACTTACCCATCTTCACACACACACACACACACACAAAAAAAACTGTAAAAGTAGTTTTGGATGAAAAACAAATTAATTTTTTTAACTTTAATGTATGATTTTTTTCAGGGCCGAAACTAGCCTTTTTTGCACCCGGGGCAAGCATGGATTTTGCGCCTCCCCCTCTTCCGCAAAGTATATTTACAAAGAGAATTTTACTAATTTTCTAATAGCCGATTTATTCTAAAATTTAAAATATGTAATACTCAACTGCGTAATCTACAATGGCGGATCCAAGAGGGGAGGTCACGGGAGTCATGAGTCCTCTCTGAACACCAACAAAAATATTCTAAAGATCTTTTTTAAAATGAAATATAAAGTTAGAGTCCCGATTATCCGAGTCATGCTTAACCGAGTTCCCGCTTTCACCGAGTTATTTTCTTCTGATGGACTGATGTCTTCTATTATTATGAAACAGTCATTATAAATGAAGTGTTAGGTGAAGATGAAAGAGCAGCCGTAAGTATAATTTTTTTTTGAAAAAAAAATTATGGCCATTTTTTTTTCTTTCCATTCTGACCAGAAAATCAGAGTTCTAACTTTTTACGGGTGCTCATTCATCTTCACCTAACACTTCATTTATAATGACTGTTTCATAATAACAGAAGCCATCAGTCCATCAGAAGAAAATGATCCATTCCAAAGGTATAATCCTTCATTTGGCGCCCCTTCGTTCTGGTGCCCGGGGCACACGCCCCCTTAGTTTCGGCCCTGGATTTTTTAATCAATAAATTACTTATCGAGTTGTCAGCGAATTTTGCGTGACAAGTTTTTTTTCCCTTTACCGCGTTGCCGCCACGGAAATTCGGTTCAAAACGCACACTTTCACAGTATTTTCTGAAAGATCCTTTAACAAACAATAGAAAACGCAATTTAATGACATGATTTCTGAATAGGAACATGTCCATTTCATGCGTTTCCAAACATGAATAAATTTAGGAATGTGTCAGGAAGTAGCTCTTTTGAATTTGAGGACAGTGCTTTCTCATAAGCGGCTAAGACGTTTTGCTCTCAAAAAGAGTGATGTCAACACAGATTGAATTTAATACTCACAAAAAATTTCTCCTAGTGAAGATGACATTTCAAAATCAAATGTTCAAAGCATAAATATTTTATTTTGATTGTGCTATAAGTGGCATTATTTTTTCTCATTATCGTTGCTGCCAGTATATTTAAATGTCATATAATTTTAAAATGCAATTCTTATGTGAAAATGCATTTTTATCGTCAGTGATATTTTTGTAAGATTAAAATAGCAGGAATTTAATCTATTCAATGCACTTCAATTATTTACCTCAATATAATTTATTTCACGTATATGACTGAAAAGGAAAAAAAAATTGTGAAATAATGTCACTTTTCTAA
This sequence comes from Maratus speciosus, assembly GCA_963932465.1. Lineage (NCBI taxonomy): Eukaryota > Metazoa > Arthropoda > Arachnida > Araneae > Salticidae > Maratus > Maratus speciosus. Next base: position 455,727,643 of record OZ010788.1, on the reverse strand, counting down.
ACCTACACAATTAAATAAATGATTTATTTGTGTATATTTCAGACCAATTCGAAAGATGGGGATTTGGGTGAGGGATTTAAAATTTTTCTCAAAACAGTTAAAATCCATAAGATATGTACAAATTTGGTTTTGTTAAGACGAATAAATAGTGAATAAGACAAATGCAAAGACAAACGCAAACAGGCAAAATCATTTCAGCTTGCATCTGTTTCAACGATTCCTTGTTTTGTGCAAAATGAATAAGAAATAGAGCGAGGAACAATAGCAGTAAATTACATATACATGTATTATGCTTCAATATATATATATATATATATATGACTGAAGAAGGAAATCCTTTTATGAGGCATTGGAAAATCTACGTGCTAAATTGGTTGATATTGTTCATTTTACGAGTAAAAATGACTGAAAACCTTTCGCAGGAGAAGATCCTGGCTACGTCACTGTGTAAATGTCGCTATTATATGGTTAGATTCTATTTTAAGTCAAAAAATCCATTCCATTACCACAACGTGTAAAAAAGTAATAAAGTATTTCTCAAAATTCTTAAATGAAATTTAGTATAAAAAAGCAAGCAAAAGAAAAGTATTCGGAAAAAAGGCAAAAAAAATTTATGCACTTAAATTATTGTTGAAGAGATTATTTGCATGACTAATTTTATATGGATGAAATTCAAAAACAAGATAGTTTTTTTTTTCTCTTTACTAATGCAATCATTTTTCTATTTTTTTTATGCTTACTCTTTTCTAGCTCGTCCGCCAGGGGTTGCCGGGGGCCGTCGAAAAGTAGCACAATACGAGAAGAAGCCCTTTAAAAATCGTATTAAAAAATAGGAAAATTTTTAAAAACGATGTTAGAATTCCGAATAAACTTTTTTGAAACTACAAAACTTAACATAATGGACCAAGATATATTAACCGGAATTTTTTCACATAGGTAAAAAACTCCCCGTAAAACGTAAACAAAATGCAGGGGATATAAATTACTAAAATATTGTGATCGTAATTCTTTTATGACAGTCAAAAAATTTAACTCCGACTTCGAGGTGCATAACTACATATAGAGAGGTACCTTCTTACCAAATTTTGCAGTTCTGCGTTCAGCGGTCTCTTCAGAACACATTCGAGAGACACACGCACAAACTTCTTTCCTTATTTATAAATTGTGTAATTTTAGTTAAATATATATTGTAAGATATCTAAAATAAGCCCCTCCGAAAACGCCCCCCCCCTTCATATATCAGAATTTTTTGAAAGACCCACCATTGGCCGAGATTTTCTGCTCTCAAAGCTGGTAGAAGGGAGGTGGTGGGTTCGAACCCAATCACGCTCGTCGGTCTAATCGTTCGGAGTTTGCCGTGGTTTTCTTCGAATCTTGGATTTCCTTGCGTAAATACGGTTTAGGATCCCTTAGAAAAACGCCACACGGAGGATACCCCCCCCCCCCCCTTCGGGCCTATATCCCTCGTGTTGATAATTGACGGTCATAAACAACACCTTTCTTGAAAAAGTGCCATATATAAGATCTCTCCTTCAAGTTTTACTTTCTAACGCTGTCAATCCTTCTTCTTCTTCTTCTTTAATACTGGAAATACCTTAAGTTTTTTGTTTTCTTATCTCCAAATTGAATATATCTTATGCAATTTATTTTTATCTAATCTTTTTACATATAACTGTATCATAGAATGGTCACTAAAATTTAACTCATTTGTGTCGTGAGTCTTTCATTTGGTGAGGAACTATCACAATAGCTTCATCGCCGTGGTGGCGTGTGTATGGGTGGTGGTTTATCACAGTGATGTTAAATGTATCGCTGCACATTTTATCCACTTTTTTTTCTTCGAATGAACATTAATTGGTGCGGGAATATCAGTCAGGAACCGGAACAATATTAGTCATAATTTCACGAGTCGGAATATCATTCCCGTTTGCTTAGGTACGTTTCGCGCCCTGACTTTGTGTTGCTTAACCCTTTGAGGGGCAAGGAATTGCGTTTCTGCAATGTCGAATTTACACCGGAATCTTCAAAAAAGTTTACTGCAAAATAAGGAAAATCAATTTTACGGCTTTTTCCACCAAAGTTAGAAAAGTAAAATTTAATTAAAAAAAATAATTAATAAAATTTAATGAGTATTAAATAATTTAATAAAATGGTATTGTTGATGAGGTTTTCATGTAGGGTGGAATTTAGAAAATATCTATTAAATGTAAAGGGTTCAAAAATAATATTGTGCTTCTCCTACAATCAGACGTTAAGCTGACTTTCAGGTTGGTATCCTTGGAGAGGTATATCATCCCGAAGCTACAAAATAAATTGTTTAAAAAGAAAAAAAAAGAAGAAAAGAAAGAAAAAAATTAAAGTAAATTAAAAAAAATATATAACCATCATTTGTTCTAAAATTATTTTACAAATCACATTTTAAAGACAAAATTTTTTATTTTATAAGATATCATAATTAAAAACAAATGAATTTAACTTTATTTTAACATTGAGTTTGAAACTTCTGCATACGAACAACACTACATCCGTGTCTGATCTTAATTAATATCAAATACCATATCGAAAGTCTTAATTAAAAAGGTTAATTTTAGCTTTTTTCTATGATATCAGATCAGTTTATATATATATAATTTACAGTTTATAAATGTTTAGATCTGAAAATTACAATATTTAAATACTAATTTTGGGGCATTATTTGTGTCATACTTTTATAAGCAAAACATTCTTTTGTTGTTTAAGTAAAAAATAACCATATTTTCCATACATTTTGTTAATGTAAATTTCTTTAGACAGTCTAGTTTCTATGGCACCTCACCTAATTTAAGGATCTGTCTTTTACAGGTATTATTTGATCTGAAATTAAGTTCATTTGATGTCAAGTAAAAAATGTCTCTCATTTTAACTTATAAGTTTTTAGATCTGAAGATTACAATATTTAAAAATTATTTTTCTTTCATTCTACTTGAGTATCGATAAAATAGCATTGGAATCGCGCTCCTTGCTTTTAAATAATTATATTTTCTTATCTTTAAAATTGTCGTATTTAGAAAGTTCTCAATCTAATACATCTTGCATAACTAATTATTCCTTGTAGGTTTGATTTAATAATAATAATAATAATACTAATGAATCCATATCTGTATTTAACTGATTTAATAATAATAATAAAATTAATAATAATAATGAATTTATATCTGTATATAACTGTTTCTGATATCATATTAAAAGATTTTGCTTTAATTAATTTATGATTATAGTGATGATGTATAGTTAATAATTAATTTAATATATCAACACCTTGGATTATAACTCATTTATATAATGCAAGTTCTTAACACGTTATACTCGTAGTTTAGAATTTTTGTTTGATAACTTTTAAAAATCGCCTCAGAAATATGTTTCCTTTTCTTATTTGAGTGCAAACAGAAAGATACCTGAAGAATGAGTTCGAAAGGGGGTTAGTTCTGGGGTAGAGGTGGTAATCAATCACTGTCGAAATGAATGTGGGAAGTCTACCCTTTGGAAGCACATTACAATGGACTTTAGTAGGTTACTGTTTGCTAGGATGTACTGAAGGGGGGGAAGGCAGTTTTCGCAGATTCATTGCTAAACGTTTACCAAACTAAATCATTGACCACTTACAAACATACAAAGCATTTCCCTGTGAAACCATTTTCGAAGACAAAAATTGCACGCAGCTTAACCGCGAAAGGGTTAACAAAGAAAGCTCATAAGAAACTCTGGTGCTTAGTTTATTCTGTTTTGAAGATTTTTCCATGGTAGATTTAGACATACAAAAATTTCTTTTCTTGATTTCAAAGAAATCCAAAGACTTTCTTACAGATTCAGGATGTTTAGTTGATAGATGTCTTTCAAGTTTTGAAAATTTCATACATTCGTTGGATAGCATTTCGAAACAAATGCCACAGTGAGGCATGGGCTCTTCCTCAGAACCAGAAAACACAAACCCACAGTTTAAAAAATCAGGGTTATATTTACGAAAATATATTTTAGTTTTCCTTGCCATTTTTTTACAACTTAGACTGGATTTCGCCTTCATTTCAAACTTACTATTTGTAGAAACAGATGTAGAAGTCCATTACTTGTCAACTTCGTCTTACGACAAGACCCCGTCCGAAACCAAGCATCGATATTGACGTGAAGTAATAGTAGCTCACAGTACACATAACGATATGTTACATCAACAGAAAACCACAGCCACTGACAAAGGAGTCAACAATAAAAATGCGGAATGCAGACGTGGTGGGAGAAGGGTGAAGAATGTCGGAGGGAGGAGAGCGTTGACCTTGATGACTGACGAATGTAAGCCCAGCGATCAACAGCCAGCGCTTCTGTAGTGAATCGTGCCGAAAAACCGGTATTAGACCCAAAGATTCTACGGCCCAATACCACGGTGCTCGCGGCCCACGGGTTGGGAACCGCTGCGTCTAATTTACTCTGTTTATATGTTTGTTTAGTTTGGGAAAAGGCACATTTTGTTGGTAATCCCGTATCGATTTTGTCAGGTTCCAGAAAAGGCATGTTTGCTGCTTGACTATTAGACAGCTTCCAATTCAAAAAGAAAGAAGCTACCTATTGCAGTCGTTAGGACGAAAGCCATTTTTGAAAAATTGTGGTATATTTTCACTGAACATGATTCCCCAGATGCCAAAACGAACTTCCGTCCAAATGTTGATTTATATATATATATCGGTTTTTTATCATGCGATAGCACCCGTATTTATCAACCAACTTGGATATTACTGAGCATGTGTACAGGACTTATCAAGGCCTCGACCGAGTTTGTTGGACAGCTTCATCTGCCATTTTGTTCCAAATGGAGACCACATAAAGATTTCAAATTCAAATAGGCGTGCAAAAATTATAAATCCAATTCCTCTTTCTTTTGGTTAAGCGTTTGGTTTTAATACAAGGATTATGGAGCATTTTTTGTTTCGCCTCTAACTTAAAAAATGGCTAATATATAGTAGTTTGAAATTCTGGGATGGCTAATATATTAGAATAAGACAAATTAAAAATAAGGAATTCCTGCTAAACTTGTTTAATTTAGGACTATTACTCACGTGGTTTTTCGCAAATTTTTATTTATTGTCGTAACCATTGTTCCAACTCTCACACACTTAAAACTATATAGTCATACCCGCCATCGTCAAATTCTCGCAAGTTTGGCGGTACTTGACGCAAATTCCTCAAATTTGGTGACAAAAATAGGTCACAATAAATGAGGCCAACGATGCTATAGTTGACACATTTTTATAAATTCCCATCCAAATTCCATATTGACGAAAACTGGAATCTGTTATAATTCGGCTTCATGTATTTTTAGCTTCGTGTGTTCGAGTAAAATGAGCTGCATTCTAAAAAAAAACAAGGAATGGGGAAACTATTTCTTCCTCTCGGTACATGCCGGAAGGACTTTGTTTTCCTTTATAGGCTCTAATTTCCACAAAATTTGGCCAATCGACAGGAAACTACACTATATGGCCATTAATCACCGGACACTTTCTGTTTTAGACATTTTGTCGAATATTTAAAGATATACTTGTCGGATTTTCCTGGAACTTCAGGATTATGAAGAATATATCTGACTTCATATTTATGACAAGCAATTTGATCCGCGGGACAATTTGGGGGCCAGCAAAAAATCACAGAAAAATATAAATATTTAAGATCACCCTGTAAAATAAAATGCACGAAATGATCTATCGCTGTAGCTTACGAATTTGTATGTATTCACTTGTGTAGGAATAGCACGTATATTCATGGAGATATATCGTTTTTAAAAAAAAAATTCAAAAAATTCTTACATGGTTTTTGTTTATATCATTCAGGGTTTTCTACCAAATGTAACGCCAGTTTCTGAAAATTTGACAAAACGTGGTAGAAATAATATAGTGCATTTGGGATGTAAATATATTAAACATTTGATGAAATATGAGCAGTTGTATGAAACAGTTTTATCTGCGCATGCGCGCAATATAACAAATACAGTGAAACCTCCTTGAAAGGTCACCTCTAAACAACAACCTCCGAACACCGGCCACATATTAGTGGAACAAAACACATTTCACAGCATTAACATTAGTACGGTCCTCTAAATAATGAATTCTCAACAACGGCCGCTCAAAAGTCACGAGAAATTTTTTTTAATAGTTTCTGGTACGATTTCATATTCATTTGCAAACCAAAATCTGAAGCAGATCAAACAAAGTTTAATTAATATGTCATAAAAATGTTACTTAATCTCTTGAACACTTAATCCTTTTCCAAAACTAGACATAGAAAATTAAGACAATAATGATAGGGAAATTTCAGATAATATTCTTAGAATAGCAAGCATAACTAATACGAACGCCAGTAAGTCTGTATGTGTATGGGAAAAGATTTGGCAGTTACTGTTACATTTGATTCGCACAGCAAATGGTGGAAGATAGGAGAGAGGAAGAGAAAAGTGATGTGGAAGGGGATATGGAAGAGATTATAGAATCACCTAAAATTTCCAGTATTAACACATATATCAAATTTTAAAAGCAACTGCAAATCACTGATTTTTTTAATTTATTAAAACAACGCGGATTAATTAAAATGACTGTGTATTTCTATTTAAATTTATGTAATTATATATTTTTTAAATGAAACCTCTGAATAGCGGTCACTTTTCATCGGTCCCTCTGGTAACCGTTATTCAGAAGTTACACTGTATTTTTTTTTTTTTTTCATGATTTCATAGTCAACTTTATGGTGCAAATCATAAAAAAAGCCAGTCAAATATAATGAAAATTCAGAGAATTATCGGCGATTCAGCGAGATGATTTTAGTTGTTCTCTAAAAACAACTAAATGATAAGGGGTTTCCCATAAATTGTCATTTTTTTTTTCATTTTTTTATTGATGCTTTAGTTTTCCTTGGAAAACCACCAGAACGAACCTAATGCAAGAAAAAAAGAAGTATTAATATCTACTCACTTCTTCTAAATCTATTCGCTGACATTCATTAAATACAGCACCTTTGCAAAAGCCAGTTAATAAAAAATGACAAATTATGGAAATCCCTTATCATTCAGCAGCTTTTAGAAAGCAACTAAAAATCGTCTCACTCTATTGCCGATATCTTTCTGAATTTTCACGATATTTACTGGGGTTTTTTTAATAAGTTACTCCATAGAGTTGACTATTAAATCATGAAAAAATATTTTTTTTTTATCGTACGCTAGATCGTAGATAAAAAATATTTCATACAACTGCTCATATTTCATAAAATATTTAATATATTTACATTCCAATTGCACTATATTACTTCTACTACAGTTTGTCAAATGTTCAGAAATTGGCGTTAAATTTGGTAGAAAAAAAACCATGCATGATATAAACAAAAAACACTCCAGAATTTTTTGAACTTTTTAAAAAAATGGATATATCTACATGAATATGCGTGCTATTCTTATACAAGTGAATACAAATATTCGTAAGCTATAGCGATAGATCATTTCGTGCATTTTATTTTACAGGGTGACCCTAAATATTCTTATTTTTCTGTGATTTTTTGCTGCCCCCCCCCCCCCCAAAAAAAAAAATTGTCTTGCTGATCAAATCACTGTTCCTAAATATGAAGTAAAACATATTCTTTATACTGAAGTTTCAGGAAAATCCAACAAGTATATCGTTAAATATTCGGCAAAATGTCTAAAATTGAAAGTGTCTGGTGATTAATGGCCATATAGTGTAGACTAGCTTGTTAAAACACACATTATTGCTACACTTTTAATAATCTTTGAACCGTGCATGAGATTTTGAAGGGTGGGGGAGGAATCTAATTTTCTTCCATATTTAGAAAATATTTGTTATATAATTATTATTAACTTTAAACAGGTAGGAAATCCTATTCACAATGTAGGATTGGTGCAAATTGCGAAAATTAAGTAATTCTGATGCAGTTGTAGCATACAAGTACAGTTTTTAATTATATAATTTTTACAGACGAAAGAATTTTGTCCTTTGAAGATTTGGCCCCTAATTTTGAAGCCGGTAAAACAAAAAATCTTTGAAAAAGAACTTTTTGCAATTTTAAAAAATTTCCCTTTTTATGGGGCGGGGGGGTGTCTTTCTTTTAAAATCATCAATTTCTACTACGAAAGCATTTCATCTTTCGGAACCATGAGAATAATTGTAAACTTTCGTTATATAAGTAAAAAAATACTTTTTCTTTAAATTTTAATGAGAAATTAGGTATTGATAAAGGTAAAATAATCCTCATTATTTCCTTTTTTTCTGTCACAGTATGTCATTTTTTCTTCATTTTTATAAAATTTTTCAGTGGCAATTTATATTAAAAGTGAAAAATATATATATATTATATTTCTTTAATGACAACACTAGGTAAAAACACCACTTAAGCAAACATTTACTATTTTATAATGAATTCATATTCTTTTTTTTCTACTTCAATTCTGTATAAAATCGCAGCCTATATATATTTTTTTACATCTTCGAAAGCTTTTCCTTTTCACCAGGATATTGGGTCTGTAATTCAGGGACAAAGCACTATTGAAATTCCAGAAGCAATTTTGAATGTTTTCCCTTTTCTCTGAAGCATACATACATCTTGATGTTTTACCCTTTTCTTTCATATGAAAGACCATTTAAATTCTAAAATTTCTTCTTGTGTACACATACACACACATATATTATGTATGTATAAATATATATATTATTGCATATCTAAAATTATTTCTAACTTATAAAGAAAGTTTTATGTCTACCAAATCACGCTGTAAGAAATTCTTTAACAATACATACAACATTTAGTAGAAAATATGTGATCGAAACTGAGATGTTAAGGCATATGAAATCACATGGTCTATATGTAGATGTCTCCTCGTAACTTTGTCCAATAGCTAATTCCCAAAGAAACTAGAACGAAAAATCATGCGTCCAGCATATATTATGAAACACTTTCCAACACACTCATAATACAGTATATCAATCGTTGCAAAAACATCAGAATTTGTTTGTTCATCCCTGTATATGATCTATATATTTATATTTATGTTATATACTATAGTAAATGTTAGTTCAATTAAACGCACAGCGCAGTTTAAAATTCCCATTCAACTATTTTCGTCAATACAGAAATGTATTCCATATCCTTTGTGCATCCCTGTATATGATCTATAAAATTTATACACACCAAGTAATATAAAAAAATGGTTAAATTACCCCAAATGAAAAGCACTGCCAGCAATTATCATTCATATGCAGTACTGTAGAAAAATACTTTTGTGTTTTTCTGTAAAGGAACGGTAAATTATATGCACATCGTAATCTATAGTAAGCGCTTGCAGAACACCTCAGTGATATATATAATTTTCAATATGTTTAAAATATTGTAATATCTTTAAAATACACATTAAATTATTTTTCCCCTATTGACCGTAATGTAATGGAATTTCTTTGAATGTCTCTGTAAATGTACCATAAGTGCTACACGCTTCATTTTCAATACCGAACATACCATAGTAAACCCCAATAACATTCATCAACTTCATGATAACCGCACTTTATTTACACGAGTTAGAGCACGGACAGACAAACCCAATTCATAAACACTTTTCAACTTTATTGGAAAGTGTTAAAAAAGTTTTAAAAGTATCGTTCAAAATGCAAAATATTTCAAATGTTCTTCATCACATCAAAAGACTTTTAATTCAGAATAGTTATTTTTGTAAAAGTTATAAAATTTAAATATTTATACGGTCCCTGAGTCGTATAAGTTATTTAAAAAAAAAAAAAAAAAAAAAAAACTTTCTACCAGCAAGTAAATTTAACATGTAAATCTGTAAAGATTCTATTTTTGTACCACCAAAACTTACCGAGTTACGATGCTCAGAATTTTATGAATTTTCAGCGATTTCTAGAACTAAAAATGGGAAAACGCGTATATTTTATCTTTAGAAAACTGAAAATTAATAAAATTCAATGGCCATCACACTCTCAAAAGTCCGCACACCTTGGGACTAAGAGGTTTTCGGATTTTAGATCACTACTTTGTTTTCATTTTAAATTCTCGTTGACAGAAAGAGACTATCACCTTGTTTAATTAAAAATTTCAAGTAAAATAACTATCAAATAAAGCAACTAAAAGGTGAGAACATGAGTCATATAAGTTGTACATGTTATTATAATACAGTATTAAGAAGAAGCAATTTTTTTTTCGATCTATTGATAAAATATCTGTAGTTGTGTAATTATAAAATGCCTAAACTAGCTAAATGTTACATCCATCGGCATCAATGGGCCCAGCAGTAGCTGATAATTGATATACGATCCAGGAGCTCTTAACACATCACATGCTAATTTTTTCTACATTTTATTAATCTAGTGATGTTTAAATTTTGAGCAGATATATTTTACTTTATAAAAAGCAATAATTCAAGAAGTTTGTTTTCTAATGCCATACTTTGCAGTTCACTTTTGAATTACCACCGACACCCATATAGACTCTTTGTGGGACTCTGGATGATACTGTTCCGGTTTTCATTCCTATACCATACACTGTTAAAAATTTTGTGGTATGATGAACCAATTTTTGGTGCTCCAGTAGCTGCCACCATAAGATGGTGAAATCTTGAACCAACATTTGGAGCTAAGGTTCAATCGGAGCTCCAAATCTTGGAGTGAGAGATTTCACCATCTTATGGTGGCAGCTACTGGAGAACCAACAGCTGGTTCAACCTATTACAAAATTTTTAACAGTGTACTGCAATTTGGACAATGTAAAGTATTATATGGATGACAAATAATAAATTAAATTAGAAAACTACGCCATACTTTTTTTTTTATATTGCTAACCAAACATGCTCAAAAGAACGGATATGGTATTGGATACCTTTGTTTTTAGCTATATGGACATAGTAGCAATATTTTTTTTAACGAAAAGTGATGAAATTCTTGTTTTTTGTAATTTTTTTCAAAGTGAACTCAAAAGTGACTTTGGTAATCAGCCTTGAATAAAACTTACTTTGTTACAAATAGTTTTAAGTTTTATTTTGTTGAAGTTACATTAAAAAGTTACTAATCGTTTGAATATTATTATAAAGTATAACGTGTTTTTTCATAATCAGAAATATCCTTATATCGCTATAATTTTATAGTTCCAACTACACATTGTTGTGTTCATCGCAATTTTCCCTCCTGTATTAACAATTTTTAATCCCCCTGTCCTGTATATTAAAAGGCTAGCATACGGGTGTTGATTCAGGTGGAAATTAGCGGATTGAATAATAAAAATCTTGTGAATTTGGTTTAAAAAAATAAACATGTAAAATGCTACGTTTTCTTACTACACTAGCTCTTATTGCACTAACTTGGTCGGTTTGCTGATCGGTTTAACCCAAATAAATCTCAAATTTAAACGAACCTAGGTTGGGTCCCCCCCCCCCTACCTAAGGCAGCTTACATCCTTGCGGGCTATGCCCGAACGGCCTTTGTCTCGAGCCAGGCGAACTTAATATATATATACAGGGTGATTTAAAAAAACGTTTACAAAATGATATGGCAAATCAGGAATACAACAAGGATAAAAAGTCATATAGGAACATAAGGTCGCAAACCACTTATTTAGTCACCAGTACAGTGTGTTTCATCCTAACTCAATTTGGGTTACCTGTTATAACTTTCAGAAAAGTGAAGTATATTACACTAAAACATATACAGACATTCTCACCTTTGTTGTAAATGTGATAACACCAAATAAAAGTGTATGCACTTGAAGACATTTTGGAATGTGATTGATTATCAATCCATACAGTATCCTCGATTGCGTGCGCAACATGTTTCTCCTGATATTTTCGTGATGTTATCACATTTTACACAAAACAAGGTACATATCGTTGCATTTTCATTACAATGTTTTTATTTTTCTCGAAATCATTACCGTGAACACAGGTTCAGTTAGAATGAAACACTCTGCGTTTGCAGCTCAATAAGTGGTCTGCGACCCTATGTTCCTATGTGATTTTTTATACTTTCTGTTATGCCTGATTTGCCATGTTATTTTGTAAACTTTATTTTAATCACCCTGTATATATTTTTTCAGATTAAAATTAATCCAGATTAAAATTGATTCAGATTAAAATTAAATATTCATTATAGTCTTTCACGATGTTATAAGAACCAATTTGGCATTCTTTCAATTATAATTTAATTCCTGGTTTTACCGAAATTTCCCAAAAAGTTCTTTCCAATTCATTAAAAAAAAAATTGTTAGACAATTGCCACGGAACACGTAAAAACACTAAAGACCGCATAAAAAAAAATTAAAATTGCAGTGAACAAAATTTATTATATTGCACTAAAAGATTGAAACCATTTTTATTTTAAGGATGTCAAAAAAAAATTTAAATCGCATAAAATTTTTGGGAAAAATTAAAAAAACACGTTACGAATTCCGTATAAATTTTATTGAAAAAGAGAACAAAATTGACTATATCGGGCGGAAAAATCTACACGGAAAGCGTAAAAACTCGAAAATAAATCGAAATCACATAAAAATCACTAAAAATTAAAAAAAATTGCTATATGTGGCTAAAAGATTAGAACTGGATTCCTTTTACGAGTGCCAGAAAATCGCCGCAATACGAGAAAAAAAACTCTAAAGATCGCATTAAAATTACAAAAAATTCAAAAATCGCTGTGCGAATGGCAATTTTTTTCTCTCTTAAGAAGTCGAAATTTATTATATTGGGTTAAAAGACTGTGGCCGGATTCCTTTTACTAATGCGGAAAAATCGCAGAAAACATTCGGGGAAAAATCAAAAAATTGTATGGGACAAAATTTACTATATTGGGCTAAAAGAATAAAAGTGGATCCTTTTTACGAATGTTGAAACATTGCCAGAGAATCCAAATAATAATAATAATAATAATAATAATAATAATAATAAAACCTCTAGAACTCGCAGAAAAAAATCGCTAAAAATTAAAAAATCACAGAGGACAAAATTTACTATATTGGTATAAAATATTAAAGCTGAACTTCGTTTACGAATGTCGAAGATTCGTTACGAAACGCGAAAAAGCTAAAAATCGCATAAATAATTGCCAAAAAATTCAAAAATAGTGGTACTGTTTTCCCAATAAACTCCATTGAAAAGAGTCAAAAATTATTATGTTAGGTTAAAAGATTGAAATTGGATTTCTTGTATTAAGGTACAAAAATTCTTGTAAAACATGAAAAAAACGTTAAAAATTAAAAAAAAAAAAAAATGATAAAAAATTAAGAGACTGGCTCCGAGGTAACACTGTAGACATAAACATGTTTTTTATTATTATTACAGATTGCAATAATTACGAATTTTCATTTTTAACATATTTGATTCTAAGATTTAAATTATTAGGATTACAATTTTTCCCTATTGATGCATAATGCGATATAGTTATGGTATATTTATTTATTTATTTATTTATTTTCAAAAGAATGCATGGAAATCAATAAATTTTACTAAATCTCAGTGCCAAAGCCATCTTATATTGACATACGATTTTTTAAGAAAAAGGTAAATAGCAATATTTTCCATCGTAAGATGGAATAAATAGAGTTGAGTGTACAGAAAAATTAAAATGATCTAAAAACCGGATAAGGAATGTACACTTGGACTACTTGGTAAATGGAAAATTTAAGAGCGCTTTATTATAATGAATGAAAATAAATAAATTTTACAAAATCTATAATGAAACCATCTTATTGTTCTGAAATGGGATTTTTATCCATATATGTATATATAATAAATATTCGTTTGAAATTTTTAAATATTTTACGCAGAAAATATTGCGCTTTTGCCCTTTTGCTGTCCAGTGAAAAAATCATTTTTTTTTTGTTTTTTTTTTTGTTTTGTTTTGTTTACTAACAATGAGTGAAAATCAATGTTTTAAACAAAACCCCTTGAAATCGGATTTCTAAAAGTGAAAAAAATGCACGTTTCATACTTCAAAAAAAAAAAAAAAATAAATAAATAAATAAATAAAAATTTAAAAATAAAAACTACCTTATAATCTAGCCTTACCTTATAATTGTAAAAATAATCTTATTACAGTTTTCCCTTTTTCCTCAACATTGAAAGGTTTAATGTACGTTTTTACTAATAACGTATAAAAATTAATAAATTTTATTTAATTTATGTCTTGAAATCGGATATTTTTTTAATGCAGTGTTTAAGGAAAAAACAAAATGGTAATATCTACCTTCCGTCGTAGGCTGCAATAACTCAAAGTTTTAGAGATGAGAGTACACAAAGATAAAAATGGCCTAAAAGGGAAAACAGGAAAAGCAATATATATTTGAAGTACTTGGTAAAGGCCGCTTTATTCAATAACAGTTTATCTCCTCACGAAAACCTGAAGAAAGATCATTTTAAACGTTATTGATGGTACTATCTTATGAACTTTCTTTGCTGCGATAGGTAAGTGTAATCTATGCCCGACTTATTTTACTTCAAGTTTACATGTTGAATATGTGGGTAAATAAAGACAATCTTCTTTTGTGTTTTGCTGTTGTTTTTTTTTTATGCAATATTTCGTAGAACTAGGATTATATAAAGGAAGTTTATATGATTTTTTTTCAATACACGTTGAGACTGGTTGTTTTCATAGAGTAAAGAGAAAGAATAGAGATGAAGTGTGGTGGCTGGGGGTGATGCCAAAAACGTAACCCTAAAATCCGCCACATTCGGCGCAAACACAAGTACATGCTTTCACAAAAAAGGAAGAAAACTTTTAGTAATACAGTTTTTTATTCATGATGCAGTGAAATGCTACTTTAGAATTCTTAAATATATGCAGATCCTTTCATTTAGGGGGAAAATGCACGGGTGATGTAAAAAAAATCGGTCCCTGTTCCACGTGCTTGTTTTGTTTGGACCGAATGAAGGCATTTAAATTTGAGCGATAACACGCATCATATTGCAAACCGTTTTTAGGGCATACTACATCTTCATCTATCTCTTTCCTCCATGGGTTGTTTTAGACACGTTGGGGGAAAGAGATAGATGGAGATGCAGTATGCCGTAAAAACGGTTTGTGATATGATGCGCGTTATCGCTCAAATTTAAATGCCCTCATTAAGCCCAAATAGAACAAGCACGTAGAACAGGGACCGAATTCTTTGACACCTCCCGCGCATTTTTTTTTCTCTAAATGAAAATGATCTGCTTATATTTAAGCATTCTAAAGTAGCATTTCATTGTATTACGAATTAAAAACTGTATTACTAGACGTTTTCTTCTTTTTTAACGACCACACGTGATTGTGTTTGGGCCAAACCTAGCTGATTTTAAAGTTACATTTTTGGCGTCACCTCCATAGCCACCACACTTCATCTCTTTTCCTTGTCTTTACTCTATGACTTTTGCATTTAAATTTTAAAAAGTGAGTT
Organism: Maratus speciosus; assembly: GCA_963932465.1. NCBI lineage: Eukaryota > Metazoa > Arthropoda > Arachnida > Araneae > Salticidae > Maratus > Maratus speciosus. The sequence goes on along the minus strand of OZ010788.1, from coordinate 455,712,196 downwards.
GGTTGTTTCGTTCATTTTTATTAGCACAAGTTCCCCATTGGGGCATTCTGCGCCAGACAAAGAGCTTAAATGATTTAAGTGATTATGGAGTACAAAGATGAATTAACTAAAAGCATATCTCGGAGAGATAGGATTACATTAAAGAAGTTTAAATGATTTTTTTTTCTTTTTACTTTTAGTCTGGATATTTTAAACACGTTTTGGCTTTTAATTTTAAGAAGTGTGTTAGTCGGTTGGTTTGGTTGGCTCATTTTTATTTGCACAAGTTTTACATTGGAACATTCTACGCCAGACCTTGGAGGTAAGAGATAGAAGGGTATGAAGTGTGGTGACTGGGCGTGATGCCGAAAATTCAGCCTTGAAACCTGTTAAAACCGGTCAAAATTAAGTCCAAATACTTGCATTTCCACAAAGTCTGTTGACAAATTTCAGTTTGGCGCCAAAATGTGGATTTTATTGTTAATATAACCTTATGATTAATATGCTTTTTTTTTCTATTTTCTCCAGGTTTTAAACTGCCATTTAAAGTAACCACAAATGTTCTATGTTGACATAGATTTTTAAAACATTCATACTTTAAAAAGTCGTAAAAAGTTACTAAATTCAGCTACAGTTTGAAAAAAATTTCATTCAAAAGCATTCATTCTTTCTAGTTCGGTGATGTAAAAATTGAAAGCATGCCATGTTTATAAGTATCGTAAACGACAAAGCGATAGCGCAATTCCTTGCTACCATTGTTATACATTTCTAAAAATAGCAACTGATTTTGACAACCGTTCAAAAGGGGTCTAAATATTTTTGACGATGATGAAAAAGTCCGTAGCGAAAGAAATAGGATTTGTCGCTAATAGAATATATTATGTTAAAAGCTGGCGGTCTGTTTGCATTTCACAAGTGCTCCTCCTAGAATATCGAACACAGCGCGATGAAATTAAGATACGTTATCTGCATGCATCCGAGGTTGTTAGATAAGCTCTCAGTATTTTAACCCTTTGTTTCATACTTAAAGACGGGCAAATCCCTAACGTTAATTTTGCTATTTTCTGTTTGTTAAGTTACCCACCTTGTGGCGCTATCTTGATTTTCCTACTGAAATTTAGATGTCACCTCAGATTAAAGAATAGGTTAAATTATTATTGTGTCCGTGGATACCACAGAGTAGCATAAGCTTTGAATAGGAACTGTAAATAAAATAGGTTGGATAGAAAAAAAATGTAGTGGACAGTATACAACAAAGGGTTAAAATTTGAATTAGTTTCCGATATATTATTTTATTTTATTTATTTATTTCTGCTCTTCAAAATGGTTACCAATGGACCACATCAGTAGTGACGTTACAGGCAACCCAAATCCGCATATCAACCACAAATTATATCCAATCAAACAACACAGTCCAGAGAAAGATAGAGAGGAAATATGTAGGCTTGGAGTGAAGCTAAAATTGCAAGCCTGAAACAGTTAAAAAGGGTCATAATTCAGTCCAAACACTTGCGGCTTGATTTGACAACCTCTTCTAGTCCAATAAATTCAGCCTTAGTTTTACGTGCTTGCCTTATTTTGAGAGATATTTGGCTTCATATTGCAAACGATTTTGACGGTATAGTGCGTCTTTAATACACTCTGAACTCTAGTTAGTTAGTTATTTAAGCTATGAGGTATTCGCTACGGCTTTTGCCGGCATGACCTCAAATGATCACAAAAATGGCGTTATTTCCTTGGGACAACCACAGATACAACCTTCCTCCACGAGGAAAAAAGGCAGAACCCCCTCTGAACACTATAGTTTTCTTTGAATCCAATTTGCGGTTGATAAGCGGAGTTGAATTACCTGGGAAGTCACATTGATAGGATCTTTATTTTTCTTGTTTGAATAAATCCATTTATTCCATATAAGTTTGCATTCCTTTTTAAAAATATAACGTAAAGAATATTCGTATGACTTACTTCGCCATTTACTAAAATTATCATCGAAAAGCTGAAAGATTTTAATATTATTGATCCGTAAGAAATAGTACCTTCCGCATTATTTAAAATGTAAATAAATGGGCTGTGTTATAACATGGAGTTTCGAGCATAGAGTCTCAACATACAGAACCGTACAGAGAATATGCTCAGATTAAAAGTTTTTGTCCGAACTACATAACTTGACAGTACTCGCTTGGACGAATTAGAGAAGTAAACAAATATTTGCTTAGTGGCAATCTCTCCAAATTTTCATCCAAAATCCTCTAGACCAGCCATACTCAATCTGCAGCTCGCGGGCCGCATGTGGCCCGGCGACCTTTTATTTGCGGCCCAAGAGAAATAAATCATTATTCACTATCTATAAAATTAATTGAGAGGTGCATAAAAGATTTAAGACCGTCACTGTTCTTTTATATATGTTCATAGAAAGCAAAATCTGCCATGTTATTTATGATTATTAATTAAAAATTAAGTTAAATAACGTATGTCGTTTCTTTAGTCAAATGTTCTTTTTACGTGTTTCTATTGGTGGTATAGTTAGTTGTGTTGTACATTTCTTAATTTTCAACACAATCCAAACATTATTCCAAATTACTTAAGGGGTCTCAGGACTCTTAAAGCTTTAAAATTTTCGAAATTTTAATTTTTTTAGATATTAAAGTACTATCTTTTCCGAACATTTTGGTATAAATGTTTCCTTGAAATTCCTATTAGAACAGAAGTTATGGCTTTTAGAATTATACACGCTCAATAACTGAAAGCGGCGTTTCAGAAACTTTGAAGTCAATTTTCTCCAAATGACGTTTTTGGGCATAACGCGCACGATATCTCAAAAACTTCTGAATTTTTTTTCATGAAATTTTCAAAACATATGTTTCATGTTAGTCTGTATAAACTGAACCTAAAATTTCCTTCTTATTGTTCAGAAATATATTCTTTGTAGGTGATTATACTGTTGAAAATTTCTAAATTTTGCATTAACTAAATACAACTTTGTATTAAAAATAGAAAAATGCTTTAAATTCAAATTTATTTAGGTTCAGAGTAATTATTACAATGTGAAGCATAAGTAGTACCCAAAATTTTCCTTCTACTTGCAAAATTTATTTTGTAATCGTGCGCATAATCTGTTATGCCGATTTTCCGCTCGTCAAATGTCTGACATTTTGGAGCCCACTGTAAATTCTAATTCTGCATCTTGTAATTTTTCAAATATATGAAATGAAAGAACATACTTATATCTTTCATCCCAATATAAAATTTTGTCTTAAAATCAATTATATTTTAAGATATTATATGTTGAAAATGGTCTTTTTTTTTAATCGATTTTTCAAATTTTAAGAGTCGTGAGACCCTTAAATTAGCACCATATATTTGTATATTAATAAAAGGTTTTGCAATGAGAAGAATTAAAGAAATTATTAAAATATTAAAGAAATTATCCTCTTTTTAGGTGCGTTCGTAATTATATAAATACGTAGCACCTATGGTCGCCGTTGACTCCATCTGCCTGTCCGTCTGTCCGCATATAAAAGCGCAAAGACTACCCAAGCGAATCGTTTGAAATTAAAAATATATAATTGTTGCATTATTTTGTCGAGTCATTTCAAATTTTATGAAAATCGGATGTATAGTTTAATGATAGGGACAGTCAAAAGTTTTCCGTCACATTACGGCCAATGGGAAAAAAAACATTTCAAGTGCATTTTAATGATGTTACAGCCTTTCGAACAGAATGAAATTGATATGCACTTACGAAGTGCACTAAAATATACATTCAGTACAATATGCAGTGAAAAAAATATTTATAAAACTAGTTATAGTACGAACACACCTCATTTGCCACGTTTGACGTACAATTTCTATCTTGGTTTTTTTTTTTTTTTCGTTAAAACTTGGAAATGCTGCATTTTTATTTTATTATGTTTTAAACTTATCATATAGCTAATAATGCTTATTACGTGAAACGTTTGTCGCTGAAAAAATGGCAGCAAAAATTTTTACTCCACTATTTTCAAACAACAATCTTCGTGGCACACTTTTTACATCATATGAAATGGCAATGCATCACGAATTATATTGTTTGGAAATAATGGTGTTAAAATTGTTTGCGACAAACGTTCAACTTCTTATATTAACTTTACTATGTTGCTTTGTTATACTACTTTTGTTATAATGGTATTTTAATTACTCTTTTCTACATTTTTATATAAGTGTGTTGCGGCCCTCCTAACATCGCAAACGTATGTCTGCGGCCCGCGAAAAGAAAAGGTTGAGTGCGTCTGCTCTAGCATAACAAATACAATATTTTATAACCCCTAAAACTGGAAATGAGCATGAAACTAAAACTGGAAATGAGCGTGAAACTAAAACTGGACATGAGCGTGAAACTAAAACTGGACATGAGCGTGCGTGAGAAAACAATGTTTTATTAAACAGTCAGTCTGTATTATGTTATGACTTCGTTGTGAGATATGTCAGTAGTCTCGCAATCGTTATGGCAACCCTGGAAAAATCCTTCTGGATGAACGTAGGAGCAGAATATCCAGAAATATCTAAAACCATCTTTGAGGTCCTTGATGGGGTTCTAAAGTACATACTTGTGTGGACGTGCTTTTTCTACTTTGCTGTTTTTGAAAAACGAGTACAGAAACGAAATGAATATAGAAAGTTACTTAAGGTTAAAGTTAGCCAGTTTTAACTCTGATAGAAATGCACTTTCACCAGTCACAGGAAATCAACTAAACAAGATGGAAATGTGAAATCTTCACCAAATAAAAGAAAAACTTTCCAAGTTTCATACCTGTTCACTGCAGTTCGATGTGGCCTCCATTTGAAACAGAGAATCACAACCGTTATTCACTCTGTTGCATTGACATCCTTGACTGTGTGTGGGAAGAACTTGAATATCATTTGGATGTGTGTAGGGCAACAAATGGAGGCCACATCGAACAGCACTGAACAGGTATGAAACTTGGAGAGTTTTTCTTTTATTTGGTGAAGATTTCACATTTCCAACTTGTTTCGCTGATTTCCTGTGACCGGTCATAGTGCACCATAACTTTACGTAGGCACTGTATAATCGTTTCTTATTTAATTCTCTCAAAAATCGTGCAAAAAATTTCGGAAATATAATAGCTTCATAAGTAAATTTAAAAATTACAATAACTTTTATTATGTAATAAAAGATTAATATGTAAAATTTCATGTCTGCATTTGAGTGTGATTTGAAATATCTTTATAAGATTAATAACAATATGTTTAAGAAGAATATTATTAAAAGAAAATTTCAACAGTTTCACACACGCAAAAAATCTCGATAAAACAACACAATGGTAATTTTGGCTTTAATTTTAAATTACTTTCTCTTGAAATATGAAGAGGTCAAAAATTATGAAAAGAAAAAAACACTCTTCAAAAAACAAACTTTTTTTTTTAATTTTATATAAAAAAAAGTTAAATGTATAAAACATAACAATCTGCACTTCTTTCAAAACTATAAACTTTTTTTTTTTTCATTTTGCCAAAATATTTTTAAAAGTTTTGCCTTTCAACGCTATTCCAGATACTTTTTTAATATGTGAAGTTATAAAAATCTAATAAAAATATATTCTTGAAAATACTTTAATTTTTATCCTACGAAGTATTAATTAAAAGCAATGTTTTGCGATGATGCTATATTTTTTAGTTTCAAGTTCCAAAGGGAGTCATCAGCTTTAAATATTCTAAACATTTTTTTAATACTTTTTAACACATTACAAATTTCTTTATTTTGAAAAACAAGCGGGAGTATTTTGTAAATAATCTACAACAGTGAATTTCAAAAAGTGTAAATTTAGCTGAGTCTTGCTGTTGAAAATTTAATGCTTATTGAAAATAACTGAAATAAGACATTTAAATTAGAATAGTTAATTTTTAACAAACAAAAATTATTTTGAATCAGCAGGTGATTTATTTACACGTTTTTTGCGAAATATTTCAGTTTTTATCTTTGAGTTTACATAAAAACTTTTGCTTTTTTAAAGTACACGAACAGCGTTTTTCAACCTAAATAGTCTGATTAATCATATGTACATTAGCGTAATTCATTTATATTTTTATTGCTTTTTTAAGTACCGGAATGATATTTTTAACTTAAGAATTGTGATTTATCGTATGTAAATTAGCGTAATTCATTTAGCGTATTCATAGCTTGTTAAAAATTTTAACTTTAAACATTTATAATATGTTGTTTTTTTTTTTTCTTTTAAGGATATGGAAGACAATCGTAACGCAGCTAGGGAATTGTATGTTTCATTACTTATTCCATAAGAATAACAATTTTCATAAATACAATAACCTCAGAATTATCTGAGCTTGATTATACTACCACGCTCAGTTAACTGACACTCCTCACATATTTTATCATCCGACTTGTGCGGTTTTATCTAAGGGTGTATCTGTGTGAGGTATGCAATCTGATAACTGCCCTCCCAATTATCTATCAATTTTGATTTTCTGACATAGACCTGATACTGTCGGATAATCGGGAGTCTATTACAACTTTCTAGAGAGATGTAAAGTATTTTTGTTTGTTTTATGTTAATCTGTTTGTTCATTTGTTTACCTTTGTTTAATTACCCATCATGCGTAGTATAGGGTAAGTCTTGTTTAAATTATTCGGAAAATTATTTAGCTACAGTGATTCTCTCCTTTAGACCTTTTAAACTTTCTAGTAGAAAAAAATGTAATCAAATAATTGCCATGATTTGCGTTTAACCAGTAGTTACTATTTTGTAAATATACTAGTAGACAGGAATGTCACGTATTCGTAGGAAAGGATGTATTTGTAGATTCATCAAGAATACAAGCCATTATTACTAGATTCTGTTTAACGTTAGTTTTAGGATTATCGTCTGAAACCGTTAGTTTTAGAGCTGTACTTCCAATTGCAAAAATGTTCCAAATGTTGTTGCCAATAAGTAATTTTGTAAAAATTAAGAAATTTAAATATTTTATGTGGGTCCTATGATTTATATTTAAAAAAGTATTCCACTTATTCTAACAAATAATACCATTGTGTTCTTAATTACATTCGTTTCTACTTTTAAATAGTAAATTTGAATGATAGTTAGAAATGTCTGTCTTTGACGTATATTTTTTTATTTAAATATTATTTTTCATAACTTGTTTACCTATTTACTAATCAGTCTCTTATTTTCTTTTCAGGTAAGTTATTTTATGGGAATATTCATTGACATGTAAGTTAGAAATATTTTAATTTTTTTAGATATTTGATATCATGATATAAATTATTATTATTTTGATCTGTTATTTTTTGTGAACTAAAATATGAAAGCACTTATCGGGACATCCAGCATTCATATTCAAAAGTTATTTACTTGGATCGATCTTAAATGACCGTTAATAACTCTTTTACATTTAACTATTTTAAAATCGTGTTTTTTTACGATTTTTTGAAAAACAAGAGTTATTTTTACGGTAATAATATAATTTGAATAGGTAGCTATTCAAATTATAAAAATTATTAAAATGTTATGAATATGCCATTTACTAAATCTAATGAAAATATTTATTTTGCGTGCTATTCACATGACAGTAGACTAAGGAAGAATTTTTGAAGACGCTTGGAATACGCCTTACTAACACAGTATTAAGAATTCTCGTATTTATGATGTTGTATCACGAATTATTCGTTGAAAAAAGTAGCCGCTATTTTAAATTTAAGCAAAACATATGTTTAAAATAAAAGAATCGCCAACGGTGTAAAGAGAACTAAGCAAACTTTTATTGTTATTATTATTACTGAATTCTGAAACATAAATGAAGTCATAATAATATTTTACTTAAACATTTCTATTAAAATTATAAAAATTTAATGAATATACCATTTACTGAAATCTAAGGAATATATTTATTTTGTGTGCATGACATATATTCACATGACAGTGGCTAAGGAAGAATTTTTGAAGACGCTTGGAATACGTTTTACTAACACAGTATTAAGCATTCTAGTTTTTATGATGTTTTATCACAAATTATTCGTTAATAATAGTAGCCACTATTTTAAATTTAAAAAGTAAAACATATGTTTAAAATAAAGGAATCGCCAACGGTGTAAAGAGAACTAAGCAAACTATTAATGTTATTATTATTGCTGAATGCTGAAGCATAAATGAAGTCATAATACTATTTGTATAGACGTATACTGTCATTACTATATGCAGATAATAACAAAAATTATTCTTAAGATAATATAATATCCAATAAAAAGACACGTGCTATTAAAACAAGTGGGTAAGTGTGATCAAAGATTGCACAGAGGGTTTCGTTTAATATTCCTTTCAAAACACTTTATCCTTTTGAAAAATCTGTTAGTTCCACATTTCGCAACCAGGGGCGCACTCTATTCTAAACAAACCTCTATCCGAACGAAACTCCGTTTTACATACTATCCGTAGATATATTAGTCGAGGGGATTGGGCCCATAGCACCCGAGATAAGTAGGTGCCCCTGGTGGTAAAAAGCGGAACTAAAATATGTAAGGCTATGGTGCATAATATGAAAGAATGGTCAAAGGGTTGTCGGCAAAAGTTGGAAAAGTGCTCCCCGGGTGAAAAGGGCGGAGGTTAGAAAAATTGCTTAAAATACACAAATTAGAGCCCGGAGGAGTAAATAATATAAGACGTTTTGAAAATTTTGTGATTTGTCGTGTAGTCTGATGTATTCAGTCGAGAAGTCTGAGGTCGTATGCAAAAATTCATGTCCTCAACTTAATTAAGGGCTCTTTTAGAAAGAATTCATAAAATACATAAGTGGTAGCTCAAAGGGTTAAACGTAAGACTTTTTCAAGATTTTATTATTTGTCGCCTGGCTCAGGTGTTCTGCTATAGTATGCAAAATTTCAAATCACCAGTTTAATAAGGGGCTCAGTTAGAAAGAATTGCTTAAAATACGCATGTGGGAGCCCAAAGGGTTAAGTGTACGACTTTTTCAAAATTTTATGATTTATCGCATGATAGTGTTCAGCTATAAGTATGCAAAATTTCACGCATCCAACCTAATTAGCGGCTCACTTAGAAAGAATCGTTTAAAATACACATATGGGATCCCAAAGGGTTAAATGTACGACTTTTTCAAAATTTTATTATTTGTAGTTTGATGTGAGGTGTTCAGGTATAAGTATGCAAAATTTCATGCCTCCAACCTAATTAGAGACTCACTTAGAAAGAATTGTTTAAAATACACATATGGGAGTCCAAAGGGTTAAATGTACAACTTTTTCAAAATTTTATGATTTGTCGTTTGATGTGTGGTGTTCAGCTATAAGTATTCAAAATTTCAAGTCTCCAACATGTATAGTTTCTGAGAACGGGCTCTGTAACGGACAGACAGACAGACAGAGGAGCGAGACGAATAGGGTTTCGTCAGATGAACGAAACCCTAAAAAACGCCAGACCCAAACGAGTTAACAAGTTCACGCCGGCGTGGTGGGTCACACTCGACTGTCTCAGAGCTGCCAAGTCTCCGGCTTTGTAGCTACCAGTATTTTAATGCAGAAAATGTTGTTTTATTTAATTAGAACAATTGGGCGATTTAAAGGAACGACATTTTCTCTAAAATAACAGTGTTGTGTAAAAAGCCGGGGACTTGACAACTCTGAGACAGTCGAGTGTGACCCACCGCGCCGGCGTACACAAGTGAACGCAGAAAGTGCTTATAAAATGCATTTTGTTCCTACAGTTATTCTCTCCGTAAATAATTACGATAAATATGAACTAGACGTCATATTTTGCTATCATATCTGTGTATCTACTGTGTATCATGTCTATCTGTCACGTGTATCTATCATGTGTATGTTCTCTGTATCTTAGAGTGTATCCTATATATCTGTGTTCTTATAGTTATTCTCTCGGTAAATTATTAAGATAAATATCAACTGTGTATCATATTTTACTTATAATGTATGGGAAACTGTTTTATTTAATTAAAAAAAAACATTCACATTTTTTGTAAGAATAAGAAAAATGTCTAGTTTTCATTTTATGCTTAAAAACTTTTTTATAGTATAAAAAAACTAAATTTTTAAATTGAATGGAAATACTTAATTAGATTTTTTTAAATCTTGTAATGGTTTGCATAAAATTACATAAACAAGTTTTTCAGATTTTTTTGTTATTGTTATTATGTTAGTTTTTCTGAATGCATTCTATCAAAATTTAAATAGCAAAAGAAATAGTCCCCAGATGCTAAAGTCTCTTGCTAATAAATATAATTGAATTTTCTTTCGACTGAAAAAAAAAATGCTTCTATCAAATATTCATTTGAAAAACGGTGCTCTTTTCAAACAGAAGCAATCCAAAATTAATTTTTAATGTTTATCTTTAGTTTTATTCCATCTGCCGAGAGAAATGAAATTTGATTTCTAAGATTATATAATTTCAATTAAATTTCTTTGCTCACACCAGTTTTAATTATTCAATAAGAAAATTAAGTAAATTTTGTCTCGTTACTTTGGGAAAGATCTAGATTTCTGGATAACTCTGATAATATGTGTCAACACAGTAGAGATGTTTATTTTACGTTCTTTTATAGGATTTTTTAGAAAATTTGATTAAAATTTATGGAAAACCCCAATAGATAGTAATGTATGTTTTAACCGTCATTATTTTTATTTCGTGTAAAGATAACAATGACGGTAGTGCTTATAATTTATTAAATCTTACCAAATTGTTATAAGATTTCTAAATCACTATATCAAATTGCATCCATTTTCATTTAACTTTTTTTCTTCCTGAGGTCACTTTACAAAAACGTTTAATTAGTATAATATCCGTTAATCTTGGTATTTAATTTGTATCTTTCCCTTTAGTGTCTTTGTGTCAATTTTAACATTCCAAGTAAATTGAATCCTGTGAGACTTTAAAGCCACAAATATAGAGTTTATTCTAGAAAAAATAAAAAAAAATGCAACATGGAGGGGTGTGAAGATGGCACGGAAAAGAAGACAAAGGCCAGGGAAGAGAAGAAAAAGAGCATTATGACCCCTACCCCCCCCCCCCCCGCCAAAAAAAAGGGGCATTGAAGTTCAAAACGGCGTAAATAATCCTAAATAATAACTTCGGTAAACAAATCCATCTGAACAATATTTCAAGCACTCTTACAACATTGTAAAAATGTACATACCATCCCATCTCCCCCCCCCCCTCCAAAAAAAAGACCCTCGGTAAAGTCTGGTTACTCAAACCCGATGCAGGACTGTACTTTTAAGTATTTTTATTCAATTCAACACTGTTAAAAATTTGCAGCAAACTGTCCAGTCATTCGACCGTTTTTTTGAAAAAACGGTTTCATAACTGTATTTTAACTATATTCTGACCATAAAATGGCCAATAATATGGTCCGAATAGCGTTAAATTACGGTTGTGTAACCATTTTCGATAAAAACGGTGAAATGACTGAACAGAATGCTGCAAATTTTTAACAGCGAAGGATAATTATAAATTAAAACTAAGAAGATCGCTAACTACTCATGAAAAAAGAAAGAAAGAAACCCGACACATGGGAAACTCTCTAGTTTTGGGTAAGATTGAGGATCGACGAAAATGTTTTTATTGAGTTACCGATTGACGAAAATTATTTTGCCTGGTTCGGTTAGGTTTAACAAAATAAATCTGGTTCCGGTTCGCATGCTTGATCACTTTTATAGGTATTGCGGATTCATTCACGACTCTGTCCCAATGCGTTGCAGGATTGTACTTTTATGTATTTTAATTTCGAAACAATTATCAATTAAAACCAAGATAAATAAATACATACCTATAGAAAAAAAAACTATCTCGGATTATGCAAAACCATGCACGATTTCACTTAAAAGTAGATTAATTAATTCTAGAGAAATTATGAATGAAAAATTACAGTGATCAAAAACCTACTGAAAAAAAAAACGGTCGACAGTAAAATCGAATTACCCAGAGACGATGCAATACTCTACTTTTATGTAATTTAATTAACCGCGAACGACTGAATATCACAATTTTCTTACTAGACCTTTTGACGAAGTTTGCAATTTTTTTCAGAAACCATTTCTCAAAATTCGCCTTTTTTAGGCGAACAATTAAAAAAATTCGCGATATTTTTCCATGCTCAATTGATAAAATTCTCTACTTGCTTCTGCGACCTTTGACGAAATTCGTGATATTTTTCCTCGATCGTTTATCGAAATTTGTGATATTTTTTTCCGTAACCGACTGACAAAATTCGCGATTTTTTTGCGTGTTCGTTTGACGAAATTCGGGATATTTTTGCGGAACAGTTTATTAAAATATTCGATTTTTTTCAGCGGCCGAATGAGGAAAATCGTTATTCGTTTCTGAGATCTTTGACGACTCTGTCCCGATGCGTTACAGGATTGTACTTTTATGTATTTTAATTTCAAAACAATTATCAATTAAAACCAAGATAATTAAATACATACTTATAGAAAAAAAAAAGAAAAAAATCTATCTCGGATTATGCAACACCATGCACGATTTCACTTAAAAGTAGATTAATTAATTCCAGAGAAATTATGAATGAAAAATTACAGTGATCAAAAACCTACTGAAAAAAAAAAGGTCAACAGTAAAATCGAATTACCCAGAGACGATGCAATGCTCCACTTTTATGTAATTTAATTAACCGTGAACGACTGAATATCACAATTTTCTTACTGGACCATTTGACGAAATTTGCAATTTTTTTCAGAAACCATTTCTCGAAATTTGTCTTTTTTAGGCGAACGATTAAAAAAATTCACGATATTTTTCCATGCTCAATTGATAAAATTCTCTATTTGCTTCTACGACCTTTGACGAAATTCGTCATATATTTCCTCAATCGTTTTTCGAAATTTATGATATTTTTTCCGTAAACGACTGACAAAATTCGCGATTTTTTGCGCGTTCGTTTGACGAAATTCCTGATATTTTTGCGGAACATTTTATTAAAGTATGCGATATTTTCAGCGGTCGAATGAAGAAAATCGTTATTCGTTACTGAGATCTTTGACGAAATTCACGATAGTTTTCCATGATTAGTTAGTTTTCCATGATTAGATGATAGTTTTCCAGCTATTTATTCCGCAACGGATACACGAATTGATAATCCGAAATTCTGCAAAAGAAAAAAAAAATCGGACTTCTACGAAAATTAAAAAATATTCGCGGAAGATTCACATGCCTGTGAAAGGGGAAAAATTCCGCGCAGGATTTTTTGTGATGCCGAATTTTGCTATTTCGTGCGCGATTCGCACAATATCGCAGACTATTTAAACTCTGCCTTAAAAGAAAACTGCCCCCCCCCCCCCGCCCCGCATCTCCCAGAAACTCTTGAAAAGGTGACCCTGCTTCTGATTTTTTTAACTCCGGATATTCAGACTGATGATAGATTTTTCTTTAATTTTTGAAAATTTCGGAACAGAATCACACCAGGTCACCTGACTCTTTGGAAAATTGGCGCGACTCTCGGAAAATCATCAACTCTTTTAAAAAAAATTGCACGGTGAGCTTTAAACATTGCATTTTAAAAAATAGCACTGTTCACTTAAAAAATAGCACCGCGCGCTTAAAAATAGCACAGTGCATTTAAAAAATTCGCACGGCGGCGCAGCTCTAAAATAAGATTATTTATATGATAATAACACAATGCTTCAAAATCACCATATTTCGAGTTGATATCCATATGGACGAACTATTAAGAGCGAGCCTATAAAATTCCTCGCATCTGGTACTGTTCTGAAGTAAGTGCAAATTTTGCAAGTTTTCTCGTGTTTCCAAGGAGAATCCGGTGTCATAATATTAATTTCTTTTGCTAATTCCTAATCAAATTTATCGCTCTATAACACGAGGTATCAGTTCACCTGGTTTTCTAGCGTTATCATAATTTTTTTTACTGAAGATTTCCATAATATTTTTTATCGGCCTGGCAGTCTTTTAAGTACTAGCAGGGCTTAATTTCGAATAAAAAAAAGTACCGGAGCTCTAATATTCTGGAGTAATAACAACTGTAATGTATTCCCCGTCCCCTCCGCCCTCATATTTATATATTTCATACATTATTTGCAAAATAAGAAGCAATTTTCTCTTCAGCAAAGTAAAATAATTTTTTATTATATTTTGACTACATCTTATATGAATTTATGTATAATACGATCCAATAAATGTTCAGATCAAAAGCACTAATCATCAGTAATGAAAAATTTTCAGAAATCCTACTCACCAATTTCTTTTAATCGCAAAATATTTAATAACAAAGTTATTTTAGTAACAAAATTTAACTTCCTTTAATAACAAAAATTCTTAAGTAGCAAAACACAACACACAGCACTGTTCCGGTGGGTTTTGGCGATCAGTATTTATAACCTCCGTTGGGTTCCAACTTAATAAGTAAAGATTCACTGAAAATTAAAAATTACTGGAGTTTCTGTGAGGAGAATTCGTGTTAGTTTCGGCGTAAATTAAGCACAGCATGGAGCTAAAAAGTTTATTAGTAAACATATTTTATAAACACGAACAACAAGAAACATAACAAGTGAAAATGACACATACGTTTGCAATTAATTCTGGCATTCTTCTTCGCCGAGGAAATCATTCGCACAAAAAAAAGCATTAATTCTACACGTGCGAGCGTTAAATAGAAGTATGTTACTGCGCTACGCCGCAACTGTAAGATCATCGGTAAATAACGCAAATAGTGGAAATGGTTGGGAAAGGGAAGATAACTTAGGCTTTGGTTTTTTAGAAGTACTGTTCCACTGAGCTCCAGAGCGCAGTATAGGTAGGAGCTCTGGTGAATTCCGGTCAATATTTAAATATTCACTAAAACCAAAGAAGTAACGCAGCCAACTCCGGCGCAAATTATGTCATCGATACTGAAAATATAATCCATAGTCATATAAGTAAAATTAACTAAATCGATGTAAATCTTACTAAAGTTATTTTTTAGACTTTCTTCATTTTTATTACATTATAATAATAATTACTGTTATTATTATTTATAATGTAAGGCAGACGGTACGTCTTTCTTTCTCAGTTTATGGACTATCTAACGATGCAACGGAAAGGTTGTGGAATTCGGTACAAGCATACTTTGAGAGGGACAGAGAATACCTTGAAGTGATTTTTAAAAAATAAGTTTGGATTGCTTAGTGTAACATTGACGATTTTTTTCTGCATTTCTGCGGTCGTTATATTCGTATAATTGCATATTTCTTCTCTTGTAAGATCGGAAAATCGCAGTTGTTACTCAATAGCGGAAAATGTAAATTTTCACATTAAATTCTAAACTCTACCATACTGATAATTTTTTATGTTAAATTCTTTATAACTCTATATGACATTTTTACATTTAAACGTCGAGTTTACGAACGAGCATCTACCATTTTGCTTCTTTCCATCTCAATCTTGGTGCTGTTAATTTTTATTAGTATTTTTTTTTCACTTTACCGAAAATATTGAATGCAACACTAATATCCCCCATATTGATTTTTTTTTTCGCCACATCATGTTACTGATAATATTAGTTTCTTTTTCTTTTTCTTTTTTATCTAGTTTAAATATCAATTGTCAGGGTAATACACCACCAACACCTCACGCACACACATACACATTTTGCTTACTGTCATCGCGATACCTTTAAAGAAAAATTACTGTTGCACGCAACTGAAATGTCGATGGCTGAAAATGTAGATTAGAAAGTAGAAGATTTATAAACTGCCGAAACTTAATGCAAATGCAAGATAACTGAAAGTTAAAAATTGAAAAAAAATGTTTTACTGGTGTTGTGTTGATATAAGGATTTTCACATTTTCACAAGATTATTAAAAAATTAGACATGGATACTTACAATTTGTCCTCATAAAACAAAGTTAAATAATATTTAATCACTTCCGATACAGGATAAAGGTGCATTCAGGTGACATTCTGCGAAGGCTGCTTTTTTTCGGCTTCTTTGATATGGGGAATTTTTATCGCACTGCAAGACGGAGTGTCCCTGATATGTTTATCCCCTAACCTGGAGAGAATTTCTTTTGTTGATTTTGTGCACTTTGCTTCCAAACCTTTGAAGAATCATTAAAAAGATCACGACTAATCACAGAGTCTTTGGAGAAGAAAGACCAGAGAAACAATTTATTACTTCTCGTCGCAGAATGTGATCTGCATGGACCTTTAAGGCCCAAATAGATGCAAAATTCAACTGTTTTCCAACTGTCCGGCTCTTTCTTGTGGTTATGCGGTGTCTTTCATTTTTAACTACAATTCAAGTATACTGAAGTATCATTCTGTAGGACAAAAGTCTTTCCTTCAAATCCAGCTTTCGATCTTTTTTCGATCCTTTTTTCCATTATTGAATCTTCCCATCCTTTTTTATTAACCACAAACACAAACAGTTGGAGAAAAAAGGGCGATAATTGTATTTGATGAAGAGGGAGCACTTTTCCGTCTAAACTCAGCTTTAGGCTGCACGCAGACGCGTATTTTGCCATCCTTCTCCAGTTTTCATGGAAATCTTTTCTTCAGCACCATTCTGCGGTTTATTCACAAAAGAATGAGGAAAATCAACAATGGGTCAGAAGATAAAGAACTCAACCCTACTTGAAGGAAAGGTTCCTCTTTTGCAGGCCATCCGTCCCTTTCCTTTTAAAGTCATTAAAAATCAAAGACACCGCGTGGCCACAAAAAACGGCGCCGACATTGATAACAGTTAGAAGGATGGTGCGTTCGCAGCCTTAAAGATGTGTACGGAATACATTTTCATATTCTAAAACAAGAAGGCATAAATTATTTCTCTGGTTTTTTTTTTTGTTGTTGTTGTTGTTTTGTTTTTTTTTTTCCAACGCCCAAAATCAACAAAAGAAATTATCCCCAGCGCATGTGATAAGCATGTCAGGGACTCCGTGGACGCCTTCTCCGTGGTTGCGCGACAAAAGACTCTCCACACCAAAGAAGGTAAAAAAAAGGGCCGATATCGTATCGCAGAGGACCTGAATGCACCTTAGGCTGCATATAGAGCAAAAATCTGTGACAAGAGGCTTTCTTTTCCGACGACTTTGTCATTTGCTGTGACCTTTTCTCCGCAGGGAATATGGTTACATCATAAATGACCCTTTTACCTTGGACGTCACAGACCTGTCGCCGCAGAAATAATCAAAATCGCCGATCAATCACATGAAAGAAATCCGCTTCTCTGTAGTTGGTTTGTTTAAATGTGTGGAAATACCTGGATGTAAAATTATTAATTAAATTAAAAGTAGTAATGAATGTCGATTTTTTTCGAATGTTTTATATAACAGTTTCAGAAGATGAATCGTATTTTGTTGCAAATTTTGAGCTATATAAACATGCCTTACAAAATGTATGCACAGGGTGGTAATAAAAAAACTTCCCAGATATATCAACCCTTAGCGGCCTAACCGCTCAACCAATAGAAAAGAAATTTTAGTTACACCTATTTGAAGGTATTGCGCTCGAGATCGTGATGACAATAGAGCTCTCACGATTACGGTTACAGTGAAAAAATTTCAAAAATTTCTAATGGCAACACCCATTGTTTTCATGCGGAAATTCATCAGCGCATTAAAAAACCATAAATGGTGTTGGAATTGGAATGATACAACGTACTATGAAAACTGCCGGCGTAAAACACTTGCAAAAACGACCATTGCGAGCAATGAAGAAGTGGCTACAAGATATGCTTTTCAGTAGCCGATTATTTTTTTCACCTATGAACTGAGTAATTTTGCAAGATTTGTTTTAAAATGATTTTTTGGTTGTGTTTGTGTACACATAGTGAAAATAAAAAAGTAATAATTTGTTTTAGAGTGCTGAATATTACGTTACATAAGAACAGATTAGGATTGAATGTCACAATATTACACCGGCAATTTTGTCATACATGTTTCGTTCCAACGCCATTTATGGTTTTTCAATGCGCTGATGAATTTGCGCAGAAAAAAAAGGGTGTTGCCATTCGAAAATTTCAAAAAAATTTTACTGTAACCGTAACCGTGACAGATCTATTGTTTTAAATCATCACTATCTCGAGCGCATACCTTCAAATATAACTAAATCTAAAATTTCCTTTCGATTGGTTGAGCGGTTAGGTCGCTAGAGATAGATATATTGCGAAAGTTTTTTATGACCACCCTTTATATAACGGTGAGTGGCAGAATAAAAATTAAACAAAACAATAAAAGGTAATAATAAAATGTGTCTGAAAAATTAAAATTTGGAGCGCAGTTAAAATCTAATGGGAAAAAAATCCAATTTGAATAGGGTAATTCCGGGATTTATGCCGCACATTTTTTTGAATTTGTGTATAAAGTCCGATGGTGGACACAAAATTAAAAAAATAATGCTGCGCTATTTAATGTTAAATATACAACGCGTGTACTGCGACAAAAAAATTCAAAAAAATTATTAATATTTTTTAACAACTTTTTTCTAAAACATTACACTGCGGCGCGTCACCCGTACATTCAGGCTGAGACGCCGCACTTGTGTGGTAGTTATGCCGCGCTTGTAACAAGAACAGAATGAAATTATAAATAAAAATATTCAAAAAAATATTCATATCTGGACTATAATTAACGATGTAATAACAAAATGACACTAAATGAGTACAATGAAACGTATTAGTAGATTCAAATTAATAATTGTTGCCTACTTTCACTATTAAAATTATCGACTTATTTTTTTACATTAAATATTAATTGTTATTTCAGCAACAACGTAGCATCAATGTATTAGAAAGGGAAAAGAAAAAAAGTAAAATTGCTTTTAAATAATTTATTTGTTAACCCTTTCGGGATCGGCTGCTTTTATACAAATTTTATTCGGTTGGTACCACTTTTTAAAAAGAAGTTTCCTTTACTTAAATAATCATGAAAATGCTCTAATTAAACAAAGCAAATATTACTTTTCTTTTTTACTGATGCCAAAAACAAATTTTGTAAGCTCTTTATAAAGGTGCTTATATGCACCTAGGGTCAATAATGGGTTAAGAGATCTGTTTTTTCGACTACAATCTACAGAAAAAGTGTCGAAAAAGTACAGTCTTTATGTAACTACATTTAAACACATGATGCAACGAAGCCAATTACACTTCCTCTTTTTTTGGAGTAGTTTGCAAAGAACGTCTGCGTTACGCGTAATCCAATTTTTCATTATTATCATCTTGACTTGCATCTTTCTTGCAATTCATACTTTTTATTTTCCCCTTTTCTCCTTTGGTTTTAGTAAACTTGATAACATGCCTAACATGGTTAGTCTGTGCAAAAAGATAAGGAAAAATTAATAACATTTAATCATCCCGTACAAAACAAACTGCGGCATGTATCTCATTTTGCATGGTGCAGACGTCGGCCATCACAGTTACCTGCCATCGCTAAGGGGAATGGCGTAACCATACACATAGTACTCTATACCAACGCTACACTTAGTTTTGACTTCGAAATCATGCATGCATTTAGTAATTAGTGTATGAAAAGCATTTAAACATAACGTGTTTAAAAGTTTGGACAGTGAAATCATGCACTTACGTCAAATTAAGGAATGTACTTCTACAAATAAACATCGAAATGGGATTCACTCTATACACTGATTAAAATAATCTCATTGCGCACCTATACAGTTCGTTTGACGACCATCTATCGATAATTACAAGAAATACAAGGAGTGCGGCATCTATCCCGTATGCGGCGACTCTCCCGGAGTTACCCTACAGTAAAATCTCGTTATAACGAATCTCTGGAGAGCACTGATTAAATTCGCTTTACTGAAAAAATCGTTAAAGGGAATATTTTCATAATGAAATAAGTTAATAGAAATTTTTTAACAATCCAAATTATATTCGTTAAATTGATAAAATTCGTTAAACTGGACATTCGTTGTAACGTGTTTCTGCTGTATTTGTAAGAAAATTTAAATCGTGATTTTTCTTAATTTTTACTTTTTATATTTTGTGTAAAAAATTTTTCTTTAAAAACAGGGTCGAAAATAGCTATAATAATGTATAACAAGTTGGAAATTGCTCATCAAATGTGGCAAACGAGGTGCGTTCGTACTATAACTAGTTTTATAAATTTTTTTGCACCGCATATTGTAATGTATATTTTAGTGCACTTCATAAGTGCATATCAATTCCATTCTGTTCGAAAAGCTATAACATCATTAAAATGTTATTAGATGTAAATTTCCAACTGGGCGAAAAATGTCCGGATTAGGATTCGAACCCGGGACCTCCTGGCTGAAGCCTCCAGTGCTCTGCCATCTAGCTATCCCGGACGATTCTGGTCGAACTTTTTCACCCAGCCAACCTTGAAGATTACAGCATCTGGTCTGAAACCTGGTTCAGCTCAACAGAATAAATCTCAGGCAATGGAACTCCAGAAATCGCTGGATACGAAATTACACTAGATTAATATTAACACAATTATTCCAATTGGTAAACAAAGGCTTCAGCCAGGAGGTCCCGGGTTCGAATCCTGGTCCGGACATTTTTCGCCCAGTTGGAAATTTACATCTAATATGATTTGTTTACCAATTGGAATAATTGTGTTAATATTAATCTAGTGTAATTTCGTATCCGGCGATTTCTGGAGTTCCATTGCCTGAGATTTATTCTGTTGAGCTGAACCAGGTTTCAGACCAGATGCTGTAATCATCAAGGTTGGCTGGGTGAAAAAGTTCGACCAGAATCGTCCGGGATAGCTCAGATGGCAGAGCACTGGAAGCTTCAGCCAGGAGGTCTCGGGTTCGAATCCTGGTCCGGACATTTTTCGCCCAGTTGGAAATTTACATCTAATATGATTTATTTACCAATTGGAATAATTGTGTTAATATTAATCTAGTGTAATTTCGTATCTAGCGATTTCTGGAGTTCCATTACCTGAGATATATTCTGTTGAGCTGAACCAGGTTCCAGACCAGATGCTGTAATCATCAAGGTTGGCTGGGTGAAAAATTTCGACCAGAATCGTCCGGGATAGCTCAGATAGCAGAGCACTGGAGGCTTCAGGCAGGAGGTCCCGGGTTCGAATCCTGGTCCGAACATTTTTCGCCCAGTTGTAAATTTACATCTAATATGATTTGTTTACTAACAGGAATAATTGTGTTAATATTAATCTAGTATCATTAAAATGCACTTAAAATAATTTTTTCCCATTGGCCGTCATATAACGGAAAACTTATGATTGTCCCTGCAATTAAACTATACATCCGATTTGCATAAAATTTGAAATGACTCGACAAAATTTTGCAATTACACTAGATTAATATTAACACAATTATTCCAATTGGTAAACAAAGGCTTCAGCCAGGAGGTCCCGGGTTCGAATCCTGGTCCGGACATTTTTCGCCCAGTTGGAAATTTACATCTAATATGATTTGTTTACCAATTGGAATAATTGTGTTAATATTAATCTAGTGTAATTTCGTATCCGGCGATTTCTGGAGTTCCATTGCCTGAGATTTATTCTGTTGAGCTGAACCAGGTTTCAGACCAGATGCTGTAATCATCAAGGTTGGCTGGGTGAAAAAGTTCGACCAGAATCGTCCGGGATAGCTCAGATGGCAGAGCACTGGAAGCTTCAGCCAGGAGGTCTCGGGTTCGAATCCTGGTCCGGACATTTATCGCCCAGTTGGAAATTTACATCTAATATGATTTATTTACTAATTGGAATAATTGTGTTAATATTAATCTAGTGTAATTTCGTATCTAGCGATTTCTGGAGTTCCATTACCTGAGATATATTCTGTTGAGCTGAACCAGGTTCCAGACCAGATGCTGTAATCATCAAGGTTGGCTGGGTGAAAAAGTTCGACCAGAATCGTCCGGGATAGCTCAGATGGCAGAGCACTGGAGGCTTCAGGCAGGAGGTCCCGGGTTCGAATCCTGGTCCGAACATTTTTCGCCCAGTTGTAAATTTACATCTAATATGATTTGTTTACTAACAGGAATAATTGTGTTAATATTAATCTAGTATCATTAAAATGCACTTAAAATAATTTTTTCCCATTGGCCGTCATATAACGGAAAACTTATGATTGTCCCTGTAATTAAACTATACATCCGATTTGCATAAAATTTGAAATGACTCGACAAAATTTTGCAACAATTATATATTTAAATTATCAGACCATTCGGAAGACTGTAACGTCATCAAAATGCACTTGCAATAATTTTCTCCCATTGTTCGTAATGTAATGAAAAACTTTTGACTGTCCCTGTAATTAAACTATACATCCGATTTTCATAAAATTTGAAATGACTTGACAAAATTTTGCAAAAATTATATATTTAAATTTTCAGACCATTCGGTTGGGTAGTTTTTGCTCTGTTATATGCGGCCAGACGGACAGAACGACGACTATAGGTGCTACGTATTTATATAATTACGAACGCACCTAAAAAACGAAGACAAGAATCATCGCAATACAGCGAGTCTGAGAACAGAGGGCGAAATAAAGAGAAAATTTATGCGAAATTTGGGGCTTACACATCCTTCTCAGATGTTTAAAATAAATGTTGAGATTCCAATGGAATTTTTGCTATTTTTGACTTGGAACGTGTTTTTTTTTTCTTTTTTTTAAGTAATTTTTTCCAAAAATTGAAGTACGCAATTTTTATCTTTTAAATATACAATTTTAGTATTTCACCGTACGAAGAATGGATATGTTGCTCGTAAAAAAAAGGGGCAACATCATCAATAATAACGAATATTATGATGTAATTTTTTGGATATTAAAATTTATAAAATATTTATGAATAACTCTTACACGTTATGACGTATTAGTAGTTGAATATTATACATATTTTGAATAATGAATAAATAATGGCATCTAAATAAATCTTCACAATCTAAATAACGGCTGATAAAATTTCAGATAAATAAATTTTATGGCAAAACTATGAATAGAAAAATATGATAATATGACATTTAAATAAACAGTTTCAGTTAAAATTTGTAGAATTCAAGATATTAAATATTTCCAAAAGTGGCTTGCTGTACATATGATGAATATATATTACAAGTAACAAATAATTAGTTAGTAACTCAAGTGGCACATATATCGCAATAATTAAAGGAAATGTTTCGGGACTTTATAAAATATCACGTATGATTAATTTTGATTATTAACTATAAAATTTTATGATTGTTATCTACTAAATATTTATTCCTGAAATTTTTCTGTTCTAAAATTCCGTTAATATAGTAGTGGGAGAGACATTATTCTTCCGTTCTTGAACATAATTATGTAAATAAAATCGTCGTTTTATATAGTTGGGGAAATAAAAATTATTTTTCTTATGAGCAGGATTTTAATATGCCTCGCAGCGTTTACATTGGAGGGGAGGGGGGGGAGGATTATAAAATGAAAATTTTTATTGCATTCTGAAAACGAAACATTTGATGTATATATTTTAATTTAAGGGCACATGTGACATATTAACAGTGCGAGCGAAGCAGATTTAGCGTGATGCTTATAATCATTTAATTTATTTCTAATGAGTTGCTGAGGAAATTCGGGTATTATGGAAGTATCGGACAATATGGAATACTTCAGTATCATGCACATACGGTTTTTCAGCTAAGCGTAAAACTGTCAAACGACACCCTAGTACTCCAATGAGATAATGTGATCAGTTCTGTTTGAATACCTGTTGTTGGAGAGACGCGGTGAAATAAAATCTTATTCTCAGTTTTTTCAGTTTTTCACAGGTAAATTTTATAATATTCATATTAATTACGAAATCTCATTACCAATGATGTTAACCAAGTTCAGTATAAAGTTTATATTTATTGCTATATTAGTCAGTTTTCCTCTATGATAACTTGTTGACGAGTGAAAAGGTAATTTTTTAAGATGATATGTAGGGTAATGTGGAACATATATCAGCTAGACAACTGTTTCAAGACGAAAGTAGCGGAGACGAACAATCATTCCACTCCCCCGTGACGTACCATTTGAGATGGACTTGTCACCAGGTTGTACACCAGTTGAGAAAGATACAGTGTGTCTGTTTTGCAAAATATTTAGAGGATGAAAGAAGAGAGGAATATACTAATGCCTGATGCGGGCTCATGTGGACTGTGGTGAGGCCGAAACAATAGACTACATTTGTGTTTTTGTAAAAATGAAAACAATTTTCAAAGAATCTGATGGTTTAGAGATTATGTACTAATGTTTATTTAAACAATTTTAGGCAAACTGGCAAGAGTTCCACTGATAACGGTGTCAAAAAGTATTTCAAGGATAGCCAGCAGCTCTAAGACATTGTGGTACAAGGAAAAAAAGCACAACCTAGTAGGACGAAAAAAGCACCAGCAAAATCGCCTGGATTGAGCAAACGATCATATGTCTACGAAGCTCGAATATGAAAGAGTAATATTTTAAGCGGAAAATAAATTCAGTTTAGATAGTTCTCCGATTATTCTTATTAGTTGCACGGTCTGCGCCAATGAATGTACGGCTTTAGCTCCTGTTCCTGAAATATTTGCAAAACGGCAACAAGGCGGAAGCTCACTCATGGTTTGGGGTGAATTTCGATTTGGTGGTAAGATCAATGCTGTGTTTATCTCTGGCCGAATGAATGCATTAAGCTATCAGAACATAATCTGTTACCTTATGTTGAGACAATTGGTGGACTTTTAAGGATATTCCAGAATAACAATGCATCCATCCACGCGCAAGTAATATTTGGGAATGGCATGTGATACTATGGTCATCTGTTTACTCTGATTTAAACCCAATGGAAAATCTGATTTAAACCCAGTGGAATGATGGAGTGTATTGGTTACAGCAGTTTATTCAAATAGAAAAAAATACACAGCAATTTAAGAATTAAAAGCTGTTATCACCTCTTACTGGACAGAAGGTGATTAAAATACACCAAGAGAGTTGATTCGCTCCATACATCGTCTTGTTTTTGCATTATTTGAAACATTTGGTGCATACACTGGCTAGTATTTTTGGTCAGTGTTCATTTCATTATGCAACATCCCAGAATGGAGAAATGCAGTTTCATTCATCTAAAAATGATTATTTAAATTATATTTTGTTAAAAAACATGAATATTTGTGCTGTTTCTAAGTTCTAATTGCTAAGTTTTAAGTTTCTTTTGTAGCATTTTTTTTTCTATTTTATACTTGAAAAACTGGGTGTTCATATAATTTTGAAACGCAGTGTACATATGCGAAATAAATTAGAATGTTAGCATATTAGAATAATACAATAATACAAAAGTTTTTTTTTTTTTTTAACAGATTCCCAACAAATATTAAAATAGTAAAATTGTTTTTTATAAATTATCCTGTCATTGAAAAAGTTATTTCATTAGATATCTCAAAAACAAGCAGTTCTTTAATTTCATCAATATCGATTTATTTCTTTCAATCCTTTAATGACTTATTGGAATCCATTCAAGTACCGCTAATTTCCCATTTCGTTAATTTCGCATGTTTGTTTGGCACTTCAGGGAATCACTTAAAGATGGATTAACAGCTTATTCCTTTAAATGATAGAGAGCTTTAGAATCAGACAGAATAATCGCTCGTTGGAATTTACCTTGAAGCCCTTTGGTCTCTTCAAAATCAATAGACTAACAAACACTTTACTGTCATTTGATGATATGTGTGTGTCTTTGAATGATATGGAAAAAAGGACTCGCATACACATTTATAAAGTGAAGGACTAGTGAAGGATAAAAAGATTGTTTGGAAAAATCTCAATTGTCAACAGTTTATTATGACCCCCCACACACACACACACACCAATACCGTCCTACCCGCCCTCGTCAATAACTAAACTTTTTACCGACGTTTGGAATACCCACCGAAATTTTATTAGTATCATTTAAATATTATTATAGAATGTTAAGATATGCAAAATATACATATGAACACCAAAAAAATTTCATTCGAAGTATTTTTTTATATTTTAGAACAAAAAGTTTGTGGGAGCACAGTACCATTATTTAGAGTAACTCGGGTGTTACTCGTTTTGAAATTTTACACACTCAACCCGAGTAACTTAATCTCGAACTAAGATGTCCTGGGTGGTTACTCTATTATTCAATGAATTGCCTGACAAAGTGTATAATGTTATTGATGCGTTTGAAGGACAATGACAATTTTTTGAAAGGATATTTTAAGCAATGGAGATGAAAGTGTTACGATTAGCGATGTTAATGCTTAATCATTTGCTAATGTTCTTAAATGAAGCTATTTTAGTTAATGAATATTAATTGATGACTATTATTTACAAATAGTAAATTGTAAGTAATTTTGAATAATTGATTGCGGTTAGTTAAACATTGATAAATTTCAGTTAATTATTGTCGCCAGTAAATTTAAATTTATTTGTTAAAAAATATTTAATTTTGTTTAAAATATTAAAATATATTTCATTAGCGATAACAGACTGGTTCTTTAGCTAAGTCTTTTGAATACAGCTGCTTGGTCAATTCGGTGCGTTAGTTCTAGAAAGATGTTTTTTTACGCAACGTTAAAAGATGTTTCGTATTGGGGGGGGGGGGGAGTAAGCAGAGTATCTGCTTCCAGTGAAAAGTGTTATGAATG
This sequence comes from Maratus speciosus, assembly GCA_963932465.1. Classification (NCBI taxonomy): domain Eukaryota; kingdom Metazoa; phylum Arthropoda; class Arachnida; order Araneae; family Salticidae; genus Maratus; species Maratus speciosus. Next base: position 455,685,612 of record OZ010788.1, on the reverse strand, counting down.
TCATACTCAATAATTTGCCATAGATAAATAAAATAGTACTTAATTGACGCTATTATTAATTAATGAATAGCAATTAATTGGTGAATATTTTTAATTGATAAATAGTAAATAACTGACAAATGTTTATTTGTGGTTAATTAACAACTGATTAATATTATTTAAATTATGTCGAACATAAATAAATTAAAATTAATTTTTATACAAACTTTGAGGGAAATATTCAATTGCGTTTAAATTAGTAAATACATGTCATTAGCTGTAACAGAATGATTTTTTTAGTCAAGTCTTTCGTTCACAGTTGCCTTTTTTAATTTGGTGAGTTAGCTGTGGAAAAGTCTTAAAGTGGCGTGAAACAAATTTTCATACTTTGGGGAGAGGCGCAGGGGAGGGGGGTCGTTGCTAGCTGATGTGTTGTTGTACTCGAAATTTTTGCTTTAACAGTATAGTGTGACCCCCTCCCCTAAAAAAATAGTAGAGCACACTACAATTTTGTTATAGAAACCAGTGTCATATTTAAACAAAAATTATTTTATTTTCAACTTCACTTTCAACTTTATTTATTTATATCCAAGTCAAGCCTGGTGAAAATTTACTTTAATATGGCCAAGTTATGTGTAAAATCTGGGTTTAGAGTAGAGAGGCACAACGCCGCATCCGGGATGGCACGGGCGGTGCCCCGCACCAGGCGCCGTCATTTATGTTAGACTTTTAAGAACTCACCGTTATCATTATTATGTGCCCTCCCCCTTCTCTTTTTTCTCCCTTGCTAAATTCTGAAGGTGTTTACGTCATTATTTATTGAAAATAATGCAATCGAAACTTTTTATACTAAAAAGGAAATTTGAAATCATTTGTATTTCAGAATTTCCTTTGTTAATATCACCCATTTATGTGATATTAAGAGAAAATATTTATTATTACTTTTTTATTATTTTTTTTTCTGATGTTGACAAGAAAATATTGTTGGTTTAATATTGATATTTTTAAAAGTTTATCATTGGCGTTTTACCGACATAATACGATCTCATATTGCATTTTTCAGATAAGAAATCACATTAAAAAGTTTTTATTCTATGAAATTAAAAGTGTATTTAAAAGGTTTCGTAATGTTATTATTTTCATTGGGAAAATCACCTTTTCTGTATATATTCTAAAATGTGTTAAAGGAATTCACGCCCGAATAATGTATATCAAACTTAAAACAAAATATTTTTATGGTAGTGATATAAAATCAACTGTCATTGATGCATATTTAAAGGAAGAAAAAATTCTGAAATTAGGTATATGTTCTGCAATAGAATATTTAGAACAAGAGAAACGTTAATGCATCTAACAAATTATACAGTACTTTAATATTATTTATAAAAAAAAATTCTATTATTTAATAATTTTAAAAACAAAACTGAATTTTAAACTCGGAGTAAGAACAAGAACAGATACACACAGGGTCCGACTTATGCAGGGGCATGCGGGGCAGTTGCCCCGGGCACCCCTTTTTAGGGGGCCCCCATGAGAGTAATCAGGATTTTCATTAAAAGGTGCTAAGTGATTAAAACTAGCGAAAAGTGACCAAAATTCATATATTTTCAGACATTTAGGAAGGGATTGCGGTCCCCCTTCTCTTCTCTGCTTCCAGTACCCCCTCCACTTATGCAAAAAGCAAACTAATCATTCGAAAACTAATTATTAAAATTTTATTATAAAAACTTAGTATTCTATTGTTTTCAAAAGAAATACTTTATTAACGTTTTCCACGTAACATGGCAAGTTATAACCATTAATTATGACCAATTTATGGGATTTTCTTTTACACATCTTATAATGTACGTAGATAAGCGAAGTAAAACTTTGCAAAGAAATACTCGAGTCCACCAATCTATCATTCTTTCTACTATATTATCCTACTAGAATTTTTTCTTAAAAATGTGACAAATTTTTGTGATACTCTGTATACAGACGTGAGCAGACAAAACCGGGTACAAAATTTATGCGTACTTACAGTATGTATGAAGTTTAGTACTAGCCACTTCCACATTATTCACAAAAACATTCTATAGATAGATAGAAGGGGGGGCCCCCAGAATGATGCTTGCCCCAGGGCTCCCCATAGCTGAGTCGGTCCCTGGATACACATATGTTCTGATGGCTGTGTATCTTTTATTCGTTTCAGCGACATTTCAAGTGTTGCACATTTTTTTACTATCCCCACTGGCCTAACCAGAAACTCTTTGTCAGATGTCAGCAGTATCAGCAGATGTCATAAAGGGGTGTGAAAAGATAGGGTACTAAAGAATGTCTGTTATACATCTGTTAAAATGACGGTGAACAGCAAGTGATTGTTAAAAAGGTGTCTGGAATACAAACACTCGAATACTTTTTTCTTTTATCTTTACAGAATATATTCTTTACCTTTCTTTTAAAGAAAAAAAAATAGGAGTCATAATTTTTTATTATTTTTCAAAATGCATGTAAATTTCACAAAGGTTAAAAATGATAATAATCATAATATACCTTATAAAGTTTTTTGTTTAATTCCTAATATCAACAATATTGCATATCTATACACTTATAACGCTCAAATGCTCAATTCACAATCACGAAATAATTTTACAACACCAGTTATAAAAGTTGCAGATATTTTAATTCAGATTCCTTTAAAACTGAAGATTTTCTTTATTATTATTATTTGCATATACAATAATAATATCTAAAAATGGCATTTTTTATATAAAATTAATTAAATATCTCTTAAATCAGTCGTGAAACGATCCATCAAAAGAATATGATAACCATCAATTAGCTGTATGATCAAAGATATCTAATTTATAAACAGGAAAAAAATTGACCTGAATGGGAATGCATGTATTAATATTGGAATTTTCAAAAGTGTGGTCAAAAACATTTTTTAAGATCACAGAAAATGAAAATTTTTAAGCATTTCCTAAAATATATAGTATTTTTAACAATTGATAAAAGTTTTTTTGATATCAGAGTGTCAAATCTTCCATTCTGTGAAAATTTAGCTTGGCAAAAACTTTTTTACAGGTGTAAAATAAAATTTGCGAAAGTATTACATTTGTTTAAGAAATTCCGAGGCAATGGTAATCAAAATATAAATATCTACTGACATTTTCAAAAACGCATGATGTGAAAACAAATTAAGATTAATTTGTTACTGTCACACTTTTAAGAGGCTACTTCAATTACGCGGAAACATTCAGTCGCTAATGTTATTCCTAAGGGAGAATTTTTTTTAATTATTATCTTGCTTGCATTTCAATATTCTTAAATGATTTTTTTTTTTTGTATTGGGTAGCTGAAGTCTATCTCAACAAATGCCTTTTTTTGCTTTTTTTTTTTATTTTGTTTGCGAGGTTTTTTTTTTTTTTATGAGGATACGTTTACTTTCGAAACCGGTTCCGAAAGTCAAAGTATCCTAATAATACTAATAATAAAAAAAAAAAAAAACTGAAAACAAAACGAGAAAATATTGAAATGCAAGTGAGATATTTAATAGAATTCTCCTATAAAAACAACATTAGCGAGTGGGTGTTTTCACTTGAGTGCAGTAGCCTCTTAACGATATCAATATAGGCAAAAAAAAAAAAAAAAAAATAACCAGTCATAATTGTCACAGAACTAGGACATAGGCAAACGGGGCACTGGTCTAAGGCTTCATAAACTTGGGGTATCTCAATTCTATAAATCTATACGCTTTAAGCTTAGCAACTTAAGCTATTGAACTGGATCTGAGTGATCAGGGGGCCAGATTAAAGTATGGTCTATAATCCTATAAGCTTGGAGTGAGAGAATCAAAAGACAAAATTTTTAAAAACTGCCTATTTAGTTTCATTACTAACATAGTTTTATATTGTACAATACAAAGATAATAATTAACCAGTAATTTTCGTTGTTAGGTCCCACGAACGCATATGTCTAATGCATTTCAAAATGAACAAAAAAAAAATGACATCGCGACTTACGATTTAATGATTGATCATGATAATCCTATCTAAAAAATATCCAATGATACATGCATTTAAAAATTATATTAGGGTGTTCTTGTGTTTTTTTCTTTTTATCTGCAATTGACAATGCACATCTTCCTGACACATGACAATTTTATATCTAAAGGTGAGCAAATTTTAGATATCAAACATCGTTTCCGCTATAATTTATAAGCTTGAGTTAATACTTCACCGAAAATAACATTTTCCCCACTGAGCTATCTCCAAATTTTTTTTCAATTTTGAGAACATGTTTTTTATTTACAGAAAAATTGTAAATACTATTTAATTATTTGATACACTCTAAACAGAAATGTCTGAAATTCAGACACTTAAGTGTCTGAAACGCAGTGTTCAATTTTCAGACGTTTTAAAATGTCTGAAAATTTTCAGACACTTCTTGCGTCTGAATTTCAGACACTTAAGTGTCTGAAATGAGAGTGTGCGATTTTCAGACGTTTTGAAATGTCTTAATTTTTTAAGACACTTCTTGCGTCTGAATTTCAGACATTTCTAATGTCTTAATTGCGGCCATCTTTGAACCCTTTTTTTTCACCAACATGAAGCCATCTTTGACCACTTTTCTATCTAAGCCATATATGCAGCCATATTTGACCACATTGAATCATTTTTATAAATGGGAATAATTTGTTACTATAAATCAGATCTGTTGCAGCGTGGAAAACTGGGATATTTCTCTGCCCCCTGATTCTAGGGTCCCCCAAGTTGGGTATGAAATTTTCATAAAGCTGATATTTTAAATTTGTTTTAACCTTGCGATGACCTAATTATAATCAGTATTTTGTAGTTTTAGAATAGGATAATATATATATACGCATATATAGAGATATATTCACCTAAATATGTATTGATATGATATCATATTTTGTCCTACGGCATCAAAAATGTTATTACTTTTAATGACAACTTCAAATTAATGCTAGGCCAGAGACCTGGTATTCATTCCCCCCCCCCCCACCGCCTTCATATACTGTTACAAAAGAAAAATAAATAAATAAATAAATAAAATGAAAAAATTAACCCTATTCGATGTTGTCAAATACATATTTGGATAAATATATCCTTTTCTTTAACCATATCATGTTCTAAAAGCACACAATATTTATTAAAATAAATATAAGATCAAAACGAATTTAAAATATCAGCTTTATTGAAATTTCATACCAAATTTGGGGCCCTGTAAACCAAAAGGCTCATAGAAAGAGCCCAGTTGTCCATGCTGCAATCATCTTTGCATGATAACAAATTATTCCCATTTATATAAAATGATTCACTCTTTTTTTTCAATGGCAACACCGAATTTTGACACCATATTTTAAATCTTCGTCTCAAACTATGCCTAAAAACGAAATTTCTAGTCATTTGAATGGTAAGTTTTTGAATCATAAGCATTCAAAATTTAGAGCTTCTAATGTTAAATTTCATTTTCATATTCTTATTAATATCTCCTGAAATTATAATCCTAATGTGATAATTTTGTATGTGGATACAATACTGAAAATCCCAAACATAAAGACATTGAATTTGTAAAATTGCATACCAAATTTGAGGTCCCAAAAATCAATGGGAAAGGGAGGGGGCGGGACCGCGGATCAGTTTCCATGCTCTAATCAGGTCTTGCTTCGAGAAGAAACACTACCCCTCTTTTTATTTTTCTAAATAGAGCTGTCCGCTATTCGGGAGTGACCGGTTATGGGAGTTTTACTGTAATAACGGGCATTCTCGAATAGCAGAGACCTATTTAGCGATCACTTTTTTCAATGCACATTTGTAGATTGAAGCAGATTTTGTGTACTTTTTACTCTGTACACTGTGTATTTGTATACTCTGGACTGTTTATTTCTACATATGAAAATAAAATCTCTAAATAGCGGGAAAATTCTGCGGTCCTAGGGTGTCTTCTATTGAGAGTTTTTATTAAATATATCTAGTTATAAATATATTTAAAAAAAAAGTCAGAAAATGTTTCTTTTCTATCTTTCTTTTTTTTTTTTTCTTTTTTTTTTTGACAGTATAGGAAATGTGATTCTAATAAGTTCCAGTGCCAGCGGCTTACATTCATTAGCCCTCCTTCATACTACTACATATACAGTCACAAAAAATTAAACACATTGACGACTTAATATATATATATATATATATATATATATGTGTGTGTGAACATGTAAATATATGTTTGGATAAATATATCCTTTTCCTTTTACTTCATTCTACTTTACAAGTATATGCAATATGATATATAATCAGTAAAATAAATTGTTTTGCGAAAATGGATGCATTCTCCGATGATAATAAAAAATAATCCTGTAAAAAATCAGAAAAATTTTGGCAATAAAAGTTGTCAGAAATTTTCTGTCTTAAAATTTAAATATGTAATACAGATGAAACACAGGAAATACATATGAATGTAGTTCTTTATATTTTGAAAAAGTTTTCATAGTCTAAAAAAATTCTTTCATCGTGCAATTAAATACTGTAGAAATTTCGAACTTTTTAACAAAGCGTTACTTTACATAGGAACAATTTAAAATGCATTTATAAACAGGGATGTAGTGGAGGGTATGCGGCGGTATAAGCCGTATACCTTCTGGATTTTTTTAAGGAACACCGTATACCCTCTGTTTCTCAAAAAAGCTATAGTGTATACACTGTAGGGTATACTCTCTTCTTAGAGCGTAGGCCCTCTGCATTTTTTACGACTACACCACTGTTTATAAAACATTAAAAATTTCCCGATAACTTCAATTCTGATGCTCTTATAATTATTTTTCAAGTTTTAAGTCCACCATCTGAAGCAAAAACGTTCATAGCATTTCCTATACATAAATTTAATTTTGTTACATGAAAACACTAACTTCGAAAATGTAATGTGTAAAAGAATTAAATGATCTGTCATTAAAAATAAAAATTCATATGCGAAACCATGCCAATAATATCTGTAATACAATGGAAGTATTTATTAATATCATTTAATAACTTGATCTTTTTAATTACATTTTACCATGTGGGCAATTCCTTTTATAATAACTTTTAATTTCAAAACTTATTTTGCCTTAAAAATACATATCTAATTTTTATTTCTGTATTTTTTATAAAAATTCACAAACTTTTGAAAAAAATCCCCAGCAATTTTATGTGAAAAATGCAGTTATACATAGTAAATATGAAAAGACTATCTTTTCTAATTTCTGTTCTAAATCTGTAATCACTTTTTAACAATCAATAAATCGATATTAATAAATTTTTCGATTTTAAAATTTTTGTACAAAACTTAAATACAATTTTAAGCAATTAAACAAAGTAAATCATGATTTATTTTTTTACTTATTTTATAGTAAATCCTTATTTATCTAGAATTTTTTTTAAATAAAATTATCTATTAAAAAATGGAACATTTTAATTTTATTAGTAATAATCATAAGTTACAATAATTTGTTTGATTTAACTAACATGTATATTGTTTAGAATACATAAATAGGACAACGCAAAATAATTAAAATTTGCTTTCAATACAAATAATATTATGAAGATTTTCTTTAAGTTGGCATTTCCGAATTAAGGGAAAAAAAAATGTTTTACAAAATAAGCTATTTCAGTTTGAAAATTTGTTTCGCATAAATCCATTTTGACAAACTTTTAATTTAATAACCCCCCTCCCCGCCTAAAATGTACATATCTTATTATATAATACAAAAAAATTAATCAAAATAAGTGTTTGATTATTTTACAATTTTCATCTAATATTAACCCCTTGAGGGGCGGTGGGATACATTTTATCCCACCTAAGTTTAATCAAGATTCGCACCGGAAACTTTTAAATAAATTTTATTTTTGTAACTTTGATGGAAAAAAGTTGTAAAATTGCTTTTCCATATTTTGAAACTAATTTTTTCAAAGATTCCGGTTTGAATTCAACATTACAGGAATACAATCGATTGCCCCTCAAGGGGTTAAATATTGCGTTATTATATGTTCTACACAGCAAAAAGACAATTTAATTAAAATTCAGGTAAATAAAATGTTGTTTTAACCGTGAAAGAAAGTATTATAAGGAATTAAACATATTGATAAAACCCATTGATTAAATTGATTGAATTATTTTATATATTAATTAAATTTAGTAACAGACCAAAGTGAAAAAAAAAAAAGCTTCTCAACCAAAACTGAGTATTTCTTTTTCAGGAAAAGATTCGAGAATTTTGCGATTTTGCTTTATTTTCTATAGAGAGATTATACTAAGCGATTTTTTATGTAATATTCACTGACATTTTTACAGTCTGATTAATAAGTTGTATTCACAAGAAAAATATATAGTGCAGCAACTGCTTTTTTGGACAAAAAATATAACACGAAAAAGGTTGAAAAAGTTAGGTGTCAATGTACACAAGCAATAACTTTTAATGCTTATTTAAACAAATGATGGGATTATTTGATATAAAAAAACATTTTTTTATAAAGCGGAAGCTTTAAGAATTATTAAGCAAGTTAATTAATTAATCCTGAAAATGATATAAATTTGTTAAAAATCATAAAAAACACTGTAACACTGAAAAATATTTATTGTATATAAAAAGATACAAATATGATAAATACATATATTCTTAAAAAAGTAAATTAAATAATTAATATTACGTAAGTAATATTGTTCAAGAAAAAGTTCTATTTCGAAATAAAAATATATTGTTGTAAATAATAGCATCCTTACCTTTTTATTTTCCTTAAATCTAATAAAGTAAATCCGTTTAATACAAACACAAAAACAAACACACTTTCTTATGTATTTTACTAAATATTCAGAATGATGTTGAAAATTGAAAAACACATAGAAGAAATATTTTTGTCATTATTCCCACATATATTTTTATAAGAATATAATTTAAATTTACTGCACAGATTAATTCTACTCAACATCTGTTTGCTGATATTTCACAATTATTCTTCAGTCTCTGAAGAACAAATATTAAAATGCCAAAAAATGGCACTTTATAGCTGCGTATAGATCTATGTAGATGATAGAATCACACTATTAAAAAATATATTATTTTTATAACAACATAAAACGCGTATTCCACAACTTGAATTCAATCCCCTTTGTTGTTTCACACGTACTTTCTTATACTACAACCTCTGAAGAACAAATATCGAAATTCTAAAAAATGCATTTTACAGCTGCGTAGGCATATGTACCTACTACTCTATAAGTTAAATTCAATCCATTTTGTATCAGCTTATTTTTCATACATACTTTCTTATACTAGAATCTCTGAGGAACAAATATCGAAATTCCAAAAATTTACTTAATAGCTACGTAGCTGTATATAGATCTATGTAGAATACACAGTCACAATATGCATTTACGGAATTTTACACATAAAAAATCTCGGGAGCCTTTGTTAAACAAGAAAATAACTGACTGAAAGAATATTCCGTTTTAACGCGCCAATCGCCAATGGACTTCTAACAAAGCGAAATACGCGAAGTCATCATTTTAATTTTCTGTGCAGTGGTTTATCCAGTCTGAGGTTTACAAACCGTTATAATGGGCTTGATGAGTAATAAAAATTTTTATCAGTGAGAAGTAGATCATTGAATTAGAAGAAATCAGAAACGTTTTATTTTATCTATTTAGTTATTTTTCTTAACATGCTACATTTATTTGAGTGCGATTTTTGCAGTTTTTCTATTTTCAGACATATAGAAAACATACTTTAAATAAAGATTTTGTAGTAAAACTAGCAAATAACATATTGAATTTTGATGAGGAGGGCGGTGGAGGTACATTGTCCCTCCCTGAAATTTAATTAATTAAATTTTCGTTATGTCTAATCATTTAAAAAATATACTTTTTTGTCTTCCAAATAGCAATATATTAATTAAACGCTAAGAGAAAATGTTGCTAAGAATTTTTCTTCAGAGGAGCCCCCCCCCCCCACACACACACACACACACACCACCATAAACTTTTTTGTAGAAGACAGTTTTAATTCTGTTCTCCTTTTGGTGTTCATATATTTCAAATGTATCTTAGATGGGGAAGGGAAATTCAGAAGAAAAAAAATCCCTTTTGAAGGAAAAAAAAAAAGAAATAGGAGAGAAAAAATCCAGTTTTCCATTGAACGATTAATATTTCTTAATTTTTGAATTTCTTATTATGTTGATATCTTTAAGGCTGTTCTTAACTGCTCTGCTCAACAAGTGCAAAACGTTTTTACACATTCACAAATTCATTTTTTAACGGAAAGGTATAAAATTGTAAAGCCTAGCCATGGAAGCGATTTCGAATTGAACAGTGTTTTCCATTTTTTGATCAATCAATTACCTACTGAGTTATAAGAGATTTTGATCACGTGACAAACACGTTTTTCGCACGCTCTTGAGTGCTCTTTCTTCCTTCGCGCGGAAATTTGGCTCAAAACGCCCACTTTGACACTATTTTCTGAAAGATCTAATGCGTTTGCAAAAGAATGGAAAAATAGCTCAATTACATAGTTTCTGAACAACAACACCAGCTAATGCATTTTCGAACAACAATAAATTAAAACTTGTGTCAGAAATTTGCCCTTTTGGATTTGAGAACACCCTTAAACATTTTTCACACGAGGAGGAGTTATGACAAAATATTCTTAGTTTAGCTTCGTGTTTACATTCTGCATTTTAGAAAAGCGGACTAGGCAGTGGAATCCAGGCATATCTATCCTAAATTCTTGCTCCTTAATACGTTTCTTTCTGTCCAAACTCATAACTCTTCGCATTTAGGGGAGAGGGCCTTCCTGTGTACGCCTATGATAACAAGTAATTTTTGAAACACTTTATATTATGAAAAGCAAATATTTAATTATTTATTGCGCCAAAAATAACTTAGCCGCAAACCTTACGCGAACTTTTACAATTGTCCCACGATTACTTCTTTTATAAAGTAATACTAAATTAAGTGGATGAAAGAGTATTTTAAACAGCTTTCATCCATTCGGAAATATTTTCTGATGGTATTGGTATACATATTGCAATACAATAGTACGTACAGTCATCACATATATGATACAATTGTATCGCATTCAGACGCTTAAGTGTCTGAATTTCTAAATGTCTTAATTTCAGACATGTCACTATTATTCAGACATTTTTCTGAGTTCATTTATACCATGATCATACTAAGACACTTATGTGTCTTAAATTTAGACATCTATGATGTCTGAAATTTCTCATTCAGACACTTAAGTGTTTGAATTACTTTTTCAGTCACATATGTGTCTGAATTTAAGACGCCTCTATTTGCAGTGTATTTGAGTAAAAACTAACGCAAATTTCGTGCATTTATTAATAAAATTGACTTCACAAATATTCCACAAAATAACAAATTTCAAGTTTAATAGAACCATTCAAAATACACATTTAAAAAATATTTCAGCTTACTACATAACGTAAGCACGGAGGGCTTCAAATCATATTTTTGTCCCGGACATCAAAAAGTCATAGTCTGGCATTTACTGTTTACGCGCAATAGCGATAACGTACAGAAAAAATCATCAAAGGGTAATATCCTGTTGCTATTAACAATTTTGACACCTGGATAAAAAGAAAACACTTGTGCGTAGCTTCTAGATTTATTTAGTTACTATAAAAACTACGCACTATAGAATCTGTATTTAAAAAAATATAGATTTTTGTGCCTGTCATCATCTAGACCATAATTCTTTGGCCATACTTAAAAAACATTTGACATTGTATCACGCAATAGAAACAAATCATGTAAGATAAACTTTATAACAGTTTATATTTATCCATGCTTCTGTTTGGTCCTAGGACTCTGAATTTCTAAACCAGACTTTGAGCTTACATTCCATACATAAAAATTTCTTCTTCCTTCTCTTCCTTCTACAATTTACAAGAATACTTTACACGTTTATTCAAATACACATGGTCATTCATATAAAAATTCTGTACGACTGCAAATTACTCATTACTTACAGGGCGATCTTCGGAATATAATATTTCTTATTGATAGACAGAAATTCTACTAGAATAAACAAAAACTATAATGAAAGTAACAAAATATTAAGCATGCATTAATAAAGCTTTCTGGGTTTTTTGGGGGGGGAGGAGGGGGGAGAGAACTTCAAGAATTTTAATAATTGTTTGATATAATTTGCATTCATTTGATATAATGAGAAATATAAACACATTTTAAAGATTTATCTATTTATTTTTTTTCTGTATACGAAACAGAAAAATAACTGGAAAACAGGAATTCTACTTTTTCAGAATGTAATGTCACGTCCGATGAAAAAAAAAATGTATATATGCATATACAAATAGTACAAAACATGTCTCAATTTTAAGACTGAACCCCTTGCGGACGAGCGATCGGTATACGTTCCACGTAAGGTGCTCAGAATCAGTGATTATTCTCACCAGTAAATTTTGCCTTATTTAATCCGTGCCTTTTCCCTACTCAATAAGGCAAGATTTTCTGTTTCGAAAAACTGGTGATAAAAGATTAAAAATTCTGCAAAAGACGCACATCCCGAAGGGGTTAAAGCACACGCTTTTATTTTATGTAAAATGACGTCATTCGCATCCGCTTAAGAATTCCACATTTACGATCCACTCTTAAACATCTACAGTAAAACATGCATAGGTCACTATCGCAAAATAATACACAAATGTAGCAAAAAGATGCCATCATTAAAGAAACTCCACAAAAAGAACGGCTATCTAATGATTCATAGACCTCCATTTGCTTGTAACATTAATATGTTTTAACAGAAATCATTCGTTTATATTTTTTCAAAATAGCACGTATTTAATTACATTTTCTTTCGGTTGTTATGAGAAAATGGCAACAAAAATATATAATTACTATTAGAACTATTTTTTCTTTACTTTATACAGAAGTGAAGTACTTCCGTGGCCAATATTAAGCAAATGGCTCTAAACACTACAAAAAAAATTAATATTTCAAAAATAAATGGAGATACAGTTTTCAAACAAATTTCATTTAAAAGTACTTTTTTCCCCCAATACGACGGTATGAAAATTGAAAATGTGCGATGCTTAGAAGTTTAAAAAATTGCTGTAGAGTATTTAATCGTACAATGATACATCTGCTTTGTTCTACGGCTGGCTTATACAACGTGACGTTATTTTTTGGAGACGACACAAAATAAGCTGGGAGAAAGAAATAGCATACCGGTGGCTAAAATGGTGTAATGATTTATTAGTATGACTTTCAAAATAGAAAATACCGATAAGAATTTTTATAAAATTAAGAGTAGACACAGTAATTGTTTATCCTAGGAAATAAAATTTTAACAGAGCAATCAAAAATAGAACGGCGCACTCGGAAAAGAGAACAGCACACGCGAAAAATAATATTGTGTGCTTAAAAAATGGCATGGCACTGCATGACGCTAATTATACCTAAAACAATTTATAATTCCAATAATGAAATTACTTCATCTATTTTTAGGTGCGTTCGTAATTATATAAATACGTAGCACCTATAGTCGTCGTTCAGTCCGTCCGTCCGTCTGTCCGTCCGTCTGTCTGTCCGTCCGTCTGTCCGCATGTAACAGAGCAAAAACTACCCAACCGAATAGTCTGAAATTTCAAATATATGACTGTTGCAAAATTTTGTCGAGCCATTTCAAATTTTATGAAAATCGGATGTATAGTTTAATTACAGGGACAGTCAAAAGTTTTTCTTTACATTACGGCCAATGGGAAAAATTATTGCAAGTGCATTTTAATGATATTACAGCCTTCCGAATGATCTGAAATTTTAAAGATATAACTGTTGCAAAATTTTGTCGAGCCCTTTCAAATTTTAGGAAAATCGGATGTATAGTTTAATTACAGGGACAGTCAAAAGTTTTTCCTTACATCACGGCCAATGGGAAAAATTATTGCAAGTGCATTTTAATGATATTAGAGCCTTCCGAATGATCTGAAATTTTAAAGATATAACTGTTGCAAAATTTTGTCGAGCCCTTTCAAATTTTAGGAAAATCGGATGTATAGTTTAATTACAGGGACAGTCAAAAGTTTTTCTTTACATTACGGCCAATGGGAAAAATTATTGCAAGTGCATTTTAATGATATTACAGCCTTCCGAATGATCTGAAATTTTAAAGATATAACTGTTGCAAAATTTTGTCGAGCCCTTTCAAATTTTAGGAAAATCGGATGTATAGTTTAATTACAGGGACAGTCAAAAGTTTTTCCTTACGTCACGGCCAATGGGAAAAATTATTGAAAGTGCATTTTAATGATATTAGAGCCTTCCGAATGATCTGAAATTTTAAAGATATAATTGTTGCAAAGTTTTGTTGAGCTATTTCAAATTTTAGGAAAATCGGATGTATAGTTTAATTACAGGGACAGTCAAAAGTGTTCCGTTACATTACGGGGAATGGGAAAAAAAATATTGGAAGTGCATTTTAATGATGTATCAGACTATGCGCTTTATGAAGTGCAAAAAATTATACATTCAGTACAATATGGGGTGCAAAAAATAATTATAAAACTAGTTATAGTACGAACGCACCTCATTTGCCACGTTTGACGAGCAATTTCCAACTTGTTTTAATATATTAAATTAATATTTTCAGTTTCAAAAATGCGACAATATTGCAACGTATTTCATTTATTTATTTATATTATAAATATAAAAGAGAGGTTTAAAAATGCAAATAAATAATGTTTTGTTAGAGAGACAGTGTGTGTGTGTGGGGGGGGGGGGAGGCATTAGGAAAAAACCCAAGAGGGAAGAAGTACAGGGGAAAATCGATAAATAATACAGTAAAAACTATGACATTGACTAGCGTTTTCCATTGTACTATAAAAGAAAAAAGCCTTTCCGGAAAATTATGTAAAATATTAGTTTTTTCAACTGAATGTCCGGCCACGACAGCCAAGAAAAGTCGCCATGATACAACAATCCCATATGACCCAATATGTAATACATTTATCGAAAAAGGAAAAACGTTATTCGATTCCAAATCACTTCAATAGTTATGCTGTAATATTACCTGATTTTACGTTCAATTATGAATTGATTCCGAGAATATGTTAAAAATTTCGTGTTGTTAAATAGAGGGAATATATTTGTTTTTGAGAACTATTAATTTGTTAGAACCTTAAAAATGCCCTAAATTTCAAGTTAAAGCATTCTGTATATATTGTAGTAACCAGCTCCTTTTTTAATCACTTTAAAAGAAAGAAGTATATCTCAGCAATAGAAGAAATGCGTCATTGATTGCTATATTATGGTTGTAAAACTACTCCGAAAGTATAAAGAAAACAACAGAAAAAAAAGGAAAAATAGAATGTAGCACAACTGCTTAAAATAAAAATCAAACTTAAAGAAACAGCTTAAAATATTTAAGAAAAGAGAAGAGCTTCTGATTACTAATATTAAAGGAATTAAGATAAGAATAATTTCAATATAATAAATAGACCAGAATTTTAATAGGTTATTTTATATATACGGTAAAATATGTGAAAGCTTAGGTGGGCTGAGCCCCCCCCCCCCTAGCTTCCTCTAGAGCCCCCCTAATCATTTCACTATTTATTTATTTTATTTTTTTTTTTTATGTATATTTTAACTAATGTAAAAAAAAAAAAAAAAAAAATCTATATTTGCAAGAAAAACATTTTAGATGTTTCAACTTTCAACTGCCTTGAATCCTTCAATGCAACGAAATATGAAAAAAAAAAAAAAAAAGAAAAAGACAGAAAGAAAGAAAAAGAAAAAAAACCTTCTATTCAGAAGCATATCACTTGTGTTATATTATCTTGTGGTGTGGTACAATTCTCGAATTGCAAGATAATTAGGAACATTTTTTCCTCCTGAAGTCCAGATGCATAAACCGGTCCCCACATGTGTCCCCACACTTGATTCCCTCACTGCGAACGGAAATAAGCATATAATTTTCAAACTAATCAGAATTAGTGCAGCAATGGGCAAACCGTCTTCAAACTATTCACTGAAACACGTTTTTTTTTTTTTTTTTAAGGGTTGCCTGTTGACAACATGTGTATTACTAAAGAAAAAGATTGTCAATTTATACAAGTGGGAGAAAAAAAATAATTGAACGCCGTTTCTAGCTATGGGTGTCGGCAGGAGTATAGTATTAGAAAAGCGTGGGAAAGACACATTCCTTTTTTGCTTTTGATCCCTTTTATCGAATTTTTTCTTTACATTAGATGATTGACAAAAACAATTTTTCTTTTATCTTATAATTAAGCATTATACGCAAAAGTATTATGTTAAGTTTAAAGTTATGTGTATTATAAGATTTATACAAAAATCTCTTCGTGTAAACAGTGGCTATTGTATTTAAATCTGTTTTCATGTTTAAATCAGTTACTTTCTGACACATTTGTGAGGAAAAAAGGGAAAAAAGAATGATAAAGGCATAAAATGTACAGATATAGTTATTCAAGCTCAACAAATTTTACGTTTTAGATGCTGTTTTCAAATCTAAACAAGCTACGTTCTGACATATTTGCAAAAAGTAAATTTTTAGTGATTAAATTTTAATCCAGCGAATTTCAGGAAACGAAAAACACGTAAAACGTATGCTATAGCTTTCTCACCCCCAACCCCCTGCCTTCTGATAAAAGTATTGAAAAATAAAGAAATTGGAATTATAATAGATTTTTTTTTTATTATTATTATAAAATCCGGGTATGTGTTGAAAATATATAATTAATATATATATATATTTATAACGATTCATATTTTAAAGGATATAATAATATGCGGAATTTAAAATTCAATTCTCGCGAAATCTTAATTTTTATTGCGAATGAATGTACACACATTTTTGTAACGATTTTGGAAAAAGAAATATATAAACAAAGATAATAATTTTATTTTCGAATGTGTTTTTCTGATAGCCCTTTTTTTGAACTATCGTATTACAACTTTTATCTAATGTAAAGGTTGATTTTGTTCCATTCCTCAACAATCTTCCAGAGTCCATCTAATGTTTTAGAATGCTGCTTATAAAGAGCTTGTTATAAAAGCCCAAAAATGGGATAGTCTTAATTTCGATTTCATTTCTCATTTCTTTTTCTTTCTATAAGTATAGCAGTAGATTTATAGGTATGGCTGCTGGCTGGTAGCCAGAGCCGAATTAAGCATTTCTGAGGCCCGGGGATAATGAAAAGTTTGGTCCCCCTCACCCTGCTACTGGAAATCCCCCCCGCACACACTCACATGCAACTTTTTTTTTTTTTTTTTTTTTTTTTTTTTTTTTTTTTTAATCTTAAAATACCAATTTTAAAAGTTGAATATGTAAATTTTTTATATATATATTTTATATTATATATTAATATTTTATATATATATATATATATATATTAACAAAAACTTTTTTTGTTATCTTTAATAGTGCTCTTAATTATTTTATTTAAACGTATTTATTACACATATAATTCAAAGATACTTTATAAACATATTCTAGATTTTTCTTTATTTAAAATTAAGCTAATTAAAAAAAAACTTAACGAAACATGGAAGGTCTATGATTTTTACAACCTTTCGACCACATAGATTTAGAAATACTGTAATTTGGGAAGATTTTTAAGAGAAATTTCTCGATCTCTGAGATGACTAAAGTTGCATTTCACTATTTTTAACCTTCAAATACACGCGCGGCGTACTGCTTACGCCAGAGAAAACTGTACTTTAACACCGATACATTCAAATAAAAATCGCCATATTATTTAATTGCTGACATTTGTTACAAATTCTGCGATTATACAATTTGAAGGTTACTTTTCGAAAAATAGTGGTGACAAATGTAAATACCGTACATATTCTGGATATGTCATACCTTGCGCGTGTATTCTAGTGTTAAAAGGGCTGGGTACATTTAGCACATTTTAGAAAGGTCAGGGTAGCTTAGAAAAAACACTGTGTGCATATATATCAGTGTATATATATATACACTGATGTCCAAAAATTAAGGGGTAATGCCCGGACGCTTTCGACAGTACACGATTTCTCGAATATATGTGAAAATCTTGACGAAATGTCATCCAAATTCAAGGGTGTAAAGAACATGTTTGACTTCACATTTTTCAGTGAAGATGTAGACGAGGAGACAATTAGGGGCAAAACAATAAATTTAATAATAAAATAATGCTTGTGATCATCCATGTGATAGAAAATGCTCACAATGGTCTGTCACTGTAGCAAATGACTATGTTGGTCCTGTCTAACGTTTGTGGGCATATCTGGAAGCATAATACGCATAGGCGTGAAGATTTTAACATTTCTGTGAAAAATTTAAATGTTTTTTGTTTATAGCATGTAGATTTCAACCAAATCTAACAGAACATAACGAAAATATGAAAAAGAACAGTAGAAAAAGTATACTGCGATTAAATTATGAATATATTGAATATTTCATGAGATATGTGCATTTGTATGAAATAATTTTTAATTATGCATGCGTGAAAGATTCCAAAATTTTTATTTCCTAATTTGGTAGTCAGCTATTAGGGCAACTTATATAAAAAGTCCAGTCAAATATTGCGAAAACTCAGAAAGATACAGTGAACTGATTGACAAATTGTGGAAAATCCTTTATAATAAAGCTACTTTTAGGAAGCAACTCACTCTATCGTGCCTATCTTTCTGAATATTTGCAATTTTCGATCCGGACTATTTATATAAGTTGTCCCAAATAGCTGACTACCAAATTATGAAAATTTTTGGAATCTTTCACGCATGCGCAGTTAAAAATATTTTACACAGATGCCAAAGCCTCATCAAATATTCGATATATTAACATTTTAATTCCAGTATACTATTTCTGCTGTTCTTTGTGAAGTTTTTGGAAAGTGGTGTTAAATTTGGTTGAAAAACACTGTGTTCTATAAGCAAAAAGATTTTACATTTTTCTCAGAAACGTTAAAACCTTCACGAATATGCGTGCTATGTTTACACAAATGCACACAAACGTTTCACAGGACCCACATAGTCATTTGCTACAGTGACAGACCCTTTTGAGCATTTTCTGTCACATGGGTGATCGCAACCATTATTTATTATCAGAGCTTAATTTCTAACAAAAAAAGCACCGGAGCCCTAATATTTTGCTGTACCGGTACAACAACCGTACCGTTCCCTCTCCCCCCCCCCCCCCCCCTGTCACTCCAATCTGCATATTTATATTTCGTACATTATGAGCAAAAATTAAAGCATTTTTTTCTTCTTTTAGCAAAATAAAAATTTCAAGTATATCTATCAGCATATATTTAGCTATCAACTGTTCCACTTTTTAGTTATCACTCCTTCTGAATAGAAATCTTTGCCTAATTTTAATGTTAATTAATTGCAGAATTCTGCGATTAAATATGGCAAGGATTATGATTCAGAAATAGTGTTAACTCAAAAAAGAGATAGATCGCAGCTATGCATTTTTAAGAAAAAATGAAGGAAATTTACAGAAATTAATATTTATATGCTGAAGAATGGAGCAATGTTTTACAATTTCCTATAAAAGGTGCATATCTTAAACTATAATCGATTTCAATCTTTTGTGGTGAGTCCCTGAAAATCAGATTAAATTAAACATTTGACACCGTTATCGGAAAGAATCGACGCTTTTATAGAAAAAAAGGAAACACTGCTCGATTGCTTTCTATCAGAATAACAATACATGGCAATTATATCTACTTACAAATGAAAGTGACTTCGTCAATGTGCAGAGCAGAGCCTTAGCATGGGTACCGTTCATGATACAAAATAAATAGAAAAATCCCTAACTTGATTTTTATAGTCGCACGCAATAGAAGACAATAAACGTCCAACAAACAAAAACCCAAGCTGATGCTCGTTGGCTAAAATAGAAAATATTCTTTTCATGTTATATCAAAATAAAATAAAAAAAAACAGCCAATAAGAAAAAATTCTTACTGTCACTAAAAAGGATCGAACTGAAAGCAAATTCAGTCTCTTGAGTGGCGCCGTATCAACACATCGCCGACATAAATTTGAAATAGAAAAACACGATTTCTGTTTCCCCTTCATTCTGATCAAAACAGCATTAAAATGATTTGAAATAGAATATAATATGTAATTTTAAAGGACGAAAAGTTTTTTTTTCTATACATGAATAAATAAGAATTTAAATGTAGTACAGATTGAGCTCGAGTCAGTCCAAGACCAAAAACTGATAGAAAAATCGAGTCCGTTTTATCTCCATCTCCTGCGTGTGCGACACATTACGTTACAGATAAGTGTTTTGGCAAAAATAATGCAAAAGCTTCGAGATAGGAAAGGGTAATTTAGGCTTAGGTTTTTCGGGAGCGCTTTTCATGGGGCTCCGGAGCCCTGTATTTATGAGCTCCGGTGAATTCCGACCAATATTTAAACATTTACTAAAAACAGAGAAGTACCGGAGCCGGGCTCCCGTGGGCTCCGGCGCAAATTAAGCCCTGTTTATTATTAAATTTATTGTTGTCATCCTAATTGTTCCCGCGATTAAATCTTCACTGAAAAAGATAGTCAAACATGTTCTTTACATCCTCAAAGTTCAAACATAATTCATCAAGATTTTCAGTAGATATTCGACAAACCGTGTACAATCGAAATCATCCATTCACTGCCCCTGAATTTTTTTAACTTCAGCATATATGTATGTATGTATATGTGGTAACAACATTTTCAATTAATGTATGGAGACAAACTGAATGAGCTGATTAGTACATAGAAAGTTTAACAACCTTTATATATGAACCTGGGTCGAAATTCAATTTTCACTGAGGAATACAAGGTGTTTATACCTGTGATCCAAATTTCAGATATTTGTTCATAACACTAATTGAAACATTTCAATTGAAATTTTAAACATACTTATCCTTCTTTGTGTGAAATATAATAATATCACTTGAAGTATTGGAAGAAGCCCAAGTCCCATCAGCATACAATCAGCTTTGAACTAGGCACTTAATATTTTGGATTGTAGTTGACATTAGATGTGGTGTTAACTTACATCACAATTCTTCCATTGCACTTCGCAATGCCCCCCAAGCATATCATGAAGTTTAAAATCTTTAATTTTTTTCTCTTTTATTTGTCGTTTTGTTGCAACGATATTTGAATAAACATCTAAATTATTCACCGCCCCCTCCAGAAAAAAAAAATCCCATTTTTCCTTCCTCCACCGCTACAGTACATAGTTTAAAATCACATGTTTTCCCTATTTATAAAGTTTCTGTATTAATAATTAAAAGAGCATCAAAATTACTCTCTGTCACCTGACTCCAAAAGATTCCGCTTCTACCCCCCCCCCCCCTAGCACATAAACTTTAAAACTCCTTTTTTTTTATTTATAAATAAATAATCATCGAATTCTACCCTTAAATTTCCATTCCCTTTCCTTATAATAATATTTCCAAACATTTTTCAATTGAAAAATATACTTATGCGTGAATATTCAGAAAGACAGGAAACTTTAAATTAATTAAATTATTACACGTGAAAAGCATTTTATGGAGAAAATTACATCATATTTAAAAAAAGCCCAAATAGTAATATTTCCAAGCACTTTCAATTGGATGGTTGTGTTTATGACGGACAATTATCAGCACGAAGGATATAGGACCTAAGGGGGGTAGGTGACCTCCAAGGGGGGTCTTTATAAGGGGACCTAAACCATATTTACGCTTGGAAAACCGCGAAAACTCCGAACGATTAGACCGACGGGCGAAAGTGAGTTCGAACCCAGCACCCCCCGTCTTCCAGCTTCGAGAGCAGAACCTCTCGGCCACTGGCGGGGCACACTTTCAATTGGAAAATCGAAAATATATTTACACGTGAATATTAAAAGGAAAAGAAAACTTTAAAATAATTAAATTTTTGCGTGCGAAAAGCATTAAATGGTGAAAAATTATATCATACTTATATATTTAAAACGATTTCCTTATAAAGTCCAAAAGAAAAAAAAAAATTCTAACCGGGGCCTAAAAAGACCGGGTTGGTTGTATTTATGTCGGCCAATTATCTGCACGTGGGATATAGGCCCTAAGGGGGGAGTGCCTTCCGTGGAGGTCTTTCTAAGGAAACCTAACCCGTATTAACGCTTGGAGAACCAAGGTTCGAAGAAAACCACGAAAACTCCGAACGATTAGGCCGACGGGCGCGATTGGGATTGATCCCAGCACCTCCCGTATACCAGCTTCGAGAGCAGATCCTCTCGGCCACTGGTGGGGCCTAAAAAGACCGGGAGGCAACAGCATTTTTCTCTAAATAATTTTAAACAAACTGATTTTCAAATGTCTGATAGATCCTACTTAATCTAACACGAAAACAACCGTCAGCTATTGCGTTAGCGGTGGATGCGGTCTTGGAAACCGAAAAATTTCCTAGCCAAAGAGAACTTAAGAGCAACGGGATTGCAGCAGACCACTACTGGTTGTGACAATATCATCGAATTTTTCGTAATCAAAATATCTTTTTAAAATACAACAAATTAGCATGTTTTTAGAGACTGCGGGGTCTGCTGCACGTGGGATTGAGAACGTAGCTCGAATGGGTCAGAACCCTCTAGTTTTGTTAGAAAATGTAACTGAGATAAACTTTTACTGCGAAAAAATATTTTTTCCTCATTTAAACAAAAATAATAAAAATAAATGAAAACTTCTTCGAACTTTTCAGAAAATTTACTTTTTTAAGTTCAACCAAGACAATCAACTAAATGTTCTAAATGTGTATACTAAAAGTTTTCTGTTTGGCTGAAATAAGTCAATTTTTGTACAAAACATGATAAATTTTAATAAATAAATTATTCGTAATCAAACTTCTGCAATCAAGTAAACTTTTCAAATGAGAACAAATTAGAATATTTTTGGCGGTGTCTGCACGAAATTGGCGAGCGTAGCTCGTAGTGGGCAGAACAGTCTAATTTTGTTAGAAAATGTTAACTCTGAGATAAATTTTTATTACGAAAAAAACAATTTTTCCTGATTAAAAAAAAATTCAATTCAAAATTTTTAGAAAATTTACTTTTCTAATTCAATCCGTATCTTCAGAATGAATTAAAAGTTCTAAATATGAGTGCTAAAATTTTTCATTTTTAATGAAATAAGTCAATTTTGTGCAAAGTATGATAAATCTTATTAAGGCTGTTCTCAAATTCAAAGGAACTATTTTCTGACACATTTCTGAATTCATTTTCTTTCGGAAACGGATAAAATTGGCAAGTATTCTTATTCAGAAACTATGTCATCGAATGGCGTTTGCCCATTTTCTGATAAAGGCAGGTCTTTCAGAAAATACTGTCAAAGTAAATGTTTCGAGCGAAATTTCCGGATGCGGCAGCACGAGAAAGGGGTAAAATATTTGTCACATGACAAGAATCGCTTATTACTTTATAACTTTGTACCTTATACTTTGTAATTAATTTATAAAAAATGGAAACCGTTATTCGATTCCAAATCGCTTCAATAGTCAGAACTGTCAATTTTATGCCAGTTTAAAATTTGTTTGAAAATGCCTCAGTAAGTTTTGCGTTGTTGAGCTAGCAATTTGAAAAGCACCTTAAATAATTTAATGTGAGCATCTTAAACTATTTAACCCATACGTATTGAGTTTTAGTAAATGGTACAAAAGGAAAAATCCATGAATATGGAAATTTTAATAAAATAAGGATGTGAGTATTTAAATAATGTCTGTCTATTTAAATAATGAAATCTGTACTAATAAAAGAAAGTTTCGCTCTGTGTGCGTGTGTGTCTGTTCGCGATGGCTAGGGAAATCTATCGCATGTATAAGTCTGACAATTTAGGTGAGGATAGCCCAAGAAAGGTCCTGATGCACCTGAGGCACAGATTTTTAATTTTTTTAAGGGCCGGGGCCCCTTTAAGTTTTTATGCCCTAAATTGTTAATAACGTGCCCCATTTTATCAGATCTTCTTCGTTTTTGGGGCTAAATCTCCATTTAGTTATTCCCCCATTTCTATATTCCAGTTAAGGTCCGCGACACCTGGGGCACGGTACAGGGCCCCTTCAGGTTTTTGTGCCCTAAATTGTTAATACATTACTTCCTTTTAATCCGATCTTTATTTTCCACTTAGTTATTCTCACGTTTCTACATTCCAGTTAAGACCTGGGGCCCTCTATGCTCCCGTACGGCCCCCTTGAACTTCTTGTGTGTCATGCATTCCCCTCCCCCCCCTTAATTTTCTCACCTTCTCAGTGCATTGTTTTAAAGTTGAATATTTGACTCTTCTTCCTGGACTAACACTCTCATAATTTTAACTGGAACCCTAGGGCCATGTTTTAAGCGTTATACCCCCCCCCCCCCCATTTTTGTGCATTTCTTTAAAATATTATTTTAAGGATTAATTCATACCCTATGCTTAATTTTGACTAATTGAAGATCTAAAACGCGAAGTACTAAAACATTTTAACATGATTTCATGTTAGGGCCCTGCTCTCAACTATCAGTTGGCTCCTTTTGGGCCCCTATTACAGGTCCCTTAAAAATAGTCCGATTCACTAGCTTTATTTTCTAACAACTTCTTAGCTCCTTCAGCTACCACAAGAAGACAAAAAAAATTTCGCTGACTTCAGCTACCACCGATTTTTAATATTAATCGCCTATTTGGGGCCTTTGGTGCAGCTTCTTTAAAAAGGATCTGAATTGCTTGCAATTTTATTTAACATAGTTCTAGCATCCTCTGATTATTTAAAAAACTACTGAAAAGTATCTTTATAGTGAACTACATGCCAGTTAAGTTCCTGGCTCCTTGAAGTTTTTGCACCCTAAATTGTTAATAAACTACCCCTTCTTAATCCGATATTCATTTTTGGAACCTTTTTTCCATTTAGTTATTGTCCCGCTTCTAGTTTCCAGTTAAAATCCCAGGGCATCCTAGGGTCTCGTAGGGCCCGAT
The DNA here is from genome assembly GCA_963932465.1 of Maratus speciosus. Lineage (NCBI taxonomy): Eukaryota > Metazoa > Arthropoda > Arachnida > Araneae > Salticidae > Maratus > Maratus speciosus. The sequence goes on along the minus strand of OZ010788.1, from coordinate 455,660,668 downwards.
TCGGGGCCCTTTGAACTTTTTGTGCGGTATGCTTTTTTCACCCCTAATTTTCTGGCATTCTCAATGCAAAATTTTAGAGTTGAGTCTTGGACTCCTCTCCCCGGACAAAACACTCTCATATTTTTATTGGGACCCTAGGGCCCTGTTTTAAGCATCCCCCTATTTTTTCCGCATATCTTTAAAATTTTATTCCAATGACTAATCCATACCCTATGCTTAATTTCGACTAATTGGAGATCTAAAGTGCTAAGAACAATTTCTAAATATTACATTTCCTGAAATCTTCTTATAATATTCAAATAAAAGTTTATGAAAAAGCACACCCTTTGAAAAAAACACACACTTCTTTGTCTCTTTTAACAGTGACTTTATGCAGGAGAAGAAAAGATGTAAAAACAAATCGTTATGGTCGCTTACAAAAAATATTGTTGAAAGATACTGGTCAGTGTCATTCCGAAGATCGGAAGTGTAGATTTCAGGCAGTGGGGTGTCGAGTCTGTGCTCGTTAGTAATTTCTTGGAAAACTTAATGCTGAGTACATGTGTTTTTGAGGCTGAAGATGGAGATGAATAAAGATGTTTTTCTGCTTTTGTCTCGGGGAAAGAGGGTAAAAATACTAAACGGATGCCTTAGCAACAGTTACTATCGGTCTCACGAACCTTTAAAATTGCAAAAGTAAAAGGTAATGGATGTTGACCCTTGAAACACGGCTTTTTCTCGGCATTTCAGAATACTTTTAGCATTTCAGAATTTCTATTTTTTTTTAAAGAAATTAAGTAATTTTTAAAATGAAATTTTTATACAACTTAACCCACTGGTAAAGGACCCCTCGCGAGTTGGGGCCAGGGGCTGCAGCCCCCGTAGCCCCCCCCCCCCCGTTAATCCGGCCCTGCTGGTAGCTTTATACTTTTGGAATTTAACTCAGTGAACAGTGTTTGGGTAAAGTGATGGAATGTCTTCTTTGAATACAGCTGTTAAAACATATTTCTGATAGTAATCCGAGTAAATTTTGACTTTTTTTTTTCTTTTTTCCTTATTTTAAGTTTTCTGTTATAAGAGAATCTAGCAGTAACCATAAAACCTATAGCAAAGCTTTCTTTGTTTTCACTGAACCAACATTTTAGGTCTTTTTCTATTGCAGTCAGGTAAACATATCCAAGCCTCATCAATTGTAACTGCATATTTCCATTTTTCTCCTGCCAAATAAATTTAATGGAAAAATCTCTACATAATTTTATGCTGATAAACATGATTTCGCATTAGGTGATGAACATTTTTTTTTCCTTATTAGCTCTAAATCAGATTTTATAATTTTGTTTACATTTCCTATAGAGATGTTTAAAGATTTTGTGATAGTATTTCGGCAAAGGCTTGGAGATTGGATTTTATTTTAAAACATGAGATACGACTTTAAATATAGTAAGCTGTGATAAGCAAGTACCTTTGTTGGGTATGCATTTTGTACCTTTTTCCCAGCCAAACGTAAACTTTGACATTTCTCTTTTTTTATAATTAATTATGTCACCTATTTTTAGGTATAAAAAAAAATCATGATTTTTTTGAAAAAAAATAAAAAAAATCGGATTTTGATAAAATCAGATTTTTTTTATTTAAATCGGATTTTTATGATTTTTTTCCCCAGCGCTCAAATACTGAATAGCTACCAAGAGTTTTAGGTTTCCAAACCAATTTAACCTCTAATTGCTAATATACTCTGTGATTTTACACTTTAATTAATAAAATTATTATTAATTAGTAATTACATAAATTATAAAAACTGCAAATTAGTAGTTTCATTAATTAGTAGCATACAATAATGTTATATACATTAACATTTTGTAATAATTATGTAAAACTGTATTAAGTACTAACTAGTGATATTTACATTTATTAAAATTATTAATAACTGTATTTACTATTAAATTGTTTAACACTAAAATTAATGATTATTAAACAAAAAATTAACTCTGTAATTAGGAACATAATATACATTTTTATGCTTTAATTACTAAAATGATCTTTAATAATTTAGTATTCATTCTAGAAAGAAAAAGGGGCAGGATGCTAGTCCCAAAAAAGGGCGCTATTTCATGAGGAAATATATTAGTCATCTGTTTAGTAATTGTATAAGGGGAAAAAAGTATATAGTTTCTTAGTATAATAAAGTGTCATTAATTAATTGTGTCGTTAATAAAGTGTCATTAATTTTAATAATTTTTGAATTACAAATTGAAAAATACAATTAAATAACAAGTTTTAATTTATTTTAAAGAAATAAAGTTCTATCCTTTTTGCAAAGTCTTGGGCACATGGATTTAGAAATACTGTGGAATGGGGAAGTTTTTTACAAGAAATCTGTGGCTACCACTACTGGTGAATTTCACTATTTTTTAAAAGGGCGGGGCGCATTCTGCCAATTTCATAAAGGACAGGTTGTGGCACCCTAAAAAATTACCTAGAGAAAAGAGTAAATAATTACAGAATTAATAAAAACTGCAAATAAGTGATTTCATTAATTAGTAGCACAAATAGCAAAACTAACAAATATTATTTGCAGCTCATTTTTCATTTGTACTGTTAATCGCCTAAATCTGAACCTACACACATGTATGCATATGCTAATCCCAGAAAAATATTTTGGGATTAGCATAAAATATGAAAATGTTTTAACCCATTCATATACACATACAGAGTAAATATAAGGAATAACCATGTTATATCTGAAATCCTCAAACCATAAACAGCAGCATTATCAGCACTCAGTGGGGTCTCTCAGCATTCAGTGTTTCAAATAGTTTTGGTGCTTTTTTAATCCCTAACAATTTTTATTTGGTATATATGAGTTAAAAAATTTTAAATAACAAACATTTATTCAATCTTTATTGAAGAAGCTTTTGCTGTGCTTAATATTTTATACCAATTGCTTCTTTTTCTCTTATACATTCTTTTACAATAGTGGTTCAGCCGATATCATTCTTTAATTCTTCTTTATCTGCTATAAATTTATTGTTACAAAAGTAGAATGCGAAAATGAGGTTATGGCTATTTTATTCTTTTACTTGCAGAAATTTACTATACTTGCTATGCTTATTTTATACAAAAGAATGAATAATTTTATTACTAAAAGAAAATTATAACGTTGCATTTTATATTAGATTTAAATATCATTTTAAAATAAAATCCTTTTTATTTTATGTTAGATAAAAACTAGGCTTTTTAGAAAATTACTGTTCTTAAACTTTTTTCCACAGTCTGGAATTAAGCTTAAAAACAATTATTTAAAGCTTTTTTTATGTATTCATAAGTCAAAATACCTGTAGAAACTTTCCAAATTATGTTCATCTTAAATTTTATACTTTCTAATGTCATTTTAAACATTTAGAAAATTTATGATTTAAATTAATGATTTTTTTTTAATCAGTCGATTAAAAATGCTATATAGGTTGTATTTATTTATCTGTTTTTCATTTACATTTAAATCACAGAGAAATCCAAAATCATTACAAAAATGTGCGAACATCCTCTACATTTTAACGAAGCTTTAAACGTTATTTAGAAAGTTACTATTTATACTTTACGGAAATATTATGTAATCTGAACTATGTTTGCTTGTTACTTTTACAATGGACTGAATTAAATGAGATCAATAGCATGCACTGTAATATAATAAATTGTAAAGTACAACCTTAATCAGTATTCAATGCATGATTTTTTTTTCATTTCACTTTTGTTAAGTAAGCAGTTAAAAAAAAAAAAAAAAAAAAAAAAAAAAACAGTTAACAATTTTTACTTATTACACCAATCGTAAATTATTTTTAATCAGAAATATTTTTACTTACTAGGTTTTCTAAAATATGCTTAATAAAGTGAAAACAGTTATAAGCTATGATAATTTTATACACAATGTGCACGATTTTTCTTTATTAAAATTTGAATAAAGCTACTTTTTTTATGAGATGTTGGATGCAATCTGTTTTCTATTAAATAAAACTAGACCTGTTAATGCAAAATCACACAGAATGGGAGAAAATTCTATTTTAGATAGGTTTTCGTCTTAGCAAACGGTACAATGCCTCTAATTGTTTTGTATTTCTTTTTTCAAAGAATCATAACTTTTTTCGTTTAAGAAATTCGTTACAGACAGGTTATCGACTTTTTTTTTTTTTTTTTTTTTTTTTTTTTTTTTTTTTTTATAGACAGGTTATGTTATAGTCGGGTTTCTTTACCGACAACCCCGTATCCACAGGTTTTACTGTGTTTAATTTAAAAAGAGATATAGATTGTTAAAATATGTTAGCCCTCCCAAAAATTTTCAGACCCCCCCCCCCCCCCTGACGTGCCTTGCTGGTTACGGCCCTGCACCACAAACTCTAAAAACACGGTAATTTGATCGGCTTCAAAAATATTGCAGAATACGGAAACATAATTTAAAAAGTCAGTGGCGATCTCCTTGTAAGCGGATTTTCATTCACTTCCTTTTGATTGGGAATTTTAAGGCCGGATCAGCTGCTGTTAAACCTCTACTGACTGTTTTCATGTTTGATTAAATAAGATGAGTTAAACATTCGAAAAAAAAAAGCTAATATAAAACGAACTATGTAAACAGAGTCTTATCCTCCTGGTATTTTTTTAACAACGCTATAAGAAAATTTTTTAAATAAGACATTTTAAATGTATCGTTTTATATCTAATATAATTTTCACAAGAGTTTTATTTCTCTTTTTAATATTAACGTAAAAATACTTTTGCTGTTAGAAAGGAAATATTTGCGTTGTCTTAGAATTCACAACAATAGTTAAAAAGATTATCTCCAAATATGAAATAAATGTCTCGTGTAAATATATTTTTTTAATTTAAACTGTTTTACAATATTATTATTTGGTCATTTTAAATAGGACATAATTTCTTCCAATTACGACATTTAACACAGATTAATGGATTTATTATTTTAAAATTTTCTTTCTCTTTTAATATTCACATGTAGTAAATATAGTTTTTATGACGTAATTTTCAATATTTTCTTGATTTTAATACGTAATCATTTAATTCTAATTTGAAAGTTTTTCTCTGTTTATAATAGTCACGTGCAAATATATTCTTAATTTGAAGTAAATATTGTTGTTTTTTCTGTTTTGCAATTAGCAACAATTTGAAATAATAACCTTTTCTAAAATATGTAAAAAATATCTCTCAAAAAGCTGAAAATTTGGATTTAAAATGGTATAAGACCTCAAAAAATTAGTCAAACTAAAAAACTAAATGCAGTCGACACACCGGAAACTTCTAATATATATCCTTAGAATAAAGGATTAAATTCTTATATATAGTTTTTGCTAATATAAAACTTCTTTAATAGAACGAATTTGACCAACTTTAACATTAAATACCTCTTAATATAAAATTTTTATTTAAAAACGGTTTTCTTCAGGGTATTTATCAAACATTTCTCTATAATGCTATCATTTTCATATTTTTGTGTGCAGTAGTTTTCTTAATATTAGCGAAGTAAGGCCCTAGGTCACGAAAAATTCATTTACTGCGGAGGTGACAGCATTAGTTACGTTTTTTTAAAACAGAGAGAGATACATGACAATAAAAGAATAGGAGTGGGTAACATTAGAAAATGTAACACACGAACTTGGCTGCTTTTATTTCACACGTATTTCATTCATTGTTTTTTACACTGAGAAAGGGACTTTTTTATAAAGTTTTAAAGTAGTTCTTGAACATACCATATATATATAATAAAAAAAAAAATGTTTTTCTGTTGACTTGGGGGGGGGGGGGGGGGGACGAGATAAGGTGGGTGCTCTTTATGTTTTTCCTTCCGTTTTTTAACGCATCATGTATTTATCTTAATGCAATGAGTTTTGACTGCATAAGTTTTTGAGTATGATGGGAGAAGTTTTAAACCCATTAATTGCCCTTCTAAGCTTCCCTTTAAGAAATAAGGCATTAAGGAATATTCTCATTAAACTTCGAAAACTTATTAATCGTGTTCAAAATATAAATATTTTCTTCTTAAATTTTAATGTTATTGCCTTAATTCTGCTTCATCCCCACCCCCTATTGGGAAAGTCTCCACAATGTAAAGTTACCCTTTGTTCATCAATATTCACCCCCCTTCCCATTATTTCTTTTCTTTTTCAATCTCTGTAGTTGCTGATATTTTATCTCCCTCCCCTCAAAGTCCACTGTTAATGAAAATATTGGAGTTATTAAATGGAGGTTTTCTTTTCCTTCTATATTTATGTCTAAAACTTTCACGCTTTTTATGCTTGGAATGAATAAAAGCCTGGATTCCGCTTACTTATATTTTAATATTATTACTTATATTGCTTTCTCTACCTTTTCTACGCATATGCGATGATCCCCAAATGATCTGTGTGAAAATTTTGTTCATTTTCTTGCAAGAAAGTCAAAATTCGGCTTACTTACATTATGTTTCTTTTTTCTTTTGTTTGAAACATTTTTCCGTGGAAAATTATCGAAACCTAGTCCTAGTGATTAAATTAAATCAAAGAAGTTCAAAAAATCTCATAGCTAGAACTTCAGAGTATTTAATTTCAATTTTTTTTCTTTTTTTCTTTCTGTTTTTTTGTTAGAAACAAACCATTCTTAAAAAAACATAAAAAATATTTTTAATATTTGTACAGATACAACTCTACTTATTATTAAATTACAAGTGCACCACGTGAACCTTTCACACTGCAATATTTAGAATTATTTGTATAAATTTTTTTTTATTAATTTTTATTCAAACAGGCGAATATGAATTGATACGTGAATGTACGACATGAAAATTCTGTTTAAACCTTCTGAATGAGACCTTATTCATCGTCAAAAATAGAACGGCACACCCGGAAAAGGGAACAGCGCAAGCGAAAAATAATATTGTGTGCTCGAAAAATGGCATGACACTGCATGGCGCTAAATATACCTAAAATAATTTATAATTCCAATAATAAAATCACTTGATCTATTTTTTTAGTATATTAAATTAATATTTTCAATTAAAAAATTCCGACAGTATTGCAATGCAATTCATTTAGATATTTTAGTAAAAAGAAGAAATACAAATAAACGGAATGACAATAAACATTCTTAATATTTTTTTCATTGTTATATTTTTTAAGTTTGTTGAATTATGATTTTTTTTTTCTAAATATGTTTTAAGCTTGACTGTAGGCATCTTTTTGGCAAATTTTGTTAATCTATTTATAGATTATATACACGTCGAAAGTTTTTTTGTCTTTAAAATTGTTGAAACAGATTTTTTTAATTACGACATGAAAATTCTGTTTAAACCTTCTGAATGAGACCTTATTCATCGTCAAAAATAGAACGGCACACCCGGAAAAGGGAACAGCGCAAGCGAAAAATAATATTGTGTGCTCGAAAAATGGCATGACACTGCATGGCGCTAAATATACCTAAAATAATTTATAATTCCAATAATAAAATCACTTGATCTATTTTTTTCGTATATTAAATTAATATTTTCAATTTAAAAATTCCGACAGTATTGCAATGCAATTCATTTAGATATTTTAGTAAAAAGAAGAAATACAAATAAACGGAATGACAATAAACATTCTTAATATTTTTTTCATTGTTATATTTTTTAAGTTTGTTGAATTATGATTTTTTTTTCTAAATATGTTTTAAGCTTGACTGTAGGCATCTTTTTGGCAAATTTTGTTAATCTATTTATAGATTATATACACGTCGAAAGTTTTTTTGTCTTTAAAATTGTTGAAACAGATTTTTTTAATGAAATATGACCAAGGGAAATATATATATAGTGTATTGCTAGATTAATAAAAAAAATTACATAACAGAATTGTGCTGTTCTTTCTGACTACGAAAAATTAACCCATTTACACACGAAACAGTATAAATAGTCTAGCGTTTACTTCCGGGTAGTATTCCGTAACGAAATTGAAACTTAATAAATAAATAAAAAAATAGTACAAATAGTATAAATATAGCACAAATTTAATAAACAAGTAATCTAACTACTTACTAAAACCACTTAAATGATCATAAAAAAAAGGCTGCTGTAATTAACAAAATCCGTACCGATTGCTTCGGATATTAATATCTGGCTTGGTGCTAATACAAAAATGTTGCTTTTAATAAATTTCAAAACTTTATTTGAATACATTTTGATATTTTTTATACACAATTATTTTTGGAGTTGTTAGTGGGCAATCTAAAAACATATTAATTTTAAGAAATCTATTACAGTTAAACAGTAAGTTTTTGCCAATGTACTGTGACCCGCGGTATCCGATTAGATCCTCTAATAAAAATTTAAAAGAATGTTGGATTTTCTTTTAAGTGGTATTTTTAATGTAATGAAATAGTACGGTAGATATATGCAACTTATTCTACAAAGCTAGTGGATTTAACTTCAAATTCTGACTATAGTGGTCGTAGCTGTGAGGCATTTTTCTAGATTTTGTGTGTGTGTGTGGTGGTGGTGGTGGTGGGGGGGGGGGGAGGGTCTTGATTTTTTATGCGATTATTAAATATTCGAAAATCAGTAGAAAATGTACAGTATTCATCGAACCACCATAATTTTTTGTCTGAGATTTCGTTTATTCCTATACCTAGATTCATGGAATTCGAATTAGAGCAAGAATATATCTTTCGTAAAAGTTTATTATCAATAAGAATTAAATAATTTTCTCAAATAACCATTAATTTTTCTCTGAGTCTATAATTAAAAAAGGAACTGCATGTTAGAGTAAGACTTTAAATATCTCGTTAATATTGTCATTTTAATACAGAATGTTATAAATTCTACTTTAAAACTGTTATAAAAGCAAGCATGAAAATCACTTGTAATCAACTAAATGAAGTTACAAATTTCTAAAAGTGATAAAAATAATACAGTTAAAAGTCATAATGCCTTTATTTAGATCAACATATGTTTAAATATGAAAACATCGCACAGCCGGCGAAATTTTCAAAAATTTTTGCTAAAATGTTTGTATCAACAAGGATATTGACACTTGTCTAAGTTTTTCACTTCTTTGATTTAAGTCACTTATAGCAATTTTTATCTTGATTTATAGTTTAAAACTGTTTTTGATGCATATTTAAAGAAAAAAAAATTGATATTAATTTTACATTTTGCAACGGAATATTAAGAACAAGAGAAACGTTAATGTATCTAACTAATACTAAAATACTTTAATGTTATTAAAAAAATTCTATTATTTAATAATGTTAAAAACAAAACAGTATTTAAAACTCTCTTAAAAGTCTTTCTGAATGTCCTTCTACACGTGTTTCCTAATAGCAGTATCTTATTCATTTCAACGGAGTTTCTAGCGTCGCACATTTTTTGACCATATCCCGCTGATTTAACCAGATGCCTGATGATATCGTAGACAAAGGAGTGCGGAGACGTGCAAATATCGCTTCAGGCAAAGGACTTGAACTGATACTAAAGAACTAAAAAAGGGAGTAATAAAGAACATCTGTTTAAATACATCTATTAAAATTCTTAGATATTTTTCAAAGAACTCGGAAATAACTAAACTATTACTATTACTACTTTTACGATATTTTCATGTGGTGAACAAAAAATGCTCGTTAAAAAGGGGTCTCAAATAAAGAAAAATATAATGTCTTTTTTTATTATAATACCTTAACAGAATGTATTCTTTAAATTTTTTTTAAAGAAAGAAAAATGAAATAGGAATCATAATCTTTTTTTCAAATTTCATGTAAATTTTGCTACAGTTACTCAGATATATATATAAAAAAAATAATAGCTTATATATTTTTTTTTTATTTAATAGCTAATATCAGCAATACTACATTACATATGCATTAATTATTTATAGATAATGTTGAAACTCACTAAACATTCTTAATATTTTCCTAACTGTTAAATTCTTTAAATTTGTTGAATTACGAAAACAATGTTTTTTTTTTTTCTAAGTATTTTTTAAGCCTGACTCTCAACAGAAATCTGCAGTAACTTTTGGCAAAATTTATTAATCATAATATAGAGTATATATACAGGGTGTTTTCAAATTGTCGAAATAATTTCTGTTTCTGAAATTGATCAGATGTGTTTTTTTTTTTTTTTTTTTCAATGAATAATGACTGAAGGAAATGTATGTATAGTATATTGTTATATTGGTAGAAAAATTAGATTAAAAAATTGCGCTTTTCTTTTGAGATTACGAAACACATAAATATTTACATTTAATGTATACATTTACACAATATAAATAGCCCTGTATTTATTTCTAACTATAATTCGATAACGAAAATGAAACTTTGTAAATAAATAAGTAAAATATTATATAATGCTTTTAGGCTTATAAATGCTTTTAGGAGTTGTTAGTGGGCAATCTTAATATATATTAATTGGAAGAAATATATTAGATTTTTTACGAATATTCTGTAACCACGATGTCCGGATTAGATCTTCTAGTAATAATAAAAACACTAATAATAATAAAATAATTAAAAAAAAACTAATAAAATAAAAAATAACTAAAATAAAAAACTAATAAAATAAAATAACTTTCTTTCTTTTATTAAGTAATTTTTTTCATGAAATGAAAATGTACTATAGATATATTTATAAAATATTTTACAAAACTGAATTTATCTGCAAATTCTAACAACATTAATTATTTCTGTCAAGCATTTTTCCAAATTGGTTTAATTTTTTTCATGTTGTTTAATGTGATTATTAAGTATTCGAAAATCAGCACAAAATGTACTTTATTTATCCAACCACCAGATGAAAATTTATTATCTATTAACATTAAAATATTCCACAGCCAGCTTTTTTTCTCGGATTTTATTATAATTAAAAAATGAACAGCATATTATAATAAGATGAGGCTCCCGTCTCGGCAGGTGAAAACACTCGCGAGCGAATGTTAAACTTCTGGAAGATTCTTTTCAAATATCTCATTTGCATTTCAGTATTTTTAAATGATTTTTGTTGCATTTAATAGCAGTGGTTGATCCTTACATTCACCCATTTTTATTTTTTCGATTTTGGCTGCAGTTTTTTTTCTTATGATGACACTTTCACTTTCGGAACCCGTTCTGAAAGTAAGAGTAACTTTATATATTTTTAAAAAATTGCACACAAAATCCAAAAAGGGTGAATAAGCGATCGACCTCAAATATTCAATGCAAAAAGAAATAAAAAAGTTGAAATGCACACGAAATATTTGAAAAAAACCTTCCAAAGCTTTAACATTAGCTCGCGAGTGTCTATGACTGAAAGAACGGGAAATGGAATAATAAAGATTTTTATAATTTTTTGTCTGATTTATATTTTATATGTAAAATGTAATGTCGCTAAAAAAAGGTTCTGGTAGTGATCTGTAAGTCGGTCAGTGACACCGTATGAAATGTGAAATATATTTCCAATTACGGAGCATCTAGTTCAATATTGTTTGGATGTAAATAAGGGCAACAGCTTCCACAAATTCGCGTTTTATATTTGCATTTTAACAATGCAACTCAAGTCTGTTGAAATTTTACTGTAATATAGTTCATTCAGTGTTTAACCTTTGAGAAAATTTGTGTTTAGTCTGGAATGAGACACCCTGTATTTTTCTCAGAAGAAAATGTTTTTCATCCTTTGTTTCCAATACAAAAATTGTTTTTTGTAGTGGATTTTCGAATCCAACTAGGACAGCAATTCAAAATAAGAATTCATATTTTCCAGAAACTTTTTATTAAAATAATACATGATTTTATTGTATATTCAGATAAATTTCAACTTTAAAAATAAATATTAGAAAATCGAGAGTTTTTTCTTGTTTCTTGTTCTTCCCTTCCCCCTTTTTCATTTGGCTGAATCTTAACCTTTGTGAAAAAGATGCATCGATTATCTAACTGATGTTTAAATGTGTGTAACAGATAAAGCAAAACATTATGGTAAAGGAACACGACATTTTAAATTATTATTAATAATACAAATAAAGCGTTTATTTATTTTCTTTGAAAAAAAAAACAATTGTAAGAATATTTTCAGCTGCATCATATTCTCAGTAAAAAGTTCAGAAATAAAAAGATTATCAGAAATGGCACTTCTGCATTAAGAGGCTATTTCTGTCAAGCGAAAAGAACCACTCGCTAATGCTACTTTGCAATATTTTAATTGATTTTTTATTCATTGGATAGCTGAGATAAATCTGTGCAAAGAGAATTTTTTTTTTAATTTTTCGATTTTGTTTACAGGTATTTTTAATTAGGACACTTTCATTTTCGGAAACGGTTTCGAAAAGAAAAGCATCCTCATTAAAAAAAAAAAAAAAAAATCTGCAATCAAAATCGAAAAAATAAATGATAGCCTTTGTACAGATCGATATCAAATATGGGTCATAAAATATCATATCATAAAAATGATATATATTTATCATTTAAAAATATTGAAATGCAAACAAGGTATCATTATAAATTTCTTTCATTGGATTAGCATTAGCGAGCGGGTCTTTTCCAGAGAATGAAGTAGCCCTCCACACGTTTATGTGAGTATGAACCCGATCGGTTTCATTAATCATTAATTATCAAAGTTTATTTAAATTTCTATAAAGAATATTACCTTTATGATTTTTGAAATGTTCAATTTAATACCATCATGTTAAGCTTTAATAAAATATCGAACCCCTCTTCCAAAATTGAAAAATTGTTGAACCAACAAAATAAATATTACAACCCCATATAAACATTCCTGACCGATGCTCAATCCGAAATATTTACTTTTTTTTTTTTTTTTTTTTTTTTGTCAGTTATCATTATGCGCCAATGGTATATCACAATTCACAATCACTTCCGCCCCGTGCGCCAAATGGATTTGCTGTGGTGCTGGAGGAGAGACACACTGTATTTTTGACAGAAGAATATGTTATTCAATCTTGGCTTCCTATATAAAAAATAGTTTGTTCTGGTGTGGTCTACCATTTCTTATTTGCTAGATTTTTGTTATGATTATTTTTTATCACTTTGTATTGCTAAATTTTAAAGGCGTTTGTGTCATTATTCATTAATATGAGAAAATTACGATCAAAATCTTCTATACTGAAATCAAATTTGGAGTTATTTGTATTGCGGAATTTCATTTTTTAATATCACCCATATATGTGTTATTAAAACAAAATGCTAATTAAACTTTTTATTATTTAATTTGATTTTTCTGGTATAGACTAAATGAACATCGTTGGTTTAATACTGTTGCTTTCAAAATTTTAACATTGGATTTTTTACCAACAAAATACAAGCATATGGCATTTTTGATATAAGAAATCATATTAAAAATATTTTTTTCTTTACAATTGAAAATATATTTAAAAAGTTTCGTATTTTTTTTCATTAGGAAAATCGCGTTTTTTAAAACTAAATATGATATATATATTTATTTATTTATTTATTTAAAACCACAAACAAAATATCAAAATCCATCACTCACCATAGCTGCATTGAAACTCACATCGAAAATATTATAATAATCAACATAAACTTTAACTCTTAAAATCAAACTAAATAACCAAACTAAAGAAAATATATATAATTGCAAGACACAACAGAACAGGACAGAAGACGAGCGGTATGGCTAACGACATACACTGCAGGGTTAAGTCAGACTTTACGCATGCTACGTCCCCCTTCACTCGCCAAGACCAAAACTGAAAAAATGAAAAACTATGAAAAACTAAACAGAACTACAACATCCACCAAAATATCACTCTAACTCATTAGATCAATCAACTCATCAAAACCTCCATTCTCATCCATCACTGAGTTCAGTTCAGTTCCGTACCTGCTACTCTTAATAAAATCACTAGTTATTCTCCTGATGAAATTGCGAGGATAACCATGCTTGAATCCCAAGCGGCACCACTCTAAAATATCACTAAACATATCTTTAACTCTAGTACTCAGTCTTTCGATTCGTATTAATCCATTTCTAAGTACATTTCTTTTAATCGAAACATGCACGTTGGAATCAAAATATATCAGCTTTAAGGTATTAAAGTTGAAATCATTTCGCTTGTCAAATAACTTAGATATCAAATTTTCACTTTCTATGCTTAGGTTCACATCTAGAAAATTAATATTTTTACAATTCTGGGAGGAGGGTTCCAGACTCAGTGACGTAGGATAATATGTAAAATCAATATTTTCAATATCATTGTTTAATTTGACTATCAAAACATCGTCTATATACCTGTAGGATAATGTGTCACTGTTTAAATTATTATTTCTTTCATATATATGTAAGTAAATGTTTGCCAAAATGGAACTGCAACTCCCCCCCATTGGAATACCCCGAATCTGTTTATATATTGTATTTCCTTCGTAAAGGTAGTTTTCTTGTACTACTAACTGAAATAAATTTATGAAAAAATCATTATGAACATCCAAAGTACTATTTGTATTATAAAAATCTACTATTTTATCTTTTAAATCTGTCAAATCAATTGTGTTATAGAGGTCTGCAAAATCGTAAGCGAATATATATATATATATATATATATATATATTTGGTGTTTTTTCATATGTTTATATGGATTTATCGTCCGCAATATGCTAGTGAATCAGCGATATTGTGCTTGATTCTGTATTACTAGTTAAAGGTTCCATCTTTATTTTGTATAATATCAGTAAAAGAAAATCAAGAAATTAATTTGATTAATGCACATTTCTATTATTCATGAGCTGCAAAAATAGTGCTATTGAAATTTGTTGTTCTTTTAACCGCTTCTAAAGAAAAAGTAATAATTCAAATGAAAATTAATGGTATTATAATTATCAATAATGATATAAAATAGTCTTATGTAAGTCTATAAAAATTAGACAGTTTTTATCTTTGCTTATAATATAAATGCACTTTCCAACATGTGCAAATTTCTTCTACAATCTGATTTATTTCCTTTTTTTCCGTAAATGGTAAGGGAAAGCATTATCGAGAAGCTAACACATAATATGCAATTATCTTTGTGAAATAGTGACAGAATTATATAGTGATTTTAAATTTGAAAAAGGTATAGCATTAAGTTTCTTTCTTAATTTATTTTCATTTTTATTTATTTATTTATTTTTTGCTTTGAAATAGTAAGTATATATATTAATTTTAAATTTCAAATTTGCTTCAGAATTCAAAATCTGCTAAAGAGAAAAAGTACATAAATATGTTTTGTGGATTAAAAATAGATTGTTCGCTAAATAAAGGTTCCATCATGAAGGTTTTTCTATTTATTCTATGAAGGGAGAGTGATGAGTTATCAACATTTATTATTTGCTGCCCCTATATTTTTACTTTCTTCTATCTTCAATAGAAGAAAGTATTGTAATCGACATTTTTTTCGACTTCCGGTTTTCGACGGATTTATACGTTTTAGGGGTCAGAGATCTCAAAAAACATGTTTATAGAAAATGTCTGTGTCCGTGTGTCCGTCTGTCTGTCGCCATTGTACCATCAAAAAGTGTATGAAGTTATGCACAGAATTGAACCAAATTTTTATTTTAAGTTTTTGGCTATGGCAAGCAGATCCTCCCTGAATTTTGAAAAAAATCGCCTGCAGGGGGCTCTGTAATAGCGATTTTTTTGAGATTTTTCAATATTGTACCATCCAAAAGTGTATGAAGTTATGCATAGAATTGAACCAAATTTTTATTTTAAGTTTTTGGCTATGGCAAGCAGATCCTCCCTGAATTTGGAAAAAATAGCCGGTAGGGGGCGCTGTAACAGCGATTTTGAATACTGTACCATCCAAAAGTGTATGAAGTTATGCATAGAATTGAGCCAAATTTTTATTTTAAGTTTTTGATGTTAAGCAGGTCCTCCCTGAATTTGGAAAAATTCCGCTGGAAGGGGGCGCTATAATTACGATGTCTGTACCATTTTCTTTATTGTACAATCGAAAAGTGTATAAAATTATGCATACAATTGAACCAAATTTTTTCTTGCATGCTTTTGGCTTTGGCCAATAGGCCCTCCTTGAATTTGGAAATATTGCGCGGTAAAGGGGCTCTGTGATAGCGATTTTTATATGTTTTTCTTGATTTTCCGTAGTTCTGTTGTCCATCGGCGGCGCGTGCAGACGCGGAAACTCGCTTTTTGCTAAGCCGGCTATTCGCAAACATCTGATAACCACAGAATAAGCAAAAACTATTAATTTTAACAAATATCATGATATTGATTAACTCGTTTTTAGTCCGTTTAATTGACTGAAGCAGAAATTTAAGATGAAAATCAAAGTTGGGATAGTATTGAACTAATAATATTGAAGTATTAACATGTGTAACTAATTTTTGAAATATTATGTATAAGATAGAAGAAAGTTTTGGAATTGGCATATCCAACTAGTTTAATGAAATATGGTCATCGTAAATATAAAACAAAAGAAAAAAGATATAGATATATATGAGAGGAGGTGAGTTTCAAAAATAACTTTATCCAGAAAATCAAATAAACCAAGAATCTAATAGCAAAAATACAGGATAAATCCAGCTTTTTGGCAGATAGTTGTGTTTCTTGTTATTTTCTTGTGTTCTGCTGTGCAGATTTACCATTAGAATATATTGATAGGGAAAATGCGATATTTTTAATTTTGTATAAGGCGAGTTTTGAAACTCACGTTCTCATATAAATTATAGAAGAGGCAGAATTTTAAAATTGCTAGAAAATTGAAT
The DNA here is from genome assembly GCA_963932465.1 of Maratus speciosus. Lineage (NCBI taxonomy): Eukaryota > Metazoa > Arthropoda > Arachnida > Araneae > Salticidae > Maratus > Maratus speciosus. The sequence goes on along the minus strand of OZ010788.1, from coordinate 455,643,979 downwards.
ATTCTCCTAAATAATCTGCATAAATAGCATACAATTAACTAAATCTGTGTTAAAATAAAAGATAAAATCACCGTTATTAATATATGTACACATTTAGAGATTAACTTTATCTTATAAGAAGAAAAAAAAAACTGCGGATAACTTTTGGTAAACTTTTTTTTCTTTTCTTTTTTTTTTTTTTTTTTTTAATATGAACATTATAAATTTTGTAACTTTGTGATTTATTGAACTTTGAAATTTAGTAACTTTGTCATAACTGTCAAAGAACCTCTAACTAAATCTGCATTAAATTAAAAGATAAAATCACGTGTATTTGTTCATTAATCTATACACATTCATAGATTAATTTAACTTTGTCTTATTAGATGAAAATATGCCTATAAACTTTTGGTCCCCCCCCCCCCTACTCCACAGAATATTAACATTATAAACTTTATAATTATGTAACTTTTACATACCTGGCATTACTTTAGCATCTATTAAAACAGTAAATTTCTAAATGTGGATCCCTAGAAAAACATTCATTTTAACTAATTTGCATTGTAGTAATGTGTAACTCAAGACGAATTTAGGAAAGCAAAATTATGTGCTATTTTTGAAATGCAAAATGTTGTACTTCTTTTCCGTCTTACTAGCGTCCATATTCATTTTCGTTAGCGATATTCCTTGATCTATTCCTTGAAGAAGCACTGATTGAATAAAAACACACACCGATAGAGAGTAAAGATACCATAACCATTTGCTCAACAAATAAATTATTTTGGAGAATCTCTTATAAGAGAAAAAGTATTTAAAGAAAATCAAAAATCAAAATGGAAAATTAATTTTATGTAGATTGAAATAAATAAAATTTTACTATACCCCCCCCCCTTCTTCATCGCACTTAAAAAAGTCCTTTGACCTTCGCCGCAATATAATCTATTGACGTATTCAAAATTTCCTTTCTTCTCTTGACTTCTTGTATCCCCCTCTCTCTTTTGTTTATTTATTTATTTAATTTGACACTTAATCAAATTATAGACAAAATTTGAAAAAAAAAATAAAATAAATGTGAAATATTAATTCAAATGCATATTTTATTAATAGAGAAAAAATATTTTCTCAAACTGAAAGAGTGACTTCCTGTTAGTTTTCAAAAAGTTCCTTATTGAATGTCAAGCATTCTAAATTAAATTATTTTATTTTCACTAAAATTTTATGTTCAAATTCATTTACAACTTACTTTCAATTATATTTTTAGGTAACTACACTTTTAGCGCAGTTCATTTTCCGTTTTTACAGAGATATTGTAAATAAAAGTTTAATCTTAAACAAATCAAATTCAAGAGCTTTAATTGGATGATAAGTGCATACATACATAAATTGAGTAATTCCACATAAAATCTATACACATTGTTTGAATTATAATCATGCGAAAATATCTGTAATGCAATTAATCTAAATTTTGAAGTAAGATCAGGATGTTAAAAAAAAAAAAAAAAAAAAAAAAAGCAATTTGTAGATTTATCTTCAAAATTTAAGGTACGTTCTTATTTTTTTCTTATTATGAGTAAATCTTGCGAGATAATTATAATGAAATTAAAATGTCATTGGAAAAAAATTAAAAGAATATATCAGCAAAAAACGCGAAATTAGGATTATTAGATACACCATTGACTCTATGAGATACGTTTAAAATATTATTGTAAGTATTCCTTTGAAGCAATCATAAATTAAAAATCCAGATTGCTTTAATTTTTAAAATCTCAAACCATAAAGGATTCTCTCTGTAGAACATGTGATAATTTTCAAATATGCGCATACACCTTAGAGGAGGAATTGGGTTATATTAGAAGTCTATGGCGTACACCCTCCCCTTTTAAAAAAAAAGAACCCTTTAAATGATTAGCAGATGCTTTGCAAACCCGTTCAGGAACATAATAGTTAACAGCATATTCCCTATCTATTCTCCAATTCCAAGATAAGAAAACTTGTCCTTTCAACTTGAAAAACATAGTAAAGTCGACAGTAAGTAAAACTAGAGAACTTGTAGTAGAAGAGTTCCCAGAATAACGTTGGTATAGGAAAATTTAGAATGCATAAATGTTTTTTTTTTCTTTTCGCACCATTTTTGCGAAATCTATTTTAAGAGATCGGGATTTTACTATTTCAACTTGAACGTAATTAATGAAAATATCGTGGTATCAAAAATTTTAGATCAAGTGCTTTCTAACTTAACAAGTTTACAACTTTAAATTATAGTCCTTTCTTTATCTAATTTTATTTAAGAAAATATAGACCAAAGTAGTATTTCGATCCTTTCTCTATGGGCAGACATGTTGGTAAAGCGATTCGTAGATTTATATAACAATTGTTTCAAATAAAAATCAGGCTTCTCGAATGAAAAAGTTATGTTGTCAATATAACTTTCCTGACTTTATTTCTACTTATGACTTTACTGACTTTATTTCTGTGGACCCATGAGTTAGTTATTAAAAATGTGTATTGGTTCTCAATATTGCATATTTATTTTTTTAAGTTTAGGAAGTCTCAGAAACTGCGCTTTCAAAAAATATACATGAGTAGCGTTTTTTTTTTTCTTTTCATGAATATAAAAGAAATAATACATAAGAAAAGAAATCAGCAAATTCGTCATTTCATTAGATCTTTCTCCAATCTTTTTCTTTCAAATTTCTATCAAATTTATTAAAGATTAGCGATTGCCGTTTTAACTCCATACCAAATTATTTTAATATGTCAAATATATTTTTTTCAAAATCAAATTGGCCATGTTTCATGCTTGAAAAAATATAAATTAGCTGAAAATCAGCTAACAGTTTTGTATAATGCAAGTCGTATTGCATTGTTAAATTATGCCTTTAATATTCATAACGGAAGTGTCTTTGTTTAGCAAAAATTAGACTTATTTTGATACAAACGTTATACTTAACATAGCTTACTTATGGTATAAATCAACTTTCAACATTATATTAATGCAACATTAGTATTATTCTCTTAGTATATTGTACAAGCGTTACCCTCTATGTATATGGTGATTTCTCACATCACAAAAAAAAAAAAAAAAAAAAAAAAAAAAAAAAAGAAGAAGAAGAAGAAGAAGAAAAATTAGGTCTTTTTCTGCAGAGCCTTTTGAAAGTATTTTTCTGTGGCAATATAACAGTAATTGTAAGTGTTGGATAATAATTCCTCAGGAATGATATTCAGTTGCAAAGGGTACTGTTTTATATTTTTTGATATTTATTAAATACTTGTTTTGTAAAAATCGACATAATAAGTAGCACCAGCAGGCAAAACTTTAGCATTCAGATGTTTCAAGGATTTATAAAAAAAGAACCTATTCATCAATAAAAGAGAAATAACAGAAGCAATAAACACATGTGATTTTTTTTTTTTTTTTTTTTTTTTTGCTATTGGTGTGGGTACTTCGATGGAAAACAACTTCAAAAGTCGGCATGCTAGTTTCATTGAAGAAAAAAAAGAAAGAAAAGCATCCCCCCCTCCCCCCTCACACCAAAAAAAAAAAAAAAAATAATAAGAAATAAAATGACATGCTCAGATAAAGAAATGAAAGTTGTCAAACATCACTAACCCAAATACTTAGTAATAAAATATTTACCAGGAAAATAAGAAACCGAAAAATACTCAAAAAATCTAGGAGTTCACTGAGAGATTTGGAGCAAATCTATTACTTTGTAACAGAATCAAATCCTTTATAAATTTTTAACATATTTCTATAATTAATTATTCGGATATTAATAAATACTAATTTAAATGTTGAATGCTTTAAGTTAATAGCCCTTTCAACTTTAACATAGAAAAGGTAGTTAGATAAAGTAGATATGGTAGCGATAAAACTGCCAACTTTTGTGCTTTTCTGCTACTCTACTTTAATACAATCTTCCCTTTATTTAATTCTCGAAATTTGGCGATAGATAATGCAAAAAATGCTTTTAAAAAAATAGCGGTAATAAAAAAGTATAAAAGTTGGCAGCTATGAAACTACAGCCTAAATCGTTAAAAAATTAAGTATATTAGACCGAATAAAATTAGATACAAGCAACATATCAATCAGACTTGTAACGTATGCTACTTTACATATTTATTAACGAAATCCTTTCAACATAAGCTGGTAGCTCTAAATATTATTTTGAACTGAGCAGTAGCAATAACTTCAGAGAAATATTCAATTCACTGATTGAAGACGAACATATATGAATGATTTGGGCGTAAAAAATGGTAACTGTGAATTTTGATTATTATTATTATTCTCGTGTAAAGCCGTTAACTACATCACGTCATCTTTTTAAAGGTACAAGATTTCTTTTTGAATCATATATATCATAATATAAGATATGAGTTTCAAAAGTTATGCCATAAATTTTATAAATTTTAGAAAAGAAGACTTCTTGCATATAAATCCAATAAAATAAAATGAATCATACAAAATGTGTGGTACATAAGTGCAACTGAGGATGTTGAGAATACAGTCTTTAACACATTAGCTGTTTTAGACGAAACAATCACGATAGTTCACGAGAGGATAGTTATAGTTTTCTTTAAAAAACTCGAGTCTTCACATCTCGAAATTACATTTTGTTATTTACTTATTTTACAAATGAGCCCTTAATTTTTTAGCATTACGGTTGTTCTCAAATCAAAAGAAAATACTTTATGTCACCTTTCTGAATTCATTTTTGTTCGGAAACGCATGGAATTGGTAAGTGTTATGATTATGTAATTATGTATTCTAATGTATTTTTCAACTTTTTGGTAAAAGCAGAGGATCTTTCAGAAAATCTTGCGTAAGTTTGCAATTTGAACGGAATTGCCGGACGTGGTAGCACAGGAAAGGAGGAAATCTGCTATCAACAATTGCTTATAACACTTTAAGTAATTTATCAAAAAATTCAAAACGCCATTCGATTCCAAATTATGTTAATAGCCTGGCCTGCCAATTTTATGCATTACGCTTGAAAATGAGTCAAAAAATGTGTCAAAAAGTGTCCCATTTTTGAGAAAAGAGTTAGAGAATCGCCTTAAGATTGGAAATAAAAAATAAAAATTAAAAAATGGCAGAGCTATTATAGTTTTCTCTTAAATTATAAAAGTAAATGAATCAGGATGCTCCTAAAATAATTTATATTAAGTACCGTAAAGTACCGAAAGTAAGCCCCTCTTTAGCAAATAGGAAATTCTAATGATTTTAAGGGGTGCTTATAATTGGAACTTTTGTGAAAAGGTTAAAAAAATTAGGAGGGTGAGGAGAGGGGGGGGGGGGTATTTGGAGTTTATGAAATTTCATATGTCTTCATAAGTTTTCTAGAGCAAGATTTCTGCATGAAAACTTAAAATAAAATAAATAGTCTGACGAATTAAAAAAATATGTGTATTGCGTCATACTGGAAATATAATGGACCTCAGCAGGTGAATATGTAACGTTATATGAGTTTGAAGAAACGTATTAAAACATGATAAACACCCGACTATGGAAATATTAACATATTTTAACATTTTAAGGTTCTCTGAATTTGCTGTATCCATTATTAAACCTATTCCATATACATGCGTGTGTGTTTTCGTGTATATTAGAATTTTCACAAAAAGTTTAGCTCCCTAGAACTCATTCTTAGTGAAGGATCTGGGTTTATCTCTAATCTTGATTTAAGTTTTGTTGGTGAATTTAGTACTTAACTTCGAAATCTACCTCCGCCTGTAGACCGAGCCGGCAGGGATTTTTTAATTAAAACATTCTCACCTTGACAGACGTTTTTCTTTGTGTTCTGGAAAAACAGTGATTACTTCTGCAGCAACATGCATTTTCTCTGCACAAAATTGCACATGTAGAATATTGGTCTGACTTCATAATTATCATGGTCAATTTTTTAAATGTGTTACATATTATCCCTGAAGTACCCCTGATCCCAATTAACGAATTAACCCTACCTCCCCTAGATTAGAAAGTTTAAATAATGCTTTTTTCTATTCATGTTGCTAATGTAAAAAAAGGAACAAAGTAAAAAATATATATTTATATATTTTATAATATATATATATATATATATATATATATATATATATAACTTATATATATATTTATTAAAATCACTCGTTTCCTAAAGTTTTCTAAAGCTGAAAAAAGGCAGTGAATTTTTTATAATCAAGGCCAGGCGTGAAATTTAACCCTAGGTCATTTTTTTCGCCTTATCTCATGTCATAATTATCTGCGATTAAAGATGTCGAAATAAACTGTAAGAAATTAATGGTGTCCGGAGCATTTGAAGCGCTGATTTACGCGGGCGCCTGGCAACACCAGTGCTCGGAGAGTCACCTTTCAAGTACAAAGGGTTAAGATAAAAATTGAAGGCTTAAAAAAGTGTTTTTCTTTTTCTTTAAGCCCCGATATTCTATTTCTTTTGGGCAGCAATTAAAGTGTCGTCCATTCAAAATAACGTTACGTTACATAAGCCAGCCGTAAAACGAAGCAGATTTAACATTGTACTGTTAAATACTGATAATCTCTACTGCAATTTTTTTAACATCTAAGCATCACACATTTTTAATTTTCATACCGTTACACAGAAAAAAAAGTACTTATTTTTGCAAATTGTTTGAAAACAGCATCTGATTTTTTTTAGGTAGATTTCGTATGAAATGCTACCCATTGGGATCGTTCCTATGTTGAATTTTTTGAAAAAAATTTCAGATCTACACCGATCATGACCCCTAGAACCCAAAACCACTTCAGTAAAAAACTTTATCTATCTATCTATCTATCTATCTATATATCTATATATGTATATATATATATATATATATATATATATATAAATTGTAAAACAACACGAAACAAACGTGAAAAGTGTTCATCATCAGTTGTAGTTTCCAAAAAATATATCACTAAACAAATTAATGATCTTCAAAGTAAATATTTAAAGCATTATAACTGGTTATTAATTCGAAAATACATATTTGCTATTAAAAAGAAACAGATTGTACAACATTTAAATGTATTTCTAAGTAAATCTTTCTCTAAACATTTCTCTGATATTTATTTTGATCTTATTATGACTAGGGTTAATATTTTAAATATTAATTTACAAAAAAAAAAAAAAAAAAAAAAAAAAACCATAAAATTCAAAACACGAATACTCAAATGATAATAACTTTTTCAAATCATATATTTAATAAAATTAATATCAATTCTATAATTAATGATAAAAACTGTTATTTTCCTATTAATAATCTTCATATATCAAAATCCTTTAAATGTCCGAATACAATTGGTATAAAGATTTTTAACTACAATACATTTTCAAAAAATACATCTGCTGCAAGTAATTTTCCGCGTAAATGCAATGACCCTAATCTAAAAAAATATATAAACAATGATCATGGACATATAATCACTGGAAATCTTAATATTGTTAATGATTTTAAATAGAAAAACTAATGGGTTATGGTACTAAATATAGACTTCCATCTAAATTTACTGTTAAATCTATTATCAAACAGTTTACATATGATATAGATATTTTTATATATAAAATTTCAATCTATTACAAAAAACCTATTGAATATTTTAATCAATGGAAAATATTAGTAATTGAAAAATTAATTATGGCTTTAAAAAATAATATTTCTGATTTGGTTTCTATTAACACAAAGCATTTTTTCCAACAAATTACTAAATTACAAAAAAAAACTACGTTATTACATATGTAGACAAATCTCCTAATAATTATGCAATCATATGTAAATCTTATTATCACCAACTTCTTACAACCTGTATTTCTTCTAATAAATCTTTTCAAAAAACTAATGAGAATGTAATTGTAAATAATCGTAAAATTCAAAGTTATTATAAACTATTAAATATTATATTAGCTAACTTTAATTATCCTTATTTAGTTCTTATTCCCAAATTTCATAAAACTCCAATTAAATTTAGGACTGTAACTATTGGTTGCAATACATATAATAATAAAGCCAATAAACTTCTATTAAAAATTCTTAATCAATTATATATACTTACTACAAACAATGACAATACACATTGTATAAAAAATAGCTATCAACTGGTCAATATTTAAAAAAATCTTCATTGTGTATATAATATAACGACATATGACTTCAAAGATCTTTTTAATAATATAGACTTATTAGATTTACATAATATTATAAATGCATTATTTAAAAAGTATTATAAAAAAAACTGGAATTACCATCTAATATAGATATCGCTTATTTTAAATCTTTAACAAACTTCATTATCTATAATAATTATATATTGCAAGATAACACATTATATTTACAGCACGTCGGTATACCACAAGGTGGTTGTACATCCAGTTTATTAACAGACTTATACTTATATCACTATGAACGTACTTTTACTAATAATAATCTCCATTTAATTCGTTATATTGATGACATAATTTTAATTGCCATTGATCAATCTAAAATTTCTCAATTTCCAGTTGATTATCCCACTAATTTGGAATTAACGGAAAACCTCTTATCTAACAATACAATTAATTTCTTAGATCTTAAAATTACAATAAAAGACAACAAAACAATAACAGATTTATATGATAAACGTAAAGAATTTAAATTCAAAGTTAATACATTTACAAATTTTAAATCTTGTCTTCATCATTCTGTATATCGAAATATAATACTTAAACATTTATATAGAATAAAATGTTTATGTTCTTCTAATCTAATTAACAATAATATTAAAAAACTAATTTATGAAGTATTAAATCATGGTTTTCCAAAAAAATTCATATAGTCATTAATATACAATTAGTACTTACATGATCTTAATAAATAAATAAATAAATAAATAAATAACACATGCGTAAACGAAATTACAAAAAAAAAAGAAATTATAAAATAAAAAAATATTTATATAAAAATTAAAAATTGTAAAATAATAATAAAAAATTACTATAGGATGGTTGGGTGGGTAAATGTTAGAGTATGGAGGAGGGTGGAGTTGTTTGGAAAATACACAATGGTTAATTAAAAAATGATGGGGCTTTTGTATTATAACTATATTTCTATTACGCATTTTATATGGATGTTGATTGGATGTTTTATATGTAAATGGTGACATTTTTTTTTAATTTCAATTCATATTAAATTTAGCTTATTTTATCAGTTTCAAAATTAACTTGATTTAAAATTTTAGTCTACTCAGGACAATGTCATATTAATTAATAATAGTATACCATCTTTATAGTGATTAATATGCATATATGTTTATTTGATATAACTATTGTTATACTGTATGTATTAAAATTGGGTAATTGGTTTTTATTATTATTCCTCTATACTTTTTAATATTGTTTTATTTTCAACTTTGTATTCCATGATTAATTATCGGTTTAATGTGTTTGATTGTCACAATCATATTTTTTAGCTTTTTTGGCTAATATGAAGATAATCCACACACTATATTTGTAATCTTTAGGCTATTGGGAATTTTAGAATCTGACAATCTTCTATAAGCATCTTTTTTCCCCTGTTCATTTTATTAATTTATTAGATTTTAAATTTAATAGTAATTCTTAAAGTTTTTATATTTATATTATATATAATTTATTTTATGTTATAGCATATAGCTATATTCTATATATTATCAATGTTATAAAATTATTTACTTTCTCAGTGTAGATTAAATGGGTTTGGAAATAGAATATATTGATAGTATTTTATTAACATTTAATTTATTTAATTTTTTTAATAATGATATATTGTAGATTATCGTGGTAATGCAGATGATATATTTTAATTTCATTAGCTTTTATTATTTTCTTCTTGTGACATTTGAATAATAATAATTGTTTCTAAAATAATATAATAGATGGCAGCACTAAAAAATTTTGTCTTTTAAAGCTTCTGTTAAAGTAATAATTTTAATTTTTTACACCAGGTGGTATTAAACGCTGAATATTGGTAATATTGTAAAATTGAAATTAAACAATTTAAAAGTGTTTTTTTAGGTATTTTAAATAATGTAATTATTTTCTATTTATATTATATTAAATGTTTTTATCACGGTATTTGAAAATGAATTAACTGAATCCATAGTTTTAATTTCTGTGTTAACTTAACTGTTTTATTCACCTTAATCTTATCATGCTCGGATACCATGTGCGAGTAGATATTTTGAAAATCAACTGGATTATTATTCGGTATATGGTGTGTAATATTTCTATTTTTTATGCTATAAATTAAATATTTAATGGGTTGTATTGTTTTTTCCATTTTATGCCATTTGATAATGTTCTGTTTTCATCTTGAAACTATTCTATTGATCATATTGGTTGTTTGGGTACAGGATAAAAAAAATTTCAGCTTTTAGCTTTTTTCTCACAGAAAACAACCGATTTGCTTATATCATTGAATTCTGTACTCTTGAAAACGTAATTCAATATATAAGTTTTTCAATTTTTTTTTGGTATCCGTACTCTTCTTTTTTCCTTCCATATTAATTCTTGTAATTATGTATAAGGCACTTTATTTTATACATACAGTTCTATATTATAGGTTTGTGGTATCCATTTTTATTGTCATTTTACAATATTGCTGTTTTTGATGATGGTCGGTAATGTTTAATTAATGATTATATATATATATATATATATATAACCATTAATTAAACATTACTGACCACCAATAAAAAACAAAACAAATATATATATATATATATATATATATATATATATATATATATCACTTTCTTCTGGACACGATAAATTCCACAATTCTGCACAAATCTTTTCCAAACTCATACATAAAATCAAGGGGCATAAAATCTCGGTCAAGTTCGTTAATGGGCAAAATCGGACCAAGCGGATGGAAATAGGGAGCGGTTTTGTGAAAACCGAAAAAAACCTCGTAACTTCTTAATTTTTGTACATTTCAAATCAGTTTAAAGTTTTTATTACTTCTAAAAATAGGGCCAAAAATTTATGTCTCGCAGATTTTTGATAAATTTAAAAATGGGCTCAAGAGCCGCAAAAAATAGGGTTTTGGGGAGAAAAAAATTCCTAACTTCGTCAATTCTCAAGATATGAAATCCAATTAATTTTATTATACATCTCCTTAATATTATCTACAACTTTTATATTCACAGGTTTTGATAGGACCAATTCGTACCGCAAAAAAAAATTAAAAACGAAAACAAAAAAGGGGAGTTGAAGAAGAAAATTTTCTATAACTCCGTCAATTCTCAAGATATAAAATCTCCATGAATTTATCATATATCTTCTTAATATTGTCTTCAACATTTATACAGACACGTTTCGATAGGACCAATTCTTTCAGCAAAAACAAATTAAAAATGCATAGATGTTGAAGAAAAAAATCATCTTATTAAGGGTGTATTCAAATCCAAACTGCTTATTTTCTGATTCATTTTTAAATTCATTTTTGCTCTCAAACGTATCCAATTGGTTGATTCTCTTATTCGGAAACTATATAATGTACCGTAATAATCGATTTTTTGATAGAGGCAGAATATATTTCAAAAAATGATGTTGAAGTTGGCATTTTGGACAGAATTTCCCGAAGCGATAATATTGCCCTACTGAGAAAATAATTGTTTATTAATCAAGTTTTAATTAATTTAAAGAAAAATAAAAACACATGTCGCTTATAAATCTTTTCAAAAATCACGTCAGTAAGTTTCATATTTTTTCTATTAAAAATAAATTAGAAAATGTGCCAGAAAATTTCGAGTTGTTGAGCATAGAAAAGTATTTTTTTTTTTTTAATACCGCCTTAACATGATTCTGATAAAACCAGCTACTATATAAAAATGAAATAAAAACTCGTCAAAGCGGCCAGATAAAACTGTTAAAGTGTATATCTAATCATGATTTAGTTTTTGTTGGTGAAATCAGTATACTTAACATCGAAATCTACCTCCGCCTGAAGGCCGCGCCGGCAGGGATTTTTTGAGATATTGATTTTTTTTTTGTAAATTGTAAAGCCACTTCTGTAATGATGGCAACTGGAGTACTCTATTTCTGTAGGAAGTAAAGGGAAAATTGTAGATTACTATATCTTTTTGTTGCCATTTTCCCATAAAAACTAATTAAAAAAAATAAAATAAGTGCTACGCCAAGAATATCGTCTGTTATAAAAATGTATTTTGAAGTATATATGTATGGCTTTTTTTCTCCGCATTTACTTAATTCGAATTTTATTAATCCATGTATAATAATGTTTTCCGAATTTTGAAAAAAAATATAAATGAATGATTACTAATAAAACATGGAGCTATTATAAACTGTATTAATTTTCAGTATCCATATTAAAGTTACAAACAAATGAAAGGCTTGTGAATCGATAACTGATTTTTTTCTCGAGTTTCTTGAATGACGACATGGCTTTTTGCTGAGTTTGTGCGTTATTCCGCTATAGTGCCGTCCTTTGTTGAATACAGACACTTTTCTCTGGGAGGGATTTCTGTAGCTCCGGGGGTGGGCATTATACAGTTCCGGGGGGGATATTGTACTTTTTGACCATTGAATACACAAAATCTCAAATATTCCGGGGGGGGGGGGTCATCTCGATGCTCCGGGGAGATTGTCGCCCCCGTGCCACCCCCTGAATTCAACATGGTGCCGTCATATCAATTCTTTTCTATACATGTTATTTAAGATTGGGTCGTAAATGTGAAAATCAACAGCGGGTGCTAATAGCATCATTTTATATCAAGTAAAAGCGGGTATTTTAAGTCTTAAAGCTGAAATATGCTTTGTACTACCTATATTTATATATTTTTTCAGCGGGTACATCACTAAATTCTGACAAAGCAGTTTCTAGTTTGTTTGGTTTTTTGTCTTTTTAAGAACTCATTTTATTTTTATTTACTAGGGGGCTCTGCCCCCTACGAACTATGCTCGTCAACCCCCGTTCAGACACCGCAAACCCTAACAGCACGCTAATTTGATCGGCTTTAAAAAGATTTCGGAAGATTGAATTATAATTTGAATCTGACAATTTTCTGACGTAATTTTCACCAAACTTTTCTTTCTCTTTTTAATATTCACGTAAAAATACTTTTGTTAGAAATAAAATATTATGATCATCTTAAAATTGAGATAAATGTCTCGCGCAATTTTTAAATTTAAACTCTTTTGCAATATTATTTTTTGTTCATTTTACGTAATAAGTGTAATGTGACGCAAATGTGACGCAAATTCTCCTATTTAAGACTTCTAACGCATGTTAATGAATTTATTATGTTACAATATTCTTTCTCTTTTAAAATTCATGTGTAAGTATAGTTTTTATGACTTAATTTTCAATGAGTTCCTGCTTTTTATATTTTCTGTTTATAATAGTCACGTGTAAAATAAATTTTTAATTTGTAGCAAACATTATTGTTTGCGCTGTTTATACAGTTGGCAACAGTTTAAATTAATACAATTTTCTAAAATACGTAAAATATATATTTCGAAATGCTGAAAATTTGAATTTAAAATAAAAATAAAACCTCAAAAAATCAGTCAAATTAAAAAACTAAGTGCAGTCTGCACATCGGGAAATTCTGACGCATAAAATGATCAAAAAATGATTAAATTCCTATGTACATTTTTGCTCCTATAAAACTTTTTTAATGGAACGATTTTGTCCAACTTTGGCATTAAATACCTCTTTAAATAATTCTTCGATATGAAAACTGTCTGTATCAGCGTGTTTATCAACCATTTCTCTACAATACTACCGATTTTCATATTTTTGCATGCAACAGTTTTTTTTTTAAATGTTAACGAAGAAAGGCCATTCCTAAGCATTCAAATTGGATGCCGATCTGCCGGGACTATCTACGCCGATTTTCATTGGTCCAGTTCCAAATCAAAACTTTTTTATATATATAGAAGGATTACGTAAATGTCCGTAAAATATAAGATCTATAAGTAAGAGTGACTATTTTTAAAATACGCGACACTGTTTTTTGCCAAAGTAAGATATCAAAATTTCTTGTTCAATTTAGTAATATGAAGAAAATTACAAAAGAAAAGATAAGAAAAAGAAAGTAGCACGAAGCCAAATTTTTCTAATGAACGAATAGAATTTTCTTCCATCTGAACGGAATCTCAGTGTACATTTTTGTTCAGTCTTTACAGCCAGATGGGGTTCGAAGAAATATTCTGATACCAGAAAGAATGTACACGCAGTACTTTAATGATTTGAAACCCGTTTTCACTCCCTTCTTCTTTTGTGTATGATGGAAACCGAATAGTTAGCGGAAATATAGTCTGGTCATTCCAACAGTCATTAACAAAAGGGCGGAATTTCTCAAACCTATGTCTTGACTTGCAGTGTGGTAGGGGGGGAAATATATATATGCAAGTGAATAATTAGCAAAACAGCTTAAAGTTTTGAAATTTTTTGGTTAAAACAAAATCTCTTCTTGTAAGAATTTTTCGAACCCAAATAAAAAAGCAAATCAAAATGGGAATTCGTATTTTAAAAATAATTTTTATCAAAGTAATACAAGATTTTGATATATATTCATTCACATATTCACCATTTTAAGATATGAATATACATCAAAATATGATAAATTCATATAATATCGTCATATTTTTTTATCATGTGTTGTGTGTTTTTTAAGACGAGCAATTATCAACACGAGGGATATAGGCCAGAAAGGGGGAGTGCCTTCCTTGGGTGTCTTTCTAAGGGAACCCAACACGTATTTACACAAGGAAATCCAAGGTTCGAACACAAACACGGAAAACTCCGAACTATTAGGCCGACGGGCGCGATTGTGTTCGAACCCAGCACCTCCCGTCTACCATCTACGAGAGCTGAACCTCCCGGCCAGTGGTGGGGCTTTTTTTTAAATTTAAATTTCGTTTTCCTTGTTTCAATTCTTGTTTCTTTCCTTTTCTTTTTTTTAAACTTGTAATCGCAGAAAATTTTTAAAAGATGCATCAATTTCAATTATAAAGTGCATTATAGATAAAACGAAACACCATGATAAAGATACATTTTATATCTATTTTTAGTTAATTTTCTAAAATAAAAAAATATTTATTTATGTGAGCCCGAATCACAAAGGCTCTATTATGAGTTAATTGTCAGAGTTTACCGAAATAGGTCATTCAGCTTTTAGTAAAGAATATTAACTTAAAATTTTTGAAATGTTTAATCTAATACTGGCGCGGGGTGGGGTTGATTATAGAACATTTCCATTATTTTTTTTATTGTTGTTTTATTTTTCATACGTTAAATTTAATGCATATGGAAATTCCGGACCGATAAGAAACATTTTTTAACTCAATACAAAAATTCTGGAACGACATTTATTCATGCATTTCTCGATGGATTTTTATGAGAATTAACATTACCCCCTGTTTAAGAATCATATTAATATCTTTTTATTTATGTTTTTAATATCATATTTGAATAAGTGAAGTTTTTTAAACTTATTTGTATATGAGGAAATTATTTCGTGTAAATTTTTTGCACATGTTTAGTAAATTATTAATTATTTTATCTATATTAACCCAAAATGAATGCGATATTCCGCTTCAAACACCTTTTGAGTTTCCCCATTTGATAATATTAATATTCTCAAATAAATCTGGCAGTTTTAAGACGCATTCATCAATTCAATTTTTTACGTAAACACATGAAATTGGCACGTGTTCTTATTTCGAAGCTCAATAATTTTTTTTTCTTCCATTTTACGGTAAAGGAAGGGGATCATTAATAAAATGCTGTTAAAATTGCCAGTTTGAACTAAATTTTTAGATAGGACAACCCTATAAATGTCGTTATGAAACAAAAGTAGTTGAACTCAAAATGTAATTAATTTATCGCTAAATAAAAATAATAAATGTTTCTTCCATATCAATATTCTTTAAATTTGTTTAATTAAGAAAAAAATATTTTCTTTCTTAAATATTTTTTAAGCTTCAATGTGGGTAGAAATATGTAGTAATTTTTTGGCAAAATTTATCAATCAATTTATAGATTATATGTATAGTATTTTGAAATTTTCGAAAGCTTTTTTGTTTTTGAAATTGTTTAGTTTTTCTTTTTAGGTAGATTTCGTATGAAATACTACCTATTGGCGTCGTTCCTATGTTGGAATTTCTGAAAATGTTTTGCAGATCTACATCGATCATGACCCCTACAGCCCAAAACCACCCTCAGTAAAAAACTTTATATATATATCTGTCTATCTAAGTATCTATATATATATAACCATTATTTAAACATAACCTACCACCGTCAATTATTATGAATTAAAGCTTTAAGTATATATATATATAAAAAAAAAAAAAAAAAAAATTAAGAATTATTATGGAAGGAAAAAAAATATATATATATATATATATATATCACTTTTTCTGGACACGATAACTTCCACAATTCTTCACCAATCTCTTTCAAACTGATACATAAAATCAAGGGGTACAAAATCTCGGTCAAGTTTGTTAATGGGCAAAATCGGACCAAGGAGATGGAAATAGGGAGGGGTTTTGTGAAAACCGAAAAACTTCTAAATTCCAATTCGAATAACTTCTTAATTTTTGTACATATCAAATCAGTTTAAAGTTTTTATTACTTCTAAAAATAGGACGAAAAATGTATGTATCACAGATTTTTGATAAAATTAAAAATGGGCTCAAGGGTCGCAAAAATAGGGTTTTTGGGAGAAAAAAAATCATAAGTTCGTCAATTCTCAAGATATCAAATCCAATTAATTTTATTATACATCTCCTTAACATTATCTACAACTTTTATATTTACAAGTTTTTTATAAGATCAATTCGTACCAAAATTAAAATTAAAAACGAAAACAAAAAAAAAAAAAAAAAAGGGGGGGGGGTGTTGAAGAAGAAAAATTTCCATAACTCCGTCAATTCACAAGATATAAAATGAATTTATCATATATCTTCTTAACATTGCCTTTTGATAGGACCAATTCTTACAGCAAAAACAAATTAAAAATACATAGTGGTTGAAGAAAAAAATCGTATTAAGAATGTATTCAAATCCAAGCTGCTTATTTTCTTACTCATTTTTAAATTAATTTTTGCTCTCAAACGCGTCCAATTGATAGATTCTCTTCTTCAGAAACTATATAATGCACCGTAATGATCGATTTTTTGATAGAGGCAGAATATATTTCAAAAAATGATGTCAAAGTGGGCATTTTGAACAGAATTTCCCGAAGCGATTGTGTTAGAAGCGAAAAATATTGCCCTACTGAGAAAATAATTGTTTATTAATCGAGTTTCATTTAATTGAAAGAAAAATAAAAACACATGTCGCTTATAAATCTTTTCAAAAATCACGTCAGCAGTTTTCGTATTTTTTCTATTAAAAATTAATCTGAAAATGTGCCAGAAAATTTTGAGTTTTTGAGCATGGGAAAGTATTTTTTTTAATACCGCCTTAACATGATTCTGATAAAACCAGCTATTATATAAAAATGAAATGAAAATTCGTCAAAAGCGGTCAGATAAAACTAGTGGATTTATATCTACTCATGATTTAGTTGTTGTTGGTGCAATTAATATACTTAACTTCGAAATCTACCTCCGCTTGTAGGCCGCGCCGGCAGGGATTTTTTTTGAAATTATGAATTGTACATATAAGTATACTCTGTTATATTAGAAAAATTACATTAAAAAATTGCGCTGTTCACTCTGATTGCAAAAGATTTGCCCATTTACACATGAAACAATATAAATAGCCTTGCATTTATTTCCGGCTGGTATTCCGTAATGAAACTAGTATAAATAATATGAAAAAAAAAACACAAATTTAACAGGTAAGTAGTCTATATAATCGTTAAAACAACTGAAATGCTCAGAAGCGAAAAAGGCTGCTATAAGTAGCGAAATCAAATTCAGGTATGCCCATAATAAAAACGTATCGCTTTTAATAAATTTCAAAATTTATTTGAATACGTTTTGATATTTTTCATATAAA
Organism: Maratus speciosus; assembly: GCA_963932465.1. Lineage (NCBI taxonomy): Eukaryota > Metazoa > Arthropoda > Arachnida > Araneae > Salticidae > Maratus > Maratus speciosus. Next base: position 455,626,003 of record OZ010788.1, on the reverse strand, counting down.
TTGCCTTTTGGAGTTGTTAGTGGGCAATCTAAAAGCATATTAATTACAGTATACTCTCGATATCTCGAAGTCGAAGGGACACTTAAAAAATTTCGAGATAACAAGGTCATAACCAAATGTAAAAATTCTCGTAAAACACAACATAGGGAATAATGTTATAAAATTTAGAGTCATGATAGATGAGAATAAGTATAAATATGTAATTATAGCCGTTATAAGTCTAAATACTACAATGGCAATTTTAATTTTTAAAATAGTAGAAAATAATTACATTAAATTGAAAAGAATTAGTAAATACATAAATGAACTTAGATTGATAGAATGGCTTAAAAAAGCCGAGTGTCGTGGCCTTGCGACATGTCTTTTGAAAGTTATCGTTTTCCACGTTTTCAGAGCATTCTATGAAGCGTCATAGTACGTGGACAGCATCTTTAGCTTGGGCCGCAGTAATGCTATATAATGGTCCTGAAAGACCCAGTTATTCCTCATTATCAAACGGCAGAGAAGAAACTGATTGATTTTTTACTTCTAAAAATATTCGATATAACAAGGTTTTGAGTGAAAACTCTTCGAAATAAGAATTAAAATTAACATTAGATAAATATGTAATACCAAGGGGAAAAATAATTTTTCGACATATCGAGGTTTTCGAGATATCGAGAGTATACTGTATCTATATTAAGTTTTTTGCATATCTATTATGTATATGGCAGATATACATGTAAAATATTTTACAAAACTGGATTTAACTTCAAATTCTTCCAACATCGGTCATAAGTGTCAGGCATTTTTCTAGAATTATTTTTTTTTTTTCATGTGATTATTAAGTATTCAAAAATCAGTAGAAAATATACTGGATTCATCCAACAACCGTAATTTTTGCCTGAAGTTCAAGGCGGCTACCCAAGTGCACAAGAATTCTAAAATAATCCTCCATTCTAGTTGTTTGTCTATTCCACCTCAAATTCGTTTTTCTCTTATCATAATCCAGATTCATGAATTAGGATTGGGAAAAAAAAGTCGGTCAATATGTCTTTCATAAAAGTTTACAATCAATTAAAATTAAAATATTTCCTATGAATAACCATACATTTCCTCGGATTCTATATTTAAAATATGCATTGCATAATACATTTAGACCTTTAACACTTTCATTTGCCAATCACAGTAAGTCGTGTAATGCGAGTTCTTACCAAACGGTTGATCACGCGTTATCGCGTGGACGACGCTATCAAGTTTCCAAGCGGAATAGTATGGCGGCCGCAGCGAAACTGCACAATTTTCAGCTTGGCAATGAAAGTGTTTCAATAGTCTCTTTTTGTCAATTGATTTAAGTGCAGGCTCTTTCAAGTCCATTTGCTCCTGCTCGAAACTACCCGTGAGACAAGTCCCGCGACGCGTCCCGAAGGTCTCCATCAGACAAGCCCCAACAAGGCAACCCTCAGAGATGTTCCGGCCAGACCGGCGCACTGCCCAGCGCACGTCACGCCGGTTATTCCCAAGATAAATGAATTGGTCGAATACGACAATCCTCACCACGCAGCTAGAAGAGCCAAATGGTCCCTTCTTTCGGTTCCCGACCCGGTACGCCCCGACAGCCAGCAGGAACCGGACACCTATAAAGGAGCCGGGCCCACGAACCTACACGAGGTTTCCCGAGCCGGAGTTACTTTACGGAGGGCTCACAAGATCAAATACCATTATCCGGCAAAGACATTTATGCGAGCCAACCGATGGAGTATGAAGGCGCCACTAGCGGAAGAGCCTGGAGGGGAAGGAAAACCCCCCTCCGGACGTAAAGCGTCCCTGCTCCGGGCTTTTCCCCCAATCTCCCCGCTCACCTGCGGAACCCCTCGCGGCTCGACGCTGGGAGTCAAAGGAGACCAGACAAGTGCCGTTAGCGACCCCAGGCGGGCACGGAAAGCTCCACCAAGACGGGATAGATCCCGCCTCGCTAGGGGGTTGGAGGGTCCGGAGTCCCACCCGTCCCCCACAACTGGACTCCACCCGAGGTTGGAGAAGACGCGGGAGACCGGAAAGAACCCGGCCCGACGCGCATCACATACGCAACTCAATTTACGTCATCAATTTTTGATTTAAAAAAAATGCAATATCCTTCAAATGATAATAAATTACATGCAAAAATTTCGGAACACAAATTTTCATTACTATTCTTAAAAAGCTAAAAACAGGTTTTTTTCAGTCTTCAAGAGGTGAAGCCCGCTTAAACTACGACCAACTACAATTAAAATATTTAAAATATTATATTGATTATATATCTAGTTCATATTTGCTTTATCCTTTAATTTCGATTTAAAACATTAATCGACGTAGGTCTGCAGACCATTCAAAAATTTCACAAAACGAAAACGGCCGAATTCTTGCGAGTCCCATCTCCTCTCACTTAATCTTTTCCCTTTTTATGATATTATCAGCGCTATTATGACTAGATAAACGGCAGTATCATCGAGTAACTTTGCTTAATGTGTGTAGAGAAGGGCAGAAGATCGCATTATCGAGTAAATGAATAGTTGAGTGTAAGAATTGGTAAAATACCATATCATGGAGTAACTTAAATGGCTTTGTGTTATAGATGGGCAGAAGGTCGCGTTCTTGAGTAACTGAGATAGTTGTGTGTAGTAATTTACGAAATACCGTATCGCTGAGTAACTTAAATTGCTGTGACGGTAGAACGGCGTCAGGAAGATAAGGACGGTAGAAGATTGCGAAATCGAGTAACTTAGATAGTGTGTGTAGGAATAAAAAAAAAACGTACCATTGAGTAACTTACTATATCACTGTGTGTATAAATCGACAAAAGATCGCATTATCGAGTAACTGAGATAGTTGTGTATAGTAATTGGTAAAATACCGTGTCACCGTGTAACTTATATTGCTGCGTAACACACGGCAGAAGATTGCATCATAGAGTAACTAAAAGAGCTGTGCGTAGGAATGGTAAAATATTGCATCTTCGAGTAACCTCAGCTTACTTGACAGAAAATCAGTGCATCTGGTGAAATATTTGGGATTTATAATATTTACTATATATATATAAAATGCAACTGGAAAAATTTTTCCGGCTGTTGATAACGTGAATTCTGCTAAATGGATTTTGATGGGACTTGCACTGTTAATTAGGTAATTTTAGGGGAGATTTTAGCATTTTGCATATCATTCTATATCAAATTTACAATAAATGATCAACAAAAGGAGTCGATCCTTAACAGAACAAATTTCATCTAACACATTAGATATCAATGCCATTAGATCACAATGCCATTCGTATAGTTTTCAGCAATACAGAAAGACAGATAACGTTCCATATTACTTTAAAACACATGGTGAAATTCATTAAAATTTTTCATTTGTTTCAAAGTTAGTTTGGCGAAACCGATCGGTGTAACGGGCAAAGCCTGCTAGTAATATATAGATGAAGAATAATCTTTTTTAGGTAAAATGCGTTCTTATGCACATTGCACTGCATTAAATGTAGGATTTAATTCGATCTCTCTTTGGCCGATTTTCGTAGACGACAATACAGAAAAGGAAAAAGCATCGTCCGAATACTACAATCGTTTATAACTAAAGAAGTGATTCATTTATCGAAAAAAAATGATCTATTACAAATTACTGCCAGAACTATGTCTGCAAGTAGCAAGCTTTTATATTTAAAAGATAGTCTGAAAATGTTTCAAAGTTTCGGGCTATTACTGGAATTATTATTATTATTATTATTATTATTATTATTATTATTATTATTATTACTGTTATTATTATTATTATTATTTAAGAACCGCCTTAAATGTTTAGAACGTCATGTTTTAGTATGCACATGACATGTAAAAAATCGACGCAATTTAAAGCACACATATCTAAAGTAAATTTTCTCCAATGTTTCATAATGGAGCCCTTTCGTAAGTCTTTGTATCAAAATGAAAGAACAGGGGTGAAAAACACCAGATGATGCAAAATGCGAAATATATATATATATATATATATTGAGGTGGGAATGCTGAGACTGTGGAAGGTTGTTGATAAATTTCCTTTCATTTTTAGCTCACAGGCTATCAATGCCTGAGAGCTAATGTGCCGGCAGGTTCTGTATGTATGTATGTACGTAAAGCGATAACTCTTGATAGAAATATCCGATTTGCTTCAAATTTTGTAAATAGGTTCATTCTGATAAGGCGCTCCCCAGATTAGTTTTTGGCATTCATTGGTTAAGTATTAAGGGGGGACGGGGTATAATCACCCCCCCCTCCCTTAATTTAGATAAATGTATTTTTCATGCAGATTTATCCGATTTGCTGCAAATTTTGTAAATAGGTTCATTCTGATAAGGCGTTTCCCTGATTAGTTAGATTAATATTAGAATAAAATAGATTTAAAATATCAGCTTTATTAACGTTGCATACTAAATTTCAGAGCCAAAATGTCAGAGACCATAGGGCAACTGTCCAGTTGGGAATTGCTTTAATCACATCCAGTTACTGAGGTATATTACAATATGTTTTCTGTAAAATGTAGAGTGTGTAGCTGTAGTATTTATAAATATTTTACTAGGATACACTAAAAGATGTCAACAGTAACTCATTTAGAGCATTAGACAGAAATTAGGTTTCATTACTGTTTATGAGCGATACTTACATAACTAAAAGTGCATTTTTATGTATTGTATGTGTTTTTAATATTAGCTACACTCATTTCAATTGTATAGTGTTTATAAATTCTGCTGATAATATACATGGCTTTGCGAAAGTGTTCTTAAAAGTTATCGTTATGAGCTTGACTAATGCACGGTCATGCAGAGCCACCTCATTTGAGCGAGTTCACCATGGCAGGAATTAGGGTGCTATAATTAGGGTGAGTAAAATTGGCCAAAAATTACAAATATTTTCTTTCACAAAAAAGACTTTCAAATATTAAGGAAGAGCGTTTCCTCTCCTTAGCTCAAGCCCCCCCCCCTCCCCCCGAAAATAAAAGAATGAGCGACATCATCAAAAATCTAATTATTAACATTTTATTCTATAAACATAGTACTACATTGTTTTCAAGTCAAATTATTGGTGTTTTCCTCTTAACAAAGCAAGTTAAAACAATTCATGATGATCAATGCGGGGGGAGCGGGGTGTTCTTTTAGACATTTTGTGACATTCATAGATAAATAAAAATGAAGTTTGCAAACTTTTATCTCAGAAACCAATCCATCAATTTTTCTATTAGTTTCCTATTAGTTTTTCTACTAGATAGTTTCTTAAAATTGTGATATCCCAAAGCGTACCCAAGGGAAAGGGCTGAAGGGACTACAGCCACCCCCCCGACCCTTGAAATTTTCGAAAGTGATATGAAAAAAATGCTGTTTTTTGCTGCTTCTTTTATGGAAAACAAATTAACTTTTTCTGTCATGCAGCGGACTAGTCATTCTCATTAGACCCATATCAGTTCACATTGTCACCAAAGAAGAGAAAGGGGGCTGATGGGGTAACAGGCTCTCTCCTCCCGAAATAGTCGAAAATTAAATTAAAAAAGTGTTTCTTGCTTACTTTTTTAGATAAATCTGAAATTTTTTTCTTCTGTCATACAGCGAAATAGCCATTCTCTCGTTAACCCCATATTACTGCACATTGACATCACAGCATACCCAAAGATGGGGAGACGGATGATGGAATTACAGCCTCCTCCTCTCGAAATAGTCGAAAATGAAATGAAAAAAGTGCTGATTCTTGTTTCTTTCTGTTTGAGATAAATTTGTATTTTTTCCCTTTCATTTAACAGACTAGTCACTCCCTTCCCTTTAGTTCCAAATTAGTGCACAGTGACACCACATTATACCCAAAAAGGTGGAAGTGGGGATAATAGAGTTGCTGCTCCCTCACAAAATAGTCGAAAATGAAATGAAAAAAGTGTTTTTTTTTTTTTTTTTTTAGATAAATTTGTATTTTTCCCCTATCAATCAGCAGACTAGCCGCTCTCTTCTCTTTATTTCCATATTAGTGCACAGTGACACTGCATTATATCCAAAGAGGTGAAAGGGGCTAATGGGGTTACAGACACCTCCCAAAGTAGCCGAAAATGAAATGAAAGAAATGCTGATATTTTTTTTCTTTTTGTTTGAGATAGATTTGTAATTTTGTTTTCTGAAATTCTTATCTTTTTAGATAAATCTGAAATTTTTCTTCTGTCATACAGCGGAATAGCCATTCTCGTTAGCTCCATGTTAGTCCACATTGACATCAGAGCATACCGAAAGAGGGGGAGGGGGAGGACTGATGGAATTACAGCCCCTTCCTCCTTAAATAGTCAAAATGAAATGAAAAAATAGTGCTTTTTTTCTTTCTATTTGTGATAAATTTGCATTTTCCTCTTATCATTCAACAAACTATCCGCTCTCTTCTCTTTAGTTCCACATTCGTGCAAAAAGACATTACATTATACCCAAAGAAGTGAGCAACAGCCTCCTCCCAAAATAGTCGAAAATGATATTTTAAAAAAACGCTGTTTTTTTCTTTTTGATTGAGATAAGTTTGTAACTTTGTTTTCTGCAATACAACAAACTAGCCATTCTGATTAGTCTCATATCAGAGCACAGTTACACCACAGTAAACCCAACCAGGGGAAGGGGCCTGATGGGGTTACAGGCCCTCTTTCGAAACAGTGGAAATTGAAATGAAAAATGCGCTGATTTGTTTTCTTTCTGTTTGAGATGAGAGAAATTTATAATTTTTTCCCTCCTATCATTCAACGGAACAGCCACTCACTTCTCTTTAGTCTTATCAGTGCACAGTTGCCCAAAGACGTTGAAAGGGGGTAATGGGTTACAGCTGTCCTCACGAAGTAGCTGAAAATAAAATGAAAAAGGTGCTGATTTTTTTTGTTTTGTTTGTTTGAGATAAATTTGTAATTTAATTTTCTGTTATACAGAGGATTAGCAATTCTCGTTAGTCCTTATTAGTCCACATTGACACTACAGCATACTCAAAAATGGGGAAGGAGACTGTTGGAGTTACAGGCCCCTCCCTTCAAAAAATGTCGAAAATGAAAAAAAAGTGCTGATTTGTTAACATTTCTGCTTGAGAGAAATTTGCAATTTTCCCTCCCATCATTCAACTACAACATACTCTTTAGTCCCATATTAGAGCATAGTGGTACCACAGTATAACCAAATAGCTGGAATAGGGCTAATGGGGTTACAGCTCCCTCCCGAATTAGTCCCTTATTCATATGAAACATGAGAAATTTTCGGACCGTTTAAATCTGTGGGTTCTGGGAAAATGCCCCACGCGTATTCAAATAGAAAACAGGTGGTAAGTGTGATCACAGATCGACCCAGAGGGTTTCGTTTAACATTGCTTTCAAAACGCGTAGTACATTTATCGCCATGGAACCCCTTTTAAATTATGGTAAACCCTCCCTAAACTATCTTAAAATTTCAAACAGATCGCCTTGTTATATTTCCTAATTTTGTTTGCGACTCTCCCCCCCTCCCCTCCCTAAATGTGACGCGCCATTCTTTTCGATATTTTTTTTTTTTATCGTGTGTTATAAACTATCTTAAAGTTTAAAACAGATCGCCGTGTTAGGTTTCCTAATTTTCACAAAAGCGCGGACTGTTAGTTCCACATTCCACCACTAGGGAGCGCACTCTATTCTTAACAAAACTGTATCTGAACGAAACTCTGTTACACAACCTCTCAGTAGGTATACTACTCGAGGGAGGAGGCGATTTTCGATGGAGCCCCTCCCCCCCCCCCCCCTCAACAAAACTTCAACTTAACTTAAATTTATAAAGTTCTTATTATGTGTTATAAATTATGTCATTCTTTAAAAGCGATCGGTTCTTCACTTTTCCTAAATTTAACAAATTCCCATCAATTGTCTGTGCGAAAAAGCATCTCTTTTATAAATTTAAAAATCGATTTTTTCGCAAATCGGAAAATTGTTGTCCGATTTTTTTTAAATTTAGATTTTATGTATCAGCGCACGAAATAACATTCAGATGCGAAAGAACCAAATTTGTAAAATCAAAAGTTAAAAAAATTTGTACTGCGATTATCAAACCCTAGTGTAAAAATGTATATCCTTTTCTTTCCGTGTTACGTAGTCTGCCGTGCAAAAAATGAAATTCTGGAATTATTATCTTCGCTTCCAATTGTCGAAATTAAGAAATAAAGACAGATTCTGAAAGAGTATGAAATTTTACGTCGGATGGCATAAAAATCGTAGCTAAAAAATAAAAATTTGCTCATTTATCACAATTCTGAGTCCCGTTTTTAAACCGCAAGACACACCTGTTTTATATTTTCTCGTTCTCTCCGAAAATTCAATGTCATCAGACATTGACGATATTGATATTTTTTTCGGGACCATTTGTCAAAAATCGGGATATATTTAAGTCCAAATTGACGGAACCTCAAGCCATGCCGTAAATTTTTGGAAAATTCGGAACAGAACCACCCTTTCCCCCCTCTGGCTACGGCCCTATTGCCAAAAAGGATTTCCGTTTACAACACAATTCAACGTGTTTTGTAAGATTTAGAACATTAGGGAAATTTAAGTCCCCCCTCCCCCCCCCCGAAATAAAATCCTGTGTACGCCACTGTGATATCCCATATGCTACAGTGAATACTGCATGGTATAAAATTTATGTATATGTACAAAAGGCATGAAGAATAGTAGTAGTTTCTTAAGCATACTATTTATGAACAATTTCTATGGATAGACAGAAGATTGGCCCTCAAAATGATATTTGACCCGCTGCTCTACAAGGAATTATTACAATATACAAGTTGTATTTGCTCAGGTGGAAAAGAAAAATATTTGTTTTCTTTTTTTTAAGTAAATTATATTGGGTTTGTTTATTAATTTTAAAAAATCGGAAATTTGTTTGTAAATAACGACCCTTTGAAAATCTAAATGACAAACACTATGGTCAAAGAATCTTTATGTTCAGTTTTTAGAAATACATGGTAAATTTCTAACGATTTCATTAAATTCATTGGGAGTTGTTTACTTTGGTGACAGACATACTAAAATAATTTTACTGTTATTGATTGAATGGTTTGCATTCGAACCTCATTTGTATCGTAATTGTATCTTAGTATCATCATATGTTGCTTAGTATCATCATATAACCTTGCGTTGCCACAAGAACGTCAAAAAAAAAAAAAAAAGACTAGAACGAAATTTGTGGATTTCAATTCGATAATAATGGCCATTTGAAAATTCGAACAACTTTACAGTTATAGGAACTATATTTTCAACTCATTATTAGATTATGTTAAAATTCTTTGATTTCAATAAAAGTTGTTTATTTTGCTAGACGAGAAAATTTTGATGTCTTTCATTGAATGATTTGTGTTCAGACCTTGTATGAAATAGGGAATATATTATAGCCAGTGGGTATTTTTATTAGGTAATTTCAATAATTGCTTAACAAATTTGCTACAGCTATCTCATATGCATTTAATTGCAATCGGCAAGGAAATTTAAAATTTTGCTTCAAATTAACTTTCTTAACAAAATAATAAATTTAGGAGGAACAACACCAATTTGTTTAATTTTTATTAAATCTGACACATTGTATCTTTAAAATAATAAAAAAGAAGAAATAACCTATTGTTCCGACTGGCGCCGGGAGGGGATTTTTAAAATGAATTTAGTTGAAATGTTGACAATTTACGCTATTAATATTAGGTCTATTTTTATTCCATTCATTGAATATTTTAAGTTATTTCAGATCTTTATTTCGTGAGAAATTCACGCTTGAAAGCTACGTTTAATAAAATCGTGAATTTCTAATTTGATTTTTTTCGTTATATTTAAAAAACTATATAGACAGATATTCTTCTATCAAAAATGTAGTTAAATGGAGAGGAAAATCTTACATAGCCAATCTGAATTACCAAAGAATCTAAACACACAAGAGTTGCCATTCTTGGATTATTGCCGCTTTAGTGAGTAACCGCTAAATAGAGAGGAAAATCTTATATAGCAAACCTGTATTACCAAAGAAACTAAACACACAAGGGTTGCCATTATTGGACTATTACCGTTTTACCGAGTAATCGTTAGGAAACTCCCTGGGTTTGAGGCTGCATTTTTACACACCGCCAGATGGCGTTATACAGATTTTAGATTTTACATAACACACGGTGTGTATGAATGACTGTGGAATAACGCTTTTCTGAGTAACTTCGAAAAAAGTGGTGCAATGCATAGAAAAATGCTTCAGGAACGTCATGGTATGCTTAAACAAATCGAGTAACCGGCAAAAGTTACTCGAATTGAAATTGGTTACTCCTTACGTTGGTGTTTAAACCACTTTAGGTACTCAAAAGGGAGGGTAGGAGAGTGCACACACACACACGCACACACTCCACGCCTTTTCTAAAAAAAATTCCAATAACAGTTCAGATAGGCTTTTAGTTTTAAAAGTTAAAAGCTAGAATACATAAACAATTTATAAAGTGCATCTTTTGCATTTCTTTTACACTTGGCTCTGTTAAGGGTACTCGGCGTACAAAGTATTTTTTTTATTATTATAAACTTTAAAAAATATATTTTTAGATATTATTATGTAAATGACAAATACAAATAATTTAATCCAAAAAATCTTTAGAAATAAAAAAAAAATCATAAATTTTAAAAAGGGTTTAATTTTAACTATCTAATTTGAAATGTCTCTTGTATTTTATTTTAATTTTTTAAATTTTCAGCTAATCTTTTTTTTTTAATTTCAGGTCAGTAATAATATATAGAACAGATTTAAGGATAGGATTCTTTTTTAATAGCAGCAGTTTTAGAGAAAAAATAATAACTAAATGCAACCAGAGAAAAAGCAGAGAAAATTACTAGTTTTTGCACATATAAATTTTTTTAAGCAAAACTTATCAAAATATTACAAATACGATCCTTAAATCTCTTATATATGGTATGGTGTTCAACTAAAAAAAAATTAAGTCCATTCATTCATATCAAAAAAAGCCTTAGTATTTTGAAGACATGGAAATGAATTTTTTCAAACAAAAGCTATAAAAGTATTAAAAATCCGATCCTTAAATCTCTTACATATGGTATGGTTTTCAACTAGAAAAAAATTCGAGCCCATTCATTCATATCTAGAAAATCCTTAGCATTTCGAAAACATGGAAAATCTGAAAACACACGAACTGAGATAAATGAGTTTAAAGATTTCTTTTGTGAATATGGTATTATGTATATGTTTCTTAAATCATCCATAACTGTTCTTCTATATGCAGCAGGATTGCCAATTTGGCCTCCAATGTTAATCCAAAATATTAAATTCATACCGAAAATTTTGAAAGAAGAATTTTTACTTTAAGTTATCGCTAAATTTTTCTCATTAAATAAAGCATAAAATTCTATTCTTTATTTCTGGTGTGAACTCTAAATTCCTGAATAAAATTGGAGGTCAAACCGGCAGCCCTGATATGCAGTATCAGTCTGAAATTTTGGCAGTATGGAGTCGAAAGTATGTGACATGTGATGAGATAAAAATCTAAAAATAGATTTTTTTTTTTACGAAATTTCGATATTGGTAGGTAGCCAATAAAACTTAACGAAATGTAATAATTCTTTGAAAATATCAGGCAAAAGCGTATCCTATAAGAGACGCTTTCTGGCAAGAAACATAGAAACTGCAATTCTTACGATAAAATGCTTTTAATGCGTAATTCTTGCATTTTTTAAAAATAATATTCATCTTCTAACTAAGAGCAACATGGTTAACATTTATTATTAATCTATCAACTAAGAACACTAACTTATTCAAGCAAATCGGACAATCCAACTTCAAATTCCATTTAAAATCTTTTCCCTGCATTTTTTTTTCTGTAGTACCTTCAGTTGTTTATCTACATACCTTTATCTGGTAACTTTCAGGAAGAAAAGGTAACTTCCATATTTCTTATTTTTAACAATTCAATAATTTTACTCAAACACATTAAGCTAAAATGCGCGCAGAACCCGATTATAGAAGATTCCTAATTCGGATGGAAATTTTTTAAAAATTGTTAGCTATCACTATGTTCGTTTCATTTATGCTGACTTACTTTTGTCGCAAAATGTCGTGGTATTTCGCTGGGAATCGCGAGAATTTGACGCTGACGGATGTGGCTACTTAGTTTTAAGCGTATGAGTGTTGAAATAGTGGTTACAACAATGAAAAATTGCAAGAAAAGATTCTCAATAAAACTTAAAAATTAATCCCGTTTATTGAGGAATCCCTTATATTCAATGCTGTCTTGTTTCAAATTCTCGTTCCCTATAATTTTAATTTCTTATATCTGAGATTTTTTTTTTTTTTTTGATAAGATCATAAATATAAAAATATACCGAAATTTTCCGGAATTGCTTTCCCCCGGACGGTTGCAATAGATAGCTTCTTACTTTTTTTAATTGTTGCTACCTTACAAATATATTTATTTTATAGATGTTAATTCATAAACTGATGAATTTCTGTATGATTTTTTAGCCTAATGAACTTTAAATAATGGAACCTTCAGAGAAACGGGTATTTTGATTATGTATTCAACAATTTTAATTGAAAACATTTTGAAATTCAAGTATGCATACGTACTTGTTTAACAAACATGTAAAGACAGATGGATAGAACCATGTGTGTTTGTGTACGTAATCTATATCGTGTTTATTTAAAATTGTGGAGAAGGCATGTGTGTGTGTGTGATTACATGCTTGCGTACGTGTATTGTTTAATGTATATTGGTACTTCATCACATGCATTAAAATAACAAAGGAATTTATGAATTAACCATACTTAGTAAATCTCATAACTTTAAAAAGAATCTCGAAAATTTCTAATAAAAATTTTAATTTTATGCAAGCTCAAATGCAGTAGAATATTAATTATGCAATTTAAATTTAAAGGTAAGCAAATGTTTCACAAAATTTATTATTATGTTAAAACCCTGAAAGTATATAATTTTTGTGTATACTTAACACAATGAAGAATGACCTATAAAGTTAAAATGTTTATTCAAATGCCTTGCTAATTAAACATATTTATAACAAAATGTTTCTACTTGACGTTTGTTGCTTGTAATGAGAAAAGTTTTAATTATATATTTTTCTTCATTTTTAATGTTTCGAAAATTTTTATTATTCCGTTAAAAGGCTTTTAAAAATAAACAAAATGTACTCTCTTTTGAGTATTTTCTCTTCGAGTACTAAAAAAAAAAAAAAAAAAAAAAAAAAAAAAAAAAAAAAAAACAAGAAAGATTTGAAATGATGAAAAAAGATGTATTTATCATTTTTTTTTTTATATAATATTTTAATTTTTATCTTTTTAAATGTCGTACTGTTGTTCCGATAGGAAAATTTTTAAAATTTCGGTCTTACACTGTAAAAAAAATAATAATAATTAAATAAATAAATTTTTTTAAAAAAATGTAATTCTACAGATCTAAATTTGCAGAAATCTGTACGTTTACTAAAAAAAAGAGATGTAAATCAACAAAACTAGTTTTTGTAAAACTACAGAAGACTGTAGCTTTTCAAAAGAACCTACTAAAATTACAGTAATCTTACTAAAATTTTATCTGTAGCATGGGTTGCAATTACATAAAAAGTTCTAGGCATCCCAGTTTCTTAAAAAAAAATTCTTAGTAGCCTTACACATTTTTTGATTTACAGCGCAAACATGTATCTGTTACATGAATTTTTGTTGTTGACGTTACATAAAAAGCTTTAGGCATAACAGTGTCATAGAAGATTCTTAGTAACTTTATATATATATATATTATTTTTTTATAGTGTACGAAACTTAAACGTTGAACAGTGCAAATCGGGGAAAGTTGAAAATGGCAAAACTTTCAACTCAATTATCTCAAAACATTGTTTTTTTAGCGAATTTTCCACGATAACTTTTGAATTAAGTTCTGTACAAGTTACACTTTGAAAAAAAAAATTCAAGTTATAGCAACAAATAGGATAATTTTTTTATGGATTTAGAATTTTTTATTATGATTATATATATATATATATATATATATATATAACACTTGTAATCAAAAAACGACGCAATAGGCATTAAAATAAAAAATATGATAGTTCAAAAATATAGAACCTTGACTTCAAAATCGTGGCAAAACTAGTTTTTCAAAATACTTTTTGTCCTACAATATTAAAACCGTTGTTATTTTTTTTTTATATATTCTCTGAAACATAAACAACTAAATGCAAAAAGAATTAATACTCTAAATTAATTACAGGTTTCTCCACAATCAAAAATCTGTCCATTTTAGTCATCTCAAACATTTCTGTTCCTTTTAATGTATCCCGCTACACTGTAAAAAGAAATCTGTAGTTCTACAGATGTAAAGTTACATGCTTACTAAACGTCCATCTGTAACTATACAAAAACAGCTGCAAATCTACAAAACTAGTTTTTGTAAAGCTGCAGAACTCTGTAACTTTACAAATAAATCTGCTAAAATTACAGTAATCTTACTAAAATTTTATCTGTATCCCTGGTTGCAGTTACATGAAAAGTTCTAGGCCTAAAAAATTTCCTAAAAAATTCTGAGTAACCTTACAGATTTTTTGATTTTCGGCTCAAAAGTGTGTCTGTTACATGAATTTTTGTTGTTGCCGTTACATAAAAAGTTCTAGGAATCCCAGTTTCCTAGAAAAACTTTAGTAAGTTCACAGATTTTTTTTTTACAGTGTACGTTTGGCACATACATGTATATATAATATACTATTGGCGTTCAAAAAGTAAGTTACATTCGAACAGTGTAGGTCAAAAAACACTTTATTGTTAAGTGCATTAAAATCTAACATGAGAAACATGCACCACGCTATTTCACTACATAATCTCTCAGTCTCTGCAAACATTTGTCGAAACGTTGCACTAATAGTGACTTAATAAGAGCTATTTGTTTTTGTTTTTCTTAAATATTTGCTAAAAATTGACTATTTAAACATAGTGGAATACCTTAAGTCTCAATTTTGAAGATCATTCTTACTCACTTTTTAAAATACCAGAAAAAATGTAGATAAGGTTTTTTCTTTGAGAGACTATGATATTTTTTTGCATACAAGGACTAAACAACCCCGGAACTCCAAATTTGAAATAATATGTGACATTTCTTCAATTAAAACTAGAGATTTAACTGCTAGACCAGTCAGTCACACAAGGATTCCACATATCCGCGGTGAGATATGATCATTTAAAAATTGTCTATAACAGAATGTTGTCTTAAAAGGAAAAAATTCCTGGTCCCGACGGGGAAAAAAATCTGTAATAGCACCTGCTAAGACGAAAAGATGTCTGAAAATAATTTTTTTCCCGATCCTTAACAATTGCTTTATAGTAGCTATTGCTGTATATTCGAATTTTACCTGTGAATTTTTTTTACATTTTTTCCTGGTATTTACTAGATAGGAAAATAAAATTCGGTGAATGTTGCTGATTACCTAAATCAGGAAAAACGTTTTATATTCATCAGAAGAAAAATATTTCTCTTGCACGCCTATATAATTCCCATTTTTCTATACACATAAGAAAGTATTGTTATGGCTAATAATTTCGACTTTTATTTTTTGACAGATTTACACATTTTGTTATATTCTGAACACGATTTAAATGTTTTTGGAAAATGTCTGTCTGTCTGTTAGTCTGAGTGTGACACAATTATGGAGGTCACACTATGTCAAGAACAAATGCAACGAATTTCATAAAACTGTATATTCTGTTGAATGATATTATGAACTGCTCGTTAAGTTTGTGTGTATGTCCTTCAATAAGTGACACACCTGGTGCACACGGAAATGATGTTCCATTTCCGTGATAGCTATAACTCAAACTCGCATGGAATTTCACAAAATTGAATATTCTCTTATACTTGATATACTACGTAGATACTTATAAGGTCTCGGTGTATTTAGCCCAACGGTTGGCGCTACTGTGTCGTGTTTTTCACAATTTCTATTGTTGTTGTATCTCAGTATCTATGACATTGAATTTCTTTAAATTTGGTATTCAGCTAAACCTTGAGATAAGTTGGCACTGATTAAGTTTGGATGGATCTTGCTCAACAGGTGGCACGGGGCACTGTTGAATTGCTCCTTTTTTTATTCACTGATCATTATAACTCCAAGTTAATTGCAAAAAATGCACTGTACTTCGTAATTGTTCGCGTGTAACAGTGCTATTTAAATTAATATATGAGATTAATTTTACTGTAATGGCCACAGCATACTAGTTTGGTATCGCATGGAAATGCTCCTCATATGTTTTCAAAATTTCCCAGCCATATTCAAAACCATCGTGAAACAGTTTATAGACCGTAGAGGAATTCTAGTCATTGATGCTCTACCGTACTTATCTGGTCTTTGCTCCAGCAGACTTCTCTCTATTCCCGTATCTGAAACGATACATAAAATGAGTGCAATTTTCGGACTTGCAAAGCGATTTGGAGACGGTTCACCGTACAATAATGAAGAGGAGCTTGTCCGCAATTTTCAGAACTGAACAATGGTTAATACCATCGCAACGAACGTCATGTATATGTGATGCTAAAATAATCCTTATTTCTACCAGTAAACTTTTATTGTAAATTCTGTCTTATATAATCTTTTATCTACTGACGGTACTTATAAGTACGATTCAAATAACTTGTTATAAAATTCATTTAATACATCGATTAGTAGTAATACAATTTAGAATGAGTTATAGATGCATTACTTTATCTTTTTCCAAAAGCCTTATTGGTTACACAGAACAAAAATATTTTTAAAAGAATGATTTTTTTTTCTGCCTTTGCATCTTTTTAGCTTTCTTGGCGTTGGGGGGAGGGGGGGATTTTTTTCAATTCGGAAATATTTCTATATTTCTATTGTAAGAAAATTATATTTGTACATTTCCTAATTCTACAAAATACTAAGAAAAATATTTAAAATAAAAGATTTGAGTGAGGTTGTAAATACTGCATAAAATCCCTATAAATTCAAATTTAATTAATCCTTCTAAATCCTTTAATCCTTCTAAAATCCTTCTAAAATTTATTAAATGATTATGTAAATCTTCTAATATAGTTTCAAAAATTTACGAAAAATGCTTTAGAAGATAAAATTTTTATGAATTCATAATTCAATACATAAAGGGTTAATCAAAAAAAACTTTTGTTATTAAATTAAACGAAATTTTCTGTTTTGAAAAATTGGTGATAAAAAATAAAAAATTAGGTAATGGACGCTCGCTGTAAAGAGCTCCTTGCTCTTGCTGCTGCCAGTAAAGCTTCAATCTCTTTCTACTTATATTGGTGAATTTTCTGTATTTTGGTAGAAAATGGATAAATAAAATTTTAAATTTTCATGCTTAAAAGAAGAAAAGAAAGCAACTGAAAAAGAACTTCAATTCACGGATTTTTTTTACGTGTTTGTATACGCTACAAACAGCAGACATTACTTTGAAGGAATATATAGTAAAGTGAGGACAGACGCCGCGCTCGGACAGATGCCGCAGATATTGTATTGGCGACACTAGCGCTCCCTAGGCCAAATTAAGAATTTCGTTGTGTGCCTAAGTGCTGTCTGTTGTGTTGTATGCGTTTCCACTGCTTAACTATTAGTATTCAAATATTTCTGCCTGCTTTTATGCTTCAAACCTGCGTGGGAAGTTGCTAAAATTATTCTAATAAAGTTTTATTGCATATTTTAAGCCAAATAAGCAGAGATTTCATCCCAAAACCAATTGCAACTGTAGAATAGATCATCGTAGAATACGGACATGTGCTTGCCGTTCTCACGCGTCGCTCAAATGACACAAAATGGCGGCGCGGCATCTCACTCTCCACTATGGGACAGATGCCGCACAGAGGTTGAGGGACAGATGCCGCAAAATATATTTTTGTTTTTCGGTTCAATAAATTCATCACTGCGATTTAAGTATAACTAACATTTAAATGAAGGTATATTAGCGCATTCTGCTACTTATCAAACTATTCCTAGCAACAATGCTGGTTCTCCATGTGTGAATAAGGAAATCATAGGCCCTTTACAAGTCTCACGATTTAAACTGTTAAACAAAATATCTCTTATCTCAATGGTCAAAAGGCCCATACAGCCAAGTAAGAGAAATCAAAAGGATGCAAATATTACAAGCAGAGAGTTTATAAACAATAAAAAAGAAGAATGCAATAAAAAGCAAAAGAAACTAGAAAGCGTCCAAGAACGACAGCTTGGTGGAAGTAAAATGTTTAAAAAACGGAAAGGAAATATCAACTTGAACACACCTTACTTGAGGAAGAAACTAAAATATGAGTCATCTTCCAATAATGGCGAAATTGTTCTTTTATAGATTTTGATGACAGCATGTATTGGATTGGAATTTGATGACTCAGAATGTACTGATTGTGTCTGGAGTCTTATCAAGGAACAAAGTCTAAAGCTGTCAGGGTTCAGTGCATCAAATTCAATCGATAGCTGCATGACAAAGGCTCACTTTACTTTTGCAACGAGAAGTGTGATGTGATTGTGGGCGAATGGAAATGCAAAATTAAAGAATGAGAGGAAAGGCCAAAAAAAATTAGACTAGGGCCTAAATAGAATATAACTAATGCTTACATTAAGAGCAAACTGCAATGTTCGCCTGGATGTAAACCAGTGATTTATATCTTTTTTGTAATTATGCTGTCTATTGTTTCCAGTAATTATGCTACCCTTTCACGTAAATTCAAGTGTTTTTCGTTTCATTTTCATTTTTTGTCTTAAGTTTTATTTTTCGAGCTTACACTTTTGCAATTTCGTTAAACTTTTCATAATTTAGTGATATATATAATTTATGTAAGTTTACTGTTATTTATTTTCATTTTAAGTAGTTGGAGGAAATAAAAATGTGATTTATTTGAAAAAAAAAATAAACAGCATAGCTTTTTTCTCCATGCGGCATCTTATCCAGCACTTAAAAAAGGATGTTAAAAAAGGACGTTTGGGAAAATAATTATGCCTGCTTTATTACGAGGGCTTTAACTTGTTTAACATAGAAATTAGATTCTAAAGGGTTTGATCAATGATTTCTGGTACTTAGTTTGTTGTTTTTTGTTTTATTGTACATTTTACAAGAAGAAAAGAAAAACTGCGGCATCTGTCCTCACTTTACTATAAAGCGTTTTTCCTGATTTACTTTAAAATCTTTTGTTTATTAACACATTCACAGCCCATTCACGTCATTATTATTATTATTATTATTATTATTATTATTATTATTAGTATTATTATTATTATTATCATTTTGTCTTGCTTTGTGTAATGCGTAAAATGGCGTAATACGAGATTGTATTTATTGACCACGTTGCTTATAAGTTAAATAAGTTTAGTAGTATTTGAGCATGTTCTAAACGCCTTTATAATTATTTAAAATTTAAAAAAAATTTAACAGTGTGAAATAAAACTTATTTGTAAATAAAACCTATTTTTACAAAAAAATAAATAAATAAATAAATAAACGAGAATGTAATAAATATTATTTATGATAAATTAAGCATTTTTCAAATGATTGTTACTCTTAAATACAAGGTCATTAAAAATTGGATTTTTAAAGCAATGAATATTTCAATTATTAAGTATAATTATGTTCATTTTCATATTCTTGAAAATCAGAAAGAAAACGATTAGTTTCGGGTTCTCATTTTAGAGTAGACTTTTAACAATATGAAACGAAATTTATTTGTAAATAACATCTACTTTACTCCAAAAATCTAAACAATATGTATATGCATTAAATATTATTTATGATGAATTAAATATTTTTCAAATAATAGTTACTCTTAAATATAAGAACATTAAATGTTGAATTTTAAAGCAATAAATATTTCTATTATCAAGTATAATTATGCTTATTTTCATATTCTTGAAAATGAGAAAGAAAACGGGTAAGTTCGGGTTTTCATTTTAGAGTAGACTTTCAACAATATGGAATAAATTTATTTGTAAATAACATATATTTTAATCACAAAAAATCTAGACAATAAGCATATGCATTAAATATTATTTATGATGAATTAAAATGTTTTTCAAATAATAGTTACTCTTTAAAATAAGAACATTAAATGTTGAATTTTTAAAGCAATGAATATTTCTATTATCAAGTATAATTATGCATATTTCCATATTCTTGAAAACTGATGCCAAAATTGAAAAGAGTTATGATTACAGTTTGCATGCTAACAAAAGCTACGGGTCATAACTAAGGTCATTTATGTTAACTACATTCTTAGCAGTTAGTATTTCAAGCAGATTCTTCAGAACTTTGATTCGAAAATAACTTTTCTGGGCCAAAATAATTAATATTAGATTTAACATGTTTTACTCAATTTTAAAAAGAAAATATTTGTTATAAAAAATAAATAAGTACTCTAAAAAATCTTTTTTATAAAGATAAATTATATTATTAAAGCACATAAATTAACGTCTGAATTCCATTTTTAATTATTAAAGGTAAACATATATTAAGACAGACTTTAAATACAATTAAATACAATAAACCCAACTGGAGTGAAAAATTAGCCGGGGCCAGGAATCGAACCTGGGTCGACAGCATAACGTGCTGTTGCTCTATCGTTAAGCTACCCTGGCCGATGTCCTAGCCTGGCAATTTCTCACTAATAAACCAAGTTGGGGAACGTCACCGTCCATCTATCAGATAGCACAGGATGACGTGACAACGATGAATAAATTTCTTTTTCCATCGATCCACAATATATATTAAAGCACATAAATTAACGTCTGAATTCCATTTTTAATTATTAAAGGTACACATATATTAAGACAGACTTTAAATACAATTAAATACAATAAACCCCAACTGGAGTGAAAAATTAGCCGGGGCCAGGAATCGAACCTGGGTCGACAGCATAACGTGCTGTTGCTCTACCGTTAAGCTACCCTGGCCGATGTCCTAGCCTGGCAATTTCTCCCTAATAAATGACCCTGTCGACCCAGGTTCGATTCCTGGCCCCGGCTAATTTTTCACTCCAGTTGGGTTTATTGTATTTAATTGTATTTAAAGTCTGTCTTAATATATGTGTACCTTTAATAAATAAATTATATTACTTTGTGCACTTTTTTATATACTATTTCAATCATTGTGAAGAGAACTTAAAAATTACTACGCACTTTTAAAAGTGAAAATTAACGTTTCCCTTTTGATTTTTTTTCGGTTCAGTTAAAAAGTATTTTTATATTTAATGTATAAAATATAACAACCAATTTATATGTACAATTTACACTCTTAATAATAAATAATTTACTTAAAAGAGAACTAATATATAACCTTACTTATTTTAAATTTTACAGTGCAAGCCTTAAAACAATTGAATCTCAAAACTTTCGATTCATTCCTTATGCATTAGGGGGGAAAAGCAAAATTCTTATTCCTTATAAATATATGCTTAAATAAATGTTTTATTTACTGATGCTCTGACAAAATGATTGATTGCTGCTTTCCAGTTCCTAATAGTTTGAATGTCAATTGTATCTTTAACTTTGACATTTTTCATTTTTTATTTATTTTTATGATTTATAAGCATTAAAAAATATATATGGCGTTTGTTTCTATTTATGTTTGTCGGAAAGAGTGCACAGAGAGCAATGGGTGGTAAGTTCTGAAAGTTGCTTTTTTTCCCCGTTAGAGCCTACACTAGTCACACGAGGAAACTCAAAAGCTAAGGTTAAATCTATGGGAGTAATCTTTACATATTTCTCGCCAGTACTTTAATTCTTTTTAAATGACATTTGTTACATTGTATAACGCTTTTCTCTATCTTATGTTCTGTGTTTATGCTTTTTCTATTTTGGTTACAGTTTTTTTTTTATATGAAGATAGTTTCACTTTCAGCAGAACCGGTTCTAAAAGTAAAAGTGTCTCCATATAAGAAAGCTGTAACCAAAATCAAAAAAAAGTACAAACGCATAACATTAGATATCGACACCAGGTATCCTATTTTTAAAAAAAGTACTTAAAAATAGTAAAATACAAGCGAGAAATAGCTAAAGATTTCTCCCATAGGTTTAACATTAACGTTGAAGTTTCTTCGCGTAACTAGTGTATGCTCTTAACTTCTACTTCTGGATCACGAAGTTTCATTTTTTAATTTCTGCTTGTTTTAACTTATTATATATCTATATAATAAAAGGAACGTTTTATTTTTATCTATTATTGTATGTATGAATGCATATGAGATCACTGTATTCAAAGCAATTACATTTGTCTCTTCAGATATTTTAAACTTTAAATCCTGAATTCTAAATATTTATTTTAAATTTAATTTTTATTATTATTATTTATTAAATTTTAAAAGTAGATTCAAGAAATGTTACAAGATGTGGATTTCTATATAAAACTGCTTATATGCAATCACACGAAATTTTTTTTATTTGCATATTTCTTTAAAAATGGGCAGATTACTTGGGTCTAGGGTTTAAAATGTGGAGATTTTTTAACTTATATAAAGGGCCATTCCATATGATGTATGGGACAGCTTGTCTACATATTACTGCTGTTTTAACAATGCTATCGTATCCTCAAATTAAAACAACTATGCTAATATGAAAATCTAGAATTTTCTGTTATTTTTAATAAATAGTTTATATTTTAACAACTTATAAGTTAATAGATATACAAGGTGTCCCAAAAAGGAGTACATATTTTTAAAAATGAATAATTAACAAACGAATAGAGTTATTAGCAAAATTCTTGCAGGAAACGTATGTGTAAAGTCTGGAACTTTGTTTAGAAAACTTTATTATAATAGTTCAAAATCTGACCCACAGATGGCGCTACAGCACATTTTGGGTGGCTATACGAACAAACGGAGCATGCGTGAAGACCAGACAGAAGTAGACGTGGCGCCAGTGAAAGTTCAGTAATAACCATTTCAAGGGAAACAGTAGTTGTCGTTGCGTAAATTCTTCAAAATGGTGTATTCGTTGGCCATATAGCCATCAAAATGTGCTGTAACGCCATCTGTCGGTCAGATTTTGAACTATTATAACAAATTGAAAGAGCATACTCTCGAATTGGTCCCATTTAAATTTCATCAAAATTGGTTCAGTACTTTTTTTTAGAATTCTACAAAATCCAAAAAAGAAAACATAAAATAAACAACTTTAAAATATTTCATTGAAAATAGTTTTTTGTTGTTGTTTTTGTTAAAAAGTTTATATTATTTCCTCCTAAAAAACAAAACAGGAAAAATGCTAAATAAATTCCTGAAATTTGTCATTTTTATTATTAAATAATCTTTTACTTTGATACATATAATTAAAATGATATCTGGATTTTGTGAAATACTACATCAATCAAATGACACAAAATATTTCTTAAACTTCTCGATTATCCTCTTCACAGTAATGCTTTCACATTTAACTTAAAAAAAACTTCAGAAATAAAAGGCAAAAAGAAAATAAATTAACAATTTTGTCTCAATTTAACTGTGTTATATAATATTCACAAATTCTGTCAAACGTTTCCAACCGGAACAAATTTTCTACCTGTATTCATTGATTGGCTTCATTCTTTAAACAGTAAAAAAAAGAGAGAGAGAAATACAAAATAAATCAACTAGATTTAACATACACATTAATAAATATACTCTCACCTTTATTGGCGTATAACTATAATAATGACTAAAGTTGGCAGACAATTACACCAACATATCTCGCAAAATACTTCTTTAATTTTTATATTTCTTCTCATTTTATGGCCTGCATACATAACGGAAATTAAACCTGCAGAAATAAGTGCCAAAAAAAATGAAAAATATCATTTCAATACAAGTTTGTTGCCCAATGTCCATTGTTGCTGTCAAAACTACACAATTAGGAAAACCGAATAAAATTTCCTACTTGTCTCAATTACAAGACCCCATTTTTCTGAATTGCGACAAAAGACACAAAAAAGAAAAATAATGATTTTGTGCAGAGAGTTAATTGTGTTACATAATATTCACAAATTTTGTCAAACGTTTCTCATTAGAGTACCGAAACAAAGTTTCTACCTGTGTTCATTGAATGCTTCATTCTGTAAATAGTAAAATATATATATATATATATACAAAGTAAATCATCTAGATTTGAGATACACATTAATAAATAAACTTTCACCTTTATAACAATAATAATGACTAAAGTTGGCAGACAATTACATCAACATATCACGCAAAATCTTTAATTTTTATATTTCTTCTTATTTTAAGGCTTGCATGCATAACGGAAATTAAAACTGCAGAAATAAATGCCAAAAAATAAAGGAAAAATCTCATTTCAATACAAGTTTGTTACCCAGTGTCCATTGTTGCTGTCAAAACTACCCAATAAGGAAAACGAATAAAATTTCCTACCTGTCTCAATTACAAGAACCCTTTTTTTCTGAATTGCGGTAAAAGACAGAAACTACAGAACAGGAATTCTGCTTATTCTGCTTTTTCAGAATTTAGTGTCGCCCCCCGATGGAAAAAAAAAAAATATATATATATATATAGATAGATAGATACAGTAGAGTCCCGAACTTATACCTTTCGAATGGATCATTTTCTTCTGATGGACTGAGGGCTTCTATTATTATGAAACAGCCATTATAAATGAAATGTTAGCAACCGTAAAATGTTAAAACTCTGATTTGGCTGCTTCATAATAATTGAAGCCATCAGTCCGTCGGAAGGAAATAACTCGGTTAAAGCGCAAACTCGGTTAAGCGGAACTCGAATAATCGGAACTCTACTGTAGTTCAGTTTTAAGACTTAAAACACGCGATTTTATTTTATATAAAACGACGTCATCCGAATCCTCTGAAAATTTTCTCATTTACGATCCAGTCATAAACAACATCTACAATAAAGTATGCATAGGACGTCACTATCTCAGAATAATACACAAATCCAGCAAAAAGAAATCAGCAAGAAACTCGACAAAAAAGATAGTCTATTTAATGATTCATTTGCCTTCATGTGTTTGTAATATTAATATAGATACTTAAAATTAAATTTAGTTTATAATAGCTCCATGTTTTATCAAAAATTATTCATTTATATTTTTCTCAAAATAGCACGCGTTTTAATTACATTTTTTTCAGTTTTTATGGGAAAATGGCAACAGAAAGATATAATTGCTATTTTTCAACTATTTTTCCTTTACTTTCTACAAAAATGACGTACTTAAGTTGCCAAAATTAAACAAATGTCGCTAAAAACTACAAAAAAATTAATATTTCAAAAATAAATGGAGATACAGTTTTCAAACAAATTGCATTAAAAAAAAGTCCTTCCGGCCAGTGCCGGGAGGAAGAGGTAGCTTTCATATTCCTTATTTTTAAAAAGCCAACTTATATTATTCAAACATGCGAAGCTCAATTAAGTGGAAACCGAATGTAGGAGATTCAATACTAATTTTTATCAATACTAAATGATTATGAATGAGAATTTCGCAAAATTAGTCAGCTTTATCCAAGCTGCTTTTATTTAAAGTCACTTATATTTGGCTGCCAAATTCGGCGATTTCTTAAAGTGCCTGCCATTTTAAGACAACATGGTAGATGAGGCTAACCAGTGAACTTGGTCGAGACCTTAGTAATTGCTGTGCACATGCTCACTCATATCGGAATCGGTTGATATATACGAATGTTGTCGCAGGCAAAAAATCAGATTTTTCAAAATGTCACCCACTTTAGAAATTGAAACTGCTATATCTGAGCCATTTTTTAAGATAAAGACAAACAAAAAATGCTCCTGAATCCTTATATCAAGGTCAAATACTTAAGAAAGAAACCTTTTTCAATTTCTAATTTTTTTTGCACCTCACTTTAAATATAATTTTTTTGTTTATTTAATGGCCGCCATTTTGAAACAAGATGGCTGATGAAGCTGGCCAGCGAACTTGGTCGAGATATTGATGTATACTATCCACATGCCTTCTTCCATCGAAATAGGCGAATAAGTGTGGTATCGCGTTACAAATACATGATCGTTTCAAAGTGTTAGCCATGATAGAAATTCAAAGTGCTATAATTCAACCACTTTTTAAGATATAAACAAAAGAACAAATTTTCAGAAACAAAAACTGCTCCAGAATCTTTGTATCAAGGCCAAACACATAAAAAATTCATTTTCCAATTTTTTAATACTTCATTTTAAATTTTAAATTACATTTTTTTTAAAAAAAATGGCAACCCTTTCGAAACAAGATGGCGAATGAAGCTGGCCAACGAACTCGTCGAGACATTGGTATGTACTATGTACAGACCAAGTTACATTCAAATCGGTTCATAAATACGCCTGTTATCGCGTGACAAAAATCAGGTCGTTTTAAAATGTCAGCCACGCTAGAAATTCAAAATGCTATAACTCAGCCATTTTTTAAGATATAGACGAAACAAAAAACTGCCCCCGAATCTTTTTATCAAGGTCAAACACATAAGAAAAAAATATTTTTTCAATTTTCAATTATTTGCTACCACATTTCAAATTTAAAATTTTCTTAAAATTTTAAATGGCCGCCATTTTTAAACAAGATGGCGGAAGAAGCTGGCCAACGAACTCGTTCGAGACATTGGTCTGTACTATGTATAAACGAAGTTACATCCAAATCGGTTCATAAATACGCCTTTTATCGCGTGACAAAATTCAGGACGTTTCAAAATGTCAGCTTCGCTAGAAATTCAAAATGCTATAACTCAGCCATTTTTTAAAATATAGACGAAACAAAAACTGCTACGGAGTCTTTGTACAAAGGTCAAATACATAAGAAAAAAATATTTTTCCATTTTCAATTTTTTGGTACCACATTTTAAATTTTAAATTTTTTTAAAAATTTTAAATGGCCGCCATTTTGAAACAAAATGGCGGATGAAGCTGGCCAACGAACTCGGTCGAGACATTAGTATGTACTATGTACACACCGAATTACATCCAAATCGGTTCATAAATACGAGAGTTACAGTGTGACATAGGTCAGATATATATATATATATATATATATATATATATATATATATATATATATATATATTGATATATATATATATATATATATATCAATTTTGAACGGAGGGTGGTTTCGGGGTCTGGGGGTCATGATCGATGAAAATATACCAAAATTTTTTGAAATCGCTTTCCTCCGAACGGCTGCAATAGGTAGCTTTTTGTAAAGAAAGCTACCTAATACTTTTTTTCCCAATACGACGGTATAAAAATTGAAAATGTGGGATGCTTAGAAGTTTAAAAAATTGCTATAGAGTATTTAATCGTGCAATGATACACGCTGCTTTGTTTTACGGCTGACTTATACAAAGTAACGTTATTTTTTGGAGATGAAACAAAATAAACAGGGAGAAAGAAATAGCATACCGGGGGCTAAAAAGCAAAATAATGATTCTGTGCAGAGAGTTAACTGTTGATAAAACGTGTCTGAGCATTTCTCTATTAGTTTTATTATCACATGGTCAGAGTTGGTTTTATGCGCCTGTCAAGAGATCACTCCAACCATTAGGAGCGAGCCTGCATTACCGCGAGATTAAATTAAATGAGCTACCTTTAGTAGACCTCTTTCACAAATTGGATATAAATTCCGGCCTCTTCACGAAAACAGCTCCTACAGTGAACAGGAAATTTCTTTGGAAGTCACGTATAAATGTGCACTACGCCACTTAAAAAACAAAATTTTCAGCTATCAAAATCATAGTGTATGTCTAATTATGTCGTAAACGAGAGTACGTGCATTATATTAAAAAAAAAAGGAATAGTAAGATTGCATATATAAATTAATGTAATGTATACAGAGAGAAAGAGAGAGGGGTTGAATACAAAAAGAGGGAGTAATTTATCATTAAAATAAATCATTAATTCGATTTAACAAAAGCAACAAGAGTTTAAAAAACATACTTTCATTGGTGTATTTAAAAGTATAAATACGCCGAATTTAAAATTCAAATTTTATAAATGAAAATTCGCATTCTTTATATAACGTCGCATTCTTGTGTAAAACCCATATATTAAAAGTTCAAAATTAATGGATTGTTATAATTTTTTCTCTTGCTGCAGCTTTCATAGTAGAAGAACGTCTTTCTGCGCCTGACGAAGAAAGACTCAGATCTTTCGAAAGGCCTAGCGCATTTAAAAATTTTTGATGGTGTTTTAAGAAAAACTTTTAGTTCTTAGTTCAATTTCAATTAGTTTTCTGCTCAATTTCTCATTATGATATGGCGACAGGAAAGAAACAAAACATTTTTTATTTCACTAAAAATATAGCTTCGCATTATTGTAACAAACAAATATTTATTTTGGAATCACGTGCTAATAGCTTTTAAAAGTTCATACCTGAAAATAATTTAAATTATCTAGAACTTCTTATAATTACGATTTCTAAATCAGCTTTTAAATGTATAGTCAAAATTTAATTAAGATATATCTATATTTTGAGTCGTAATTTTCAACTCGACGAAAAATGTCGGGCCAGGATTCGAACCAGGGATCGCTTGGCTGAAGCTGTCAATGCTCTGCCAACTGAGCTATCCCGAACGAATCTGGAGTAGTACTGCGATTTATCCTGTTGAGCTGATTCATACATCAAACCAGATTCCGGGATCAATAAGGTTAGCTGGATGAATTAGATGCTCCAGGTTCGTCCGGGATAGCTCAGTTGGCAGTTCAGGTACAGCTTCAACCAAGAGATCCCTGGGTTTGAAATCTGGCCGGGACAGTTTTCGTTCAGTTGGAAAAGTACAACTCATTTGATTTATTTACCAATTCTGATAGTTGTGTTAAAATTAATCTAGATCTATTAATTGATTATAAAGTTCTGGAAATAGGAAACTATTCCATAATCTCCGAGAACACAACTGAACATACTTTCTAGACTAGAACTCCGCCACATCAGGAAGTGAGAGAAAAATCGGTTAAAAATTTGAAGCTTTAGAAATATAAAAAAGTTAAGTTACATAAAAGTCTCTCTATTCTAAAAAAAAGTAACTACCGCTGTCACCGCCGCCGCCGATTTTGAATTTTTTGTGACCGGAGGTCTTTCTTCGTTAATATTAAAAAAACTGTTGCATACAAAAATATGAAAATCGGTAGTATTATAGAAAAATGTTTGATAAACACGCTGATGCAGACAGTTTTGAAATCGAAAAATTATTTTAAGAGATATTTAATGCCAAAGTTGGACTAAATCGTTCCATTAAAAAAGTTTTATAGGAGCAAAAACTGTACATAGGAATTTAATCATTTTTAGATATTTTATGCGTCAGAATTTCCCGGTATGCAGATTGCAGTTAGTTTTTTAATTTGAATAATTTTTCGAGGTTTTATTTCTATTTTAAATTCAAATTTTCAGCATTTCGAGAGATATTTTTTACAAATTTTAGAAAACTAGCGAGTTCGGCCCCCCTACGAGCTACGCTCGCCAAGTTCAGACACTGCAGTCTCTAAAAGCACGCTAATTTGATCGGCTTTAAAAAGATTTTGGAAGATTGAATTATAATTAAAAAAACAAAGGCGATCTCCCTATAAACGGGTTTTTATTCATTTCTCTTTGATTGGGAAATTTTACGGAAAAATCAGCTGCTGTTAAAAGATACAATGGCATTTCAAAATCATCTAATATAATTAAGTAAACAGAGTCTTTGTCTCCAGGTATTTTTTACCAAAGCGAAAAGAAAGTCCTTTTAAATAAGACATTTTAAATATATCGTTTTTAATCTGACGTAATTTTCACCAAACTTTTCTTTCCCTTTTTAATATTCACGTGAAAATGCTTTTATTAGAAATGAAATATTATTTGCGCTGTCAAAAAAAAAAAAAAAAAAAAAAAAAAATAGTTGAAATGTTCATCTCAAAATATCAAGTAAATGTCTCGCGCTATTTTTAAATTTAAACTGTTTTGCAATATTATTTTTGTTCATTTTACGTAATAAGTGTAATGTGACGTAAATGTGATGTAATTTCTCCTATTTAAGACTTCTAACGCATGTTAATGAATTTATTATTTTACAATATCCTTTCTCTGTTAAAATTCACGTGTAATTATAGATGAAGTAATTTTCAATAAGTTCCTGCTTTTTATACGTAATTATTTAATTCTAATTTGAAAGTTTTTTTTCTGTTTATAATAGTCACGTGTAAATAAATTTTTAATTTGAAGCAAACGTTATTGCTTCCGTTGTTTATACAGTTGGCAACAGGTTAAATTAGTACAATCTTCTGAAATAAGTAAAAAATATCTCTCGAAATGCTGAAAATTTGAATTTAAAATAGAAATGAAACTTCGAAAAATGCGTCAAATTAAAAAAATAAATTAATTCTGCACACCGGGAAATTAGAACGTATAAAATGATCTAAAAATTATTAAATTCCGATGTATAGTTTTTGCTCCTATAAAACTTTTTTAGTGGAACGATTTTGTCCAACTTTAGCATTAAATATCTCTTAAAATAATTCTTCGATTTGAAAACTGTCTGCATCAGCGTGTTTATCAAACATTTCTGTATAATACTACCAATTTTCATATTTTTGTATGCATTATTTTTCTTAATATTAACGAAGAAAGACCTCCGGTCACAAAAAATTCAAAACCGGCGGCGGCGGCGGCGGCGGTGACAGCGGTAGTTACTTTTTTTTAGAATAGAGAGATTGTATTAATTTAAACTGTTGCCAACTTTATAAACAACGCAAACAGTAATGTTTGCTTCAAATTAAAAATTTATTTTACACGTGACCATTATAAACAAAAAATATAAAAAGCAGGAACTCATTGAAAATTACGTCGTAAAAACTATAGTTACACGTGAATTTTAAATGAGAAAGAATATTGTAAAATAATAAATTCAGTAAAATGCGTTAGAAGTCCTAAATAGGAGAATTTACGTCATATTACACTTATTGCGTAAAATGAACAAAAAATAATATTGCAAAACAGTTTTAATTTAAAAATTGCGCGAGACATTTACTTGACATTTTAAGATGTTCATAATATTTCATTTCTAACAAAAGTATTTTGACGTGAATATTAAAAAGAGAAAGAAAAGTTTGGTGAAAATTACGTCAGATTATAATTGTCAGATTCAAATTATAATTCAATCTTCCGAAATCTTTTTAAAGGCGATCAAATTAGCGTGCTGTTAGAGTCTGCGGTGTCTGAACGGGGGTTGACGAGCGTAGCTCGTAGGGGGCAGAGCCCCCTAGTGTGTAAAAAATAAGGAAGACTAAACAAAATACAGTTTGCTATCCAGCGTATAGTTTATTCATAAATTTAAATATGATGTAAAAATAAGGATTTTTTACTTTAAGGATTTTTGAAGTTTCTGTTGCTTTTTTACAGTTTGAATATAGTTTTTGACGATGTAGCATGTAGATTGTTTCAAGCCGATTTGTGTTTTTAGAAAGTTTGACTCCTAAGGATGGTTTTTCAGATATCACAATACCTATTCCAAACGGAAAAGTCATGTGGCGGATATAAAATATAACAGGGGTAATACTGCTTTATCCCGGCGGAATCAAAAAAAGAGAATTAACATATTTTATAACGAGAGTAGATTAATCTACCGGTCTAATTTTTATTTACAATTATTTATAAGAGAGTCCATCGAGATTTATTTAAGAGGTTCAGGGGTTTGTAACGATACGTTATCTTTTCGCATCCCGAATATATGGATTAAATGATTGGGCAACTTGCGGAATCGCGACGTAGAAGGAACACGTGCTATGTTGTAAATGTAGGTGAGCGTTATATATTTACTTGTTTGTATTCGACGATATTTTTTCCGGTTTTCATATGTATTGTATTTGTAATTTTCTGTTATACATCCTGATGACGACTCAGTGAAGGAGTTGAAGTATGTCAATATAGGATTTTAATATACTTTTAATGTGTTTTTATTAACACTTTTAAGCAAATATGTATTTGAATGTATGTTTTGACTTTTCCGTTTGGAATATATATTATGATATTGTTATTAGTGTTCGTAATTAAGACATTACTCTTATTTATACTTACATTTGTATGACTTTTCAGATTAAACCGAAACGTAGAGTTTTATTTTATTTTTATGATTTTATTTTTACATCATGTTTAAATTTATGAATAAAGTATACGTTGGATAGCAACCTCTATTTTGTTTAGTATTCGATTTTATGACGTAAAGTCCTTTATTATTATAAATAAGGAAGCACTAAAATCGAATTGCATCTACGCGTGGGATTAACAATAAACATATTTTTTAGAAAAGGACTATTAATTTGAAATATATTCTGCATAAAAAGTAACCGGAATAGTTAAATAAAACACAAAAAAATTTATTCTCAAAATTTATTTTGTCACCTTCAAAGTAGGTACCATAGAGTCCAATACAATCGTACTGCTTTTGACCCAATCTCCATACATTTTTAGTAGACTGATTGATGTGTGCTTTCCAGCTCTCTCAACGAATTTTCTCATATGGCCTCAATTGACTTAAAACTCGTTCCTCGCAATGGTAATTTTCGCTTCAAGAACAGAAAAAAGTCAAACGAAGACATATCAGGTGAGTATAATTCTTGGTCGATATTCGTTGCGTTTTTGGACAAAAATTATTTTACAGCGATAACTTTGTGCTATGGTGCATCAACGTGGTAGAAAATCCATACAAAATTTCGGTGATTTTTAAGATGTTTTGAAATACGGAATTTAAAGAAATTGTTTGTTCAACTAATTTTTCTATTGTCAAAAATTGCAGAGCACTCAAAAGTAATGACTTAAAAAAAAAAAAAAAGCTGCTATCAACACACTAAGTCAGAAATGGTGCTCAAAATGCGCTTTATGACTCAGTACAGTGGTACCCACTTATAAAAGAAATATGCCGTGATATCTATTACGGGCGTCTATTAAATGATAAATTCCGAGTACTTTTTACACAGAATATATGTATGTAAAATTAAGGCTTTCATTATCCCGAGGACTGAGTAATGAGGAAGTGGCCCGTGAGCGGCCACCCTCCCACCGAAGTATCTAAATTTCCCCACGAGATTATTTAGAATTTTTTACTTATACTAGGGGGGTTCAAATGAAAAAGTACGAAACGTAACAACCAAACCGGTTGAAACTTGAATATTCCGCTTTGGGATAACGTAGTGAGACATCGAAGGACCCGATTGTAGTATCCGGTGTGGTTGTACGCATGCGGGAGCGCCCGCGCATTAAGGAGGGGGGGAGGAAGCAGGCAGTTATGTATTACGTCCAATTGACGCGGCATTCGTGTGAGGACATCATGGCTTTCCCATTGAAAATTCGACAATTGAGGAACAGCGATGTGTTATCAGATTTCTCGCTGCACCAGACTAATCAGACATCTTGCTGCTCCTCAATCGTCAAATTTTGCAATGGGAAAGCCATGATGCCCTCACACACACTGGCATGCCAGTTGGACGGAACACATAACTGCCTCCTGTTTCTTCCCCTCATTCATGCGCGGGTACCAGCGCATGCACACAACCACGCCAGACGCTCCAATCGCGTCCCTCGATGTCCCACTATGTTATCCCAAAGCGGCATATTCAAATTTCAACCAGCTTGGTTGTTACGACGCTTCGTACATTTTCATTTGAACACCTCTAGTATATAGTTTAGGGGTATAACTTCTCCCTTCCCCCAGGGAAGATTCATTAAATTTTTGAAAATCTCTTGTGTAATCTACTTTCACTTCAATAACAAATAAATTTCAAATAAGGGAATATTTTAACTAAGTTGACTCTTATCTTAATTTTTTATGTTAAAACATATTTAATTTCAACTAATTATAATATCAAACAGCACGATAGTGCTGTTTAGTAGAGCTCAGACGCATCTTTAGCATTTTGAAACATTATGGAAAGACAACAATTCAATTACAATCCAAACCAGGAAACATTCAATGATGAGTAATAGCTTGTTCGAAGACTTTTAATTTAGCAATGTGCCTTTCCAAGGTCGGGTCAAAAAATATCTAATATTAAAGGAATGGCACCCATTTAAACTTTACATAGCGCTATACCTTCCATAATTTAACAATATAGAAATCTCTCATTTTTAATTTTCTAATTAAATCCTTTCTTTTGTGTTGCCATACCCTAAAAAATAGCACAATATTTTTTTAAAGGATAATACGCGTACTTTGTTTTTATAAGTCAATAAAAATCCAGATTCTCCTGACATATATTTTTACATTTTAAATCGACGTCATTCTAAACAGAAAATGCACATTTTTCATAAATATATATATAAATTGTAGTTAAATGTGTGTTATAATAGCATAGAACCTTCATTTGAATGTTTTTGAAGTCAAAACAGCTACTATTATATAGATATATTTCAATTACAGAAGGATAATTTAGAAAAAAAAAACATAGTAAAAAAATAGTTTGCTAGATATGACGTCATTTTTTATTGTCTCTTTCTAATGATGTTTCATTCTGAGTGGAAACTCTTGATTTTCTGAAATTAATCCTTATTACTATCATCCATAAAATTGAAGTTTTATTTTTAATTCATATGAAATAAATTTTCGGTAAATGCTAGTTCATTTGGTTGTATTTATTGCACTTTCCTGCGTATTGTCATGGAAATCATATACTCCTATTGCACGCGCCAAAGAAAACATGCATTTTAATTTTAAAAACTGAAACACTTTACTATAATTACGTCAATATAACGCCAAATGAAATTCAATTTCGCGAGTTTAAAAAAAAAATAACATTGCTGTCGCCAAACTAATCATTTAAAGAGTATAAATTTTCAAAATTACAGAGTTTCGAGAACTATTTTATGAAATCAAAACAAATATACTAAAAATAAAAGAGCAAATAAATACTATAACAAAAATATTTTTTTCAAAATCACATTTTAAACTACACACATGAAATTGTAAGGGTCTCTTAGCACTGCACTAAACATTGCCATTTTTGAATCAGCGAAAAATGAAGTTAAAACTTAATTTTTCTTAATAATAAAAAAAAAATTCAATTAAAAAAACAGTAAATTAAATTTTTTTTGCATGGTTACGGTTGAATAATAATAAAAGGCAAAAGAGATTCGCGTTCAATAAATAGCAAGTCACAATGTTTGGCGCGATTTGTAAAAAAAATTTGGTACTTTTCCACTATAGCGGCCTTGCGTTTTTTTTTTTTTTTTTTTTTTTTTTTTTTTTTTTTCAAGTTTGACACAATTTGGGCGTCAGAACTTTCGATTTGTTGTAAAAGGATATAAACAGTTATGAAAACAAACTTGGATTTTTTTGTTTAGTTATATATATTTTTTAAATATATGTCTATTGCAGTAGAAGCTCGATTTTACGAACCTTTTTTTTACGAACATTTCGTTTTTACGAACTGATCCCTACTGTACTGGTCCAGACCAGCATCCTATTGAACTAAAGTTATTCCCATTTACGAACTTTCGATTTTACGATCACATTATATGAGTCCGCACGAGTTCGTAAAATCGAGCATCTACTGTATTAATATTTTTTATATACAAATTACTTCTGTTTCTATATAAAATCAGATAAATGGCGTCTTTATGTTAAATAAATTGCATTTTTTTTTTTTCAAGGTTTATACTTGTGTATATGAAATGAAACAGTGAATAGGCTGCCAGAAAATATGTTTCAAAATTTCCTTCTCCACCAAGGCTATTTTCTCTATTTCGCTAAGGTCTCTATACTGTAAAAGTACTAAAAATTCTTTGCACGTTTAGGATTGAAATAAATGCAAGGGAAAGGTTGGGGGGGGGAGCCTCCCTCCCCCACCCACCTTTAAAAAATTCGCGAATGCTGTTACACTTGGCAAATTTATAAACTTAGTTCGCAAATTTGTTTAAAACTTTAATAAAAACTGTAATGCACTTTTTATTTCTGATAGGCAGGCAAAAGTTTTAAATCTAATTGGAAATATTTTCAAACTTTTTACAAATAAGAAATATATTGCATTTTCTAATTGCGGTAACTTGGTAAAATTATAAAACCGGTTGGAAAATACTGAAATTTGACTTGGCAATTTAAAGTCCTCTACCCCCCCCACCCACCCCCCAAAAAA
Organism: Maratus speciosus; assembly: GCA_963932465.1. Taxonomy (NCBI): domain Eukaryota; kingdom Metazoa; phylum Arthropoda; class Arachnida; order Araneae; family Salticidae; genus Maratus; species Maratus speciosus. Next base: position 455,589,929 of record OZ010788.1, on the reverse strand, counting down.
AAGATCTTAGTGATGGCCCTGAATAAATGTCGCAATAGCATACATTTTAGTTTAGAGTGGGTATAGCGTAAAAGCAGCGAAAGGTCTCCAAAAAACTTTGCCTCAAATTACGCCTATTCTCTGTAAATTAGAATGTGGAATAGATTCGCTTTAAAAAAAACAGAATCAATTTATGCCTTTTTTTAACGCGTAAGCACACGCGCTGGGGTAAATCTCACCCCACTCCATTTTTATTTCGAAAAACAAATGATAAATTTCTCGAGGACGCTTCCGACCTTCCTTGTACCCTTCAAATTCAAGGTTGAGAAAGGTTGTGTGAAGGAATGCCTTTTTTTGTTGGCTAGAAAAAGAGAAACACCCCTTTGGGATTAAATAATCCCGCGTGTGTACAAACGTTTCATTTCCATATGTTCATTCGTTAGAGGATAACACACACTAAAATAATTTTACTGAAAGAGTGACAAAAAAGCTACCTGTATATGTTGATAAAAGTGTATTAAATGCAATTAATGTAAATTTTATATAATAATTCACGTTTTAAGAGGTAAAACAAATCGTTGCATATTTTCTAAAAAAAAAGCGCGATTTTTACAGAAACTGTTACAAAATCGGAAAATAAATATGAAATGCTTTATTTTTCCCTGAAAAGAAATAGTACTGATGCGTTTTACAATATAGAGTAGTAGACTTGCTTTTAAAACGCATTTAGCCAAAAATATAATGGGAGACAACATGAGGTGAGATTTACTTCCACTCGTGTGGTAACGTTACAAAAATAGGTACGTGTGCTTACGGTTAAGTTAATTATGCACTAAACGCTCGGTAACACGCACCAAATATCTGTAGACTCAATTATGTAATTTATCCATACTAAATACGCCAATTGTATGTAGACTCGATTACGAAATTTATCTCCTTAATTAATGCATACTTTACAAAGGACACCTGCTTTCCAATTTTTCTGATTTTTTTTATCAATGGTTACAGTTAGATGAAAATAAGTTAGTCATTATCGCGGTATTTTAGTTTGACCTACGAAATATTATTGTAAATATCCAATATTAGCAATATTTCTGATATTATTTACAGGTGTATTGTATAATATTTTCAATCACTTTTGATCATTTTTTCTGCATTCAGCTATTTTGAGGCTTTTTTTAATTTAAAATTCCCATTAAATCCCCAAAACAGAAATTTTCCCTTTTTATAGTTTTTTCGCAGTTTTAATTCATTTCTTATGACTGTTTCTTACCCTTTTTGTGTATTTCAGGGGTTGACCTAAAATACTGCATAGTCCCTTAAACCAGAGGAGCATAGGTATGTAGCAGAAAAATTCAAGAAGTCATAATACGTATAAAACTTAGTCTAAGAACTAGTCTGGCGACCAGTCCTGAGTAGTGTTAGCAATAAGTATGGGGTCATCAGAGCTCTTGCAATGCACTGGTGAACCAATGTTTCAGTTAGTTTTTGATTGGGGTAATTGGTTGGGCCCGTTCATTGAGGTCATTGGTTGGCTATGGCTAGTTGGGGCGGTTGTTTGGTTAGTTGAAGTTGGTTGATTAAGTTCCTGAAAGGATCTGAAAAAGGTGTGAAATGATATAAAAAAAACTGGTGGAACCAGAGAGAAAAGTAATACTCGATCTAAAAAAGTTACTGTACAAAATTGGCAAATAGTTTCAGTCTAAAAAAGTAAGTAGTGCGTGGAAAAGTAATGGAACCAGATTATCTGTAAAACTCTTGAAATTACCTAAATTTTTGTTGATAGCTGAAAATGTGGACTGAGCTTTACTGGTGCCTTATATTCAAAATCATATTATCCACTCAAAGTGAGTACTGAGTATAGTAAACAGAATGTGTTGTTATCTACTAAAAACATTCTGTCAAGCCCAGAATTGTGGACATGATTTAGAATCAAGTCAAGCTAAACTCCACAAAGCTAAAAGAATGTAACCCATGAAGTAATATTTTAAGTATAACATTAATATGGTCAGGTTGTTGAGGAATTGTTGTTATTAACATTTCTCACATAACACATCTAACGTAATAATTTTTATTTCATGTAATTACTATGAAAAGGGAACCTTATGTCAATGGACTTAAGCCAGACAAGTAGTTAGCATATGGTTGAATCGTACATGTTTGGGCTTTGGTCTTCTAGGCTTCTATCAGTGATCCCAGGAATAGAATTTGGTCCATACTTCGTACTGAACTGATCTCTCAGGCTCTCGCTCATTACCAAATTAGCTTCTAACCTATTCTTATGAACCCAAATTTTTAAACTGGTTATGGATGTTTGGAATTCAGAATGTGTTAAAAATGCCTTTATTTCTCTGATTGATTTTAAGGCACCAGTAAAGCTCAGTCCACATTTTCAGCTATCAACAAAAATTTGGGTAATTTCATGAGTTTTACAGATAATCTGGTTCCATTACTTTTCTACGCGCTACTTACTTTTTTAGACTGAAACTATTGCCTATATTTTACTGTAACTTTTTTAGATCGAGCTTTACTTTTCTCTCTGGTTCCACCAGTTTTTTATATCTTATACCAATCACTGGTCCAGTGATTAGGGCTTATTAATTTCAGAAGTTATATACTCTTCTGATGTCTTAGTTAATCACTCTGCATTTAAAGAGTACTTCTGATATAGCTGTGAAATATCGCATTCAAGCTAGTTGCGTGCTACAAATCACTTTACTTCTTACATTTTGTACCATAGCAACAAATGTCACCAAAAAACCTGTGAATATTTTCTAAATAGCTTTTCTTTTTTCCGGATCAGCTTTTATTGAATTTGTTGAACCAGGTTTCCGAAGCGTCTAAAAGGATCGGGATAGAAAGCACAAGAATAAAGTCTTTTAATTAAGCAAAATAATTTAAAATGAAAAGGTAAGTTGCCGAATACACTCTTTTAAATATTGAACACCGAAAAATGCATTCATATTAGTTTGCGAAGTATTCCGCTACTGAGATAATTTTATGGCAAGTGGTAAAATATTCCATGATATAAAAATCATCTAGAAAACTAGAACATTAATGCTTTTTTAATTATCTATAAATATACCATAAAAAACATTATTTTTATACATTTTTTGTAGTTTCTAATTATAAAAGATCAATATCCATTATCGTAAAATGTTGATGCCGTTACAATACTATTTTATTCAAAATTCCCTGCTTCTGGATTGTCACCTTTTGTATCTCCAGTTTATGTAAGGATACTATCAAAAGGTAATTATTTACACATTGTGATGCACACCCCTTCTTTATTTCTCTCAAAATTATTAAATGATGACTATCTGATAACCTAAAGATTATGACAATCTTATACTTTAGAAGACTTCACTATCTCATCGTTAGCACAAAGGAGACTGAAATACTACATTTAAATGTAGTTGTAACAGATGGTAGTCAGATCGTAATTTAAAAGATAATAGAGAACCATTGATTATCTTCAATCATAGGATTAAGGCTAATGTCAGACGGACATCTTTTTGCACGATTTTTTCCTTAAGTCGGATAAGTCGATAAGTTCCTTAAGTTTTCCTTAAGTCGTAAATTGTACGTTAAACGTCGCAAATGAGGTGCATTCGTACTGTAACTACTTTTATAAATATTCAGATCTTGGTGCAATAGCTGTTGCACTCTTATGCAAAAATGCATGAATACAAATTTATTAAGATTATATATATTAAATTCAGTAATACGGAAATAATATGACTCAATCTTAAATAGGAAGAAATCACCATGGCAACCTAGAATCATTACCTATCATGGGATATCATTGAATTCATTACGTATGATAGGATTTAATAGATTGAAGAAATCTTTTATTAATATTGTTTTAAGTTTTGATTCGACTTTCATAAAATTTGAACTGACTCGACAAAATTCTGCAACGATTATATATATTAAATTTCAATCTATTAGGTTGTGTAGCTTTTGCTCTGTTATATGCGAACAGACAGATGAACCGATGATTTTACAATCGGGACAATACCATAAGCATTCTTAAATAAAATAAATATTTAAATAAATAAACAAAAAAAATAAATAAATAAATAAATAATCCAATGAGATGATGAAATTTCACGTATGTGGTAAATCGTATAAATGTAGGTATCACATAACTACAAAATTAGAAACCATAGAAATATACTACACATAGAAAATGCGCAAACGCAACTATCAATTTAACGTATAATATTTAAAAGTTCATTAAAAGCTAAAAATCTAGCTTTTCATTTTTATATATTGAATAATACCGGGTGTCCCAAAATGGACTGACTGATTTTAAAATTCAATAATTTGTAAACGGTGACAGATATTTAAAAAATTCTTGCAGGAGAATTATGCGTAAGGTCAAAAAAATTTTTACAGTGATTTTCAATTTTAGTTCGAATTACAAACAATAGATGGCGCTGTAAGCAATAGTCGCTAAATACAGGCTCGATTTTTGGTCCTTTATCTTGTTCCATGCCGAAAAAGGAGATGGAAATGTATTATCCGTGCCACGAAGTACCAAAAATCGAGCCTGAATTTAGTGTCTATTGATCGCAGCGCCATCTATTGTTTGTAATTCGAACTAAAATTGAAAATCACTGTAAAAAAACTTTTGACCTTATGCATAACCCTCCTGCAAGAATTTATTAAATATCTGTCACCGTTTACAAGTTATTGAATTTTAAAATCAGTCAGTCCTTTTTGGGACACCCGGTATATGGGTTATCAGTTAAAAATAAGAAATAGGATCTCACAAAGAATATGTGCTATTCAAATTGAAAATTATGAAATATATATATATTAATTTCATTTTTTTGTTGTTGTTGTTGTTGTTTAAAGAAATTTCAGATGTTCCCTTTCATGGTTTATTTGATTTCCGTTGAATTTGTTTTATTTATATCTCAATGTTCTGGATACAGTTGATAGGGCATTTTGAGAATTAGTCTTCAAAGCTAAGCTTTCTATTCTCAATAAGAAATTAACTGTGTTTTACTTATATTGTGAAATATGTCCCCTGAAGAGAGTTTCACAATATAAGTTTTAATTTTTATTCCTTTCTTTTACATTTCTTTTGTAATTTTTCCTTTTACATTTTTAATTATTCCACTTTAATATACAACATTTTGGATAATCAGTTTTATTGTACAAATTATTTCATTTTTCTGGCAATTTTTTATGTGTTAAAATGGCTCATAATTACAAAAAGTTTGACTATATATAACTATATATATACATTCATAATTAATTGTATATCCAAATGCAGCAAAATAATTTGAATGCAAATATAAAACCATTTTAAGGCAATGCAAATACGAGGACATTTCGAAAAGTAAAGATACAATGGCTCGCATTCCTTAAAAAAAAAAACATTTATTTAGAAAACGTAAGTTACATCTTATTAACTGGATTATTTATTATTTTTCGACATAATCACCCCGTTATCTAAACATTTGTTAAGTCGGGCACAATCTTTTGTATCCCACAGTCATAGAAGGTTTCCGCCTGTTGTCGGAACCACATTTCAACTTCATCTTTGAACTCATCATCGTCGTGGAATGATTTTCCTCCAAGATGTGACTTCAGGTAACAGGAGACGTCTATTCGCACGAATTGCTTCCTCTGTTCTCTGGAGAAGGGCATCAGAGATCACAGATGGCCGACCTGTTCTTTGTTCGTCATGAACATCGGTCCTACCTTCAGAGAAATGACGACACCATTTCGTTACATTTTGTCGATTCATAATGTTCCCATAAACAGAAACAATTTATTTGTGAATATCCGCTGGTCGCTGACCTCTTGCATGAAGTAAACGTATGACGGAGCGTACTTCGCATATGGCGGGATTCTGAATCGGCGGAACCATTTTAAACACGACCTACTCCAACCAGAATCAACGTTGAAATGCCGAACGACCGCGAGGAGAAAGCTAACGGTTCAAGGTTAACACCTGTGTTGCCAACTTGCTTGCCAAAACTTTTCTTTTCCTCCGGCGTACGGTGTATCTTTACTTTTCGAAATTCCCTCGTGCATCATGCATAAACGGGGAAATAAAAATCTAAAATTGGAAAATAACTCAGACCTGTTATGAAAAATATCCAGAAACAATATATCAAAACTTATTAACACAAAAACGATTTTACAGAAATTTTTATGGCATGAGATAACTTTTCTCTTAAGATTACCTCAACTATTCGGATTACGTCCAGAATACATAAGTCAGGATAATTGGAGTTTCACTTATATCTACAAAATATTCTTTCATTCATTATATTTTACTTCTGGTTTGTCATCTTTTGTAAGGCAGATCCGAGGAAGGTATTACCAGAAGATAATTATTTACGTATTGTGACGTGCAATCTCTTTCCCCATTTCTTTCAAAGTTATCAGCTGATGACAATCTGATAATCTGGGGATTACATGGGACACTCGCACGTCAACAGACATCACTATACCATCATTAACAGGAAAGTAACTGAAATATTCCATTTGAATGAAGATTTACTTCAATATTCTATGGCAGAGTATTATGATTAATAACGTATGGCATCAAAAGTTGCTTTTATTCTCTCGCATTTATTTATGTTTTATGGCAATAGTTTTATATATATGTGCACTGTAAAAATGACAGATATTTCTTAATCTGCAAAAATGTACTAGAATGAGAAACGAAAATATACAATAATTTATTCCAAGTCAAAAAAGATTCCGAAAAGCATTCCTTTACCTTTAAAAACCTCAGAAAACTATTTATTTTCGAAATTTAAAGAAGAATTTATAAAAGTAAATTTTTATTAACTGCCCGTCAATTTCGGATAGGTTTGTGAGTAGTTTTTACAGTGCAATAATCAGATTCTCAAGTCAGAATATCACTTTTTCGAATGCTGTTAATTCTCAGGAAAATATTTGATATTCAGAAAACATGTTTAACAGACAAACATACAATATTAACAGCATTAACGCTAATATGAAAATTAACATTGATTTATTACAATTGCATGCACAAATTCACTTATGCAGCTAAAAATGTTTACTTGAGAATTCATAGAATCCGAAAAGCCGATTTTCCGGATACAGAGAACTGATTAATGCATTGTAAAAGCAACTATTTAACGTTTCCAAAAATTACGGGCAGCTAATAAAAATTTATTTTTATAAATTCTTCTTTAAATTTCGAAAATAAATTGCTTTCTGAGGTATCTAGAGATAAAGGAACACTTTTCGGAATCTTGGGTGACTCGGAACAGGTTATTATATATTTGTGCTTTGTACATTTTCGTAGATTAAGAAACGTCTGTGATTTTTTACAGAGTAGGAAAATTGTACAAATCAGGCCTATTAATTAGTTTTTTAATGAATAGTCCCTCACTGTGGATACGGGCCAGATGACGGATAATCATGAGTTTGGCAGGGTAGCTAGGCTAGTTGCAGTTTAGTATTAATGAAACGGCATGACCTTTTTGATCCAGCAACCTTACTGAGATGAGAAAAATCTCTATGCGACTTGCTGTGTGGCAACCGACCTATCTGCAGCTACGAAGTGTTACTGCCGCATCATACATTATTTAAATAAAACTTATCAAGTTTAAATAAATTTAATACAGTCATTCTGTTCAAATGTGACATATATACAGGGTGAGTCTAAATTGTTTTTACAAAATAAGAGGGGGATAGTACCCATCCAAATGAGCAATATAATTAGCATGGAACATAGGGTCGCATTCCACTCTGTGAGGCAGAAAATTGTTAAGTCGAGTAAGTGATGAAATTTCACGTATGTGGTAAATCGTATAAATGTAGGTATCACATAACTACAAAATTAGAAACCATAGAAATATACTACACATAGAAAATGCGCAAACGCAACTATCAATTTAACGTATAATATTTAAAATTTCATTAAAAGCTAAAAATCTAGCTTTTCATTTTTATATATTGAATAATACCGGGTGTCCCAAAATGGACTGACTGATTTTAAAATTCAATAATTTGTAAACGGTGACAGATATTTAAAAAATTCTTGCAGGAGAATTATGCATAAGGTCAAAAAAATTTTTACAGTGATTTTCAATTTTAGTTCGAATTACAAACAATAGATGGCGCTGTAAGCAATAGTCGCTAAATACAGGCTCGATTTTTGGTCCTTTATCTTGTTCCATGCCGAAAAAGGAGATGGAAATGTATTATCCGTGCCACGAAGTACCAAAAATCGAGCCTGAATTTAGTGTCTATTGATCGCAGCGCCATCTATTGTTTGTAATTCGAACTAAAATTGAAAATCACTGTAAAAAAACTTTTGACCTTATGCATAACCCTCCTGCAAGAATTTATTAAATATCTGTCACCGTTTACAAGTTATTGAATTTTAAAATCAGTCAGTCCTTTTTGGGACACCCGGTATATGGGTTATCAGTTAAAAATAAGAAATAGGATCTCACAAAGAATATGTGCTATTCAAATTGAAAATTATGAAATATATATATATTAATTTCATTTTTTTTTTGTTGTTGTTGTTGTTTAAAGAAATTTCAGATGTTCCCTTTCATGGTTTATTTGATTTCCGTTGAATTTGTTTTATTTATATCTCAATGTTCTGGATACAGTTGATAGGGCATTTTGAGAATTAGTCTTCAAAGCTAAGCTTTCTATTCTCAATAAGAAATTAACTGTGTTTTACTTATATTGTGAAATATGTCCCCTGAAGAGAGTTTCACAATATAAGTTTTAATTTTTATTCCTTTCTTTTACATTTCTTTTGTAATTTTTCCTTTTACATTTTTAATTATTCCACTTTAATATACAGCATTTTGGATAATCAGTTTTATTGTACAAATTATTTCATTTTTCTGGCAATTTTTTATGTGTTAAAATGGCTCATAATTACAAAAAGTTTGACTATATATAACTATATATATACATTCATAATTAATTGTATATCCAAATGCAGCAAAATAATTTGAATGCAAATATAAAACCATTTTAAGGCAATGCAAATACGAGGGCATTTCGAAAAGTAAAGATACAATGGCTCGCATTCCTTAAAAAAAAACATTTATTTAGAAAACGTAAGTTACATCTTATTAACTGGATTATTTATTATTTTTCGACATAATCACCCCGTTATCTAAACATTTGTTAAGTCGGGCACAATCTTTTGTATCCCACAGTCATAGAAGGTTTCCGCCTGTTGTCGGAACCACATTTCAACTTCATCTTTGAACTCATCATCGTCGTGGAATGATTTTCCTCCAAGATGTGACTTCAGGTAACAGGAGACGTCTATTCGCACGAATTGCTTCCTCTGTTCTCTGGAGAAGGGCATCAGAGATCACAGATGGCCGACCTGTTCTTTGTTCGTCATGAACATCGGTCCTACCTTCAGAGAAATGACGACACCATTTCGTTACATTTTGTCGATTCATAATGTTCCCATAAACAGAAACAATTTATTTGTGAATATCCGCTGGTCGCTGACCTCTTGCATGAAGTAAACGTATGACGGAGCGTACTTCGCATTTGGCGGGATTCTGAATCGGCGGAACCATTTTAAACACGACCTACTCCAACCAGAATCAACGTTGAAATGCCGAACGACCGCGAGGAGAAAGCTAACGGTTCAAGGTTAACACCTGTGTTGCCAACTTGCTTGCCAAAACTTTTCTTTTCCTCCGGCGTACGGTGTATCTTTACTTTTCGAAATGCCCTCGTACATCATGCATAAATGGGGAAATAAAAATCTAAAATTGGAAAATAACTCAGACCTGTTATGAAAAATATCCAGAAAAAATATATCAAAACTTATTAACACAAAAACGATTTTACAGAAATTTTTATGGCAGGAGATAACTTTTCTCTTAAGATTACCTCAACTATTCGGATTACGTCCAGAGCACATAAGTCAGGATAATTGGAGTTTCACTTATATCTACAAAATATTCTTTCATTCATTATATTTTACTTCTGGTTTGTCATCTTTTATAAGGCAGATCCGAGGAAGGTATTACCAGAAGATAATTATTTACGTATTGTGACGTGCACCCTCTTTCCCCATTTCTTTCAAAGTTATCAGCTGATGACAATCTGATAATCTGGGGATTACATGGGACACTCGCACGTCAACAGACATCACTATACCATCATTAACAGGAAAGTAACTGAAATATTTCCTTTGAATGAAGATTTACTTCAATATTCTATGGCAGAGTATTATGATTAATAACGTATAGCATCAAAAGTTGCTTTTATTCTCTCGCATTTATGTTTTATGGCAATAGATTTATATATATGTACACTGTAAAAAATGACAAATATTTCTTAATCTGCAAAAATGTACTAGAATGAGAAACGAAAATATACAATAATCTATTCCAAGTCACCAAAGATTCTGAAAAGCATTCCTTTACCTTTAAAAACCTCAGAAAACTATTTATTTTCGAAATTTAAAGAAGAATTCATAAAAATAATTTTTTATTAGCTGCCCGTCATTTTCGGATACGTTTCTGAATAGCTTTTACAGTGCAATAATCAGTTTTCTCAAATCGGAATATCACTTTTTCGGATGTTGTCAATTCTCAGGTAAATATTTTGATATTCAGAAAACATGTTTAACAGACAAACATGCAATATTAACAGCATTAACGCTAATATGAAAATTAACATTGATTTATTACAATTGCATGCACAAATTCACTTATGCAGCTAAAAATGTTTACTTGAGAATTGATAGAATCCGAAAAACCGATTTTCCGGATACAGAGAACTGATTAATGCATTGTAAAAGCAACTATTTAACGTTTCCAAAAATTACGGGCAGCTAATAAAAATTTATTTTTATAAACTCTTCTTTAAATTTCGAAAATAAATTGCTTTCTGAGGTATCTAGAGATAAAGGAACACTTTTTGGAATCTTGGGTGACTCGGAATAGGTTATTATATATTTGTGCTTTGCACATTTTCGTAGATTAAGAAACGTCTGTGATTTTTTACAGAGTAGGAAAATTGTACAAATCAGGCCTATTAATTAGTTTTTTAATGAATAGTCACTCACTGTGGATACGGGCCAGATGACAGATAATCATGAGTTTGGCAGGGTAGCTACTTTAGTTTCAGTTTAGTATTAATGAAACGGCGTGGCCTTTTTGATCCAGCAACCTTACTGAGATGAGAAAAATATCTATGCGACTTGCTGTGTGGCAACCGACCTGTCTGCAGCTACGAAGTGTTACTGCCGCATCATACATTATTTAAATAAAACTTATCAAGTTTAAATAAATTTAATACAGTCATCCTGTTCAAATGTGACATATATACAGGGTGAGTCTAAATTGTTTTTACAAAATAAGAGGGGGGATAGTACCCATCCAAATGAGCAATAATTAGCATGGAACATAGGGTCGCATTCCACTCTGTGAGGCAGAAAAGAGTTAAGTCGAAACGCGTCGAGCATGAATAAGTCACCTCCTCTGACGACATTTTGTACCTACTTTACGTAGCATATCTCCTAAGGAAGATGGCCAGGTCGGATCGTAGTGCAACAAACCAAACCGCATGCAAATTTCCAGTGAGAAAAAACAGCACAGTATAGTAAGATCCGTAGAAAGCCAATCAGATCAAACGTTGTCCTTTCAAAACGGCACACCATCAACTCTTTAAAGTATTACCTTGATAACATCGTCCGAAACGTTTCGTGAAGGAAATGGCGGACACAATGGTGAAGGCAATGGTACACACTCGAGGAATTCGCACCTCACACACGGTGAAGCAAAAGGGAATGGGCGCGAAACACGAATATTGTACAGGCAGCGGTTTCCAACGCATCGTATTCCAAGTCATGCTACCTTCGACAGTGTAAATCGTCGACTGAGAGAAACCATTTCATTTGCCATCTCAAACGAGGTTCGCGAAATGTACCAACACCAGAAATAGAAGAGCGAGTCTTGGCGAGAATTGCAGAAGCTCCTTCGACAAGTGCGCGAACTGTGGCATACGAAATAGGGTGGTATTTCTCAGACAGTGTCGGCGTGCTGTATTTTACACGAGGAACGCATGCACCTCTGTCACGTGCAAAATATGCAATGTTTACACCAAGATGATTATCTCCGCCGGGCAGAATTGATGCTCTTGATGAGGAATAACGATCCACGATTTTGCACCAGCAGACATTTTCCATGAATATCAGGGCATGTATCTTTGGTTATTACGTGGTAGTCCCTTACATCTGGACAGACCGTTTGACTGGCGCAATATACAGTATTTTTTTGAAAAAGTGCTTCCCAGTTTGTTCCAGGCTATTCCGCTCTCCATCCAGAGAGACATGTAGTTTATGCACGATAGAGTTCCAGCTCGGTCCGGAACTTCTTGAATACCACATATCTCGCATGATGGATCGGAAGTGGCAGATCTGTGGCTTGGCCTCCTCGCTCGAAGGACCTCAACCCACTGGACTTTTTCTTCTGAGAGCACATGAAATCTTTAATGTACGAGACACCTCTAAACTCGGCTGAAAAGACTCGCAGCAAGAATCGTTGTTGCCGCAGACTAAATTAACACAATACCAGGAATCTCCGAGAGAGTACGCCAGTCCTTTCTTCAACGGTGTGAACTGTACAACAACACGCATGGTCGCCACTTTGAGCACTTGTTGTGATTTTTTTCTGTAATCAATAAATCTGATTGTGCAACTTTCGGTACAGCACATTCGATGTTGAAATTCTAATTTTACTCTTTTCTGCCTCTCAGAGTGGAATACGACCCTATGTCTCATAGTAATTATTGTTCGTCTGAATGGGTACTATCACTTCTCTTATTTGTAGAAAAAATTTAGACTCACCCTGTATCTATATTAATATGTTACCATTATTTTTTAATAGTAAAATTTGCCTTATTCGCTGAAAATATATGATTAAATAGTTCAAAATATTTTATTCAAAAATATTGATAATATAAAAGGGTAAAAGTTGGCAAGTAAAAAGTGAAAAATACATCTTTTTCTAGCAAGGAGGTTTGCGAAAATATAATATAACCTCTTCCGAGTTACTTACGACTCCAAAGAGCTTTCCTTTTTTTTTTTTTTTTTTTTTTGAAAACCTTAAGAAACTATATATTTCTGATATTTGACGAAGCATTTTCAAAACAAAAGTTTCCTTTGCTGCCTGTAATATTCGGAAACGTTACGAAGTAGTTTTTACAGTTTATTTGGTCAAACCAGTATCAACACTAAATATCAATTTTTCGGGTGTTATCAAATCCCAAGTAAATCTTTTAATGTTCATCAGACAAACTTCCTAAATTAACAGCGTAAAATGGATATTATAAAAAAAAGTACACGTCGATCAATCGTGACTGGTAGCGTGTAACACACACTCCTTTCTTCAGGTTATATAAAAATTATTATTTGTTGAATAAATAAGTCTTGATAAGAAATCTCAGAATATAACCAAAAGAAAATATTTCAGGCGTCGACTTTTATAAACAGTTCAGATCAATAACGTCTTTTCAATAGTCCTCAAATAGTTCAGTAAGTTTTGAGAAATTTGGAAGAACGCCTCCCCAATGTTCATATAGATCCCTTATGATCTTAGCTTCTCGTTCCGAGAATCGCTGTCCTGAGTTTCCCAGCTCACAATAATCCGCCTTTAGCACATTTCGTGCGTCCCCGAGATTTTTTTTCCCGGTCTTAGAGATACCTCTCACATCGTCCTCTCTGTAAAAAAATTGTCCGTGCTCGTCTAGAAGGACATCAAGGTTTCTGTCTGTTCTTTACTATACAGAGAGGTCACTTCAAACTTAAAGATGGATCACCACTTTCTAGATTTCAACACGTCAGAAAATAACTTCAGACCACCGGCATATTTCTTACCTGAGTGGTCTTTAGATGTTTTCTTTCAATTAGCCAAAGTTCTCATGGAAACACAATTAAATCAGCAAAGATGAATTCTTTACAATATTATTTTGTCAATCTTACATGTATAATTTCTGTAACTCAGCTGAAAATGCTTACTTCAGAATTGGTAGCATCCGAAAAACCAATATTTTGAGCTGATACTAGTTTGAGGAAATATTCTAAAATTTTTGTTGAATTTAATTTACTCTCAAATTAAGATTTTAAAAAACTTATTTATAAGCATAGATACTAAAGAAAATCTAGAAGGACATCAAGGTTTCTCTCTGTGGTTTACTATACAGGGTGGTCACTCGTCTCTTCAAATTTAAAGATGGATCATCACTTTCTAGATTTGAACTCGTCAGAAAATACCTTCTCACCACCGGCATATCTCTTGCCTGGGTGGTCTTTAGATGTTTTCTTTCAATTAGCCAAAGTTCTCGTGGAAACACTATTAAATCAGCAGAGATAAATTCTTTACAATATTATTATGTCACTCTTACATGTATAATTTCTGTAACTCAGCTGAAAATGCTTACTTCAGAGTTGGTAGCATCCGAAAAACCAATATTTCGAGCTGGTACTAATTTGAGAAAATATTTTAACAATTTTAGGAATAATTCTAATTATTTCTAAAATTTTTGTTGCATTTAATTTACTCTCAAATTCAGATAAAAAAAAAAAAAAAACTTATTTATAAGCATAGATGCTTGCGAAAGTTATTTCTTTAAATCCTTCTCTTTAAAAAAGAAATTCACATTTATTTCCTATTCCTGTAAAAACAGGAAAAAATTTAAATATATTGCTTTATGGTCCGATTCCTCTCGCATATATTTCGAAATATTTTGCCATCTGCAAATGGCGAATCCCGATCAGCTTTTTTCTCTCTTTTTTTGTGTTCACCTTTGGCAACATAATTTTTTCTCCATCTTTCTGTGACGTCAGATGTGATGTTTCTACATCAAATAATTTAAGCTTTCGTATCTTGGTTAGTCTTTTACATTCCTTTTGTAATTTTTCCTTTTACATTTTTAATTATTCCACTTTAATATACAACATTTTGGATAATCAGTTTTATTGTACAAATTATTTCATTTTTCTGGCAATTTTTTATGCGTTAAAATGGCTCATAATTACAAAAAGTTTGACTATATATAACTATATATATACATTCATAATTAATTGTCTATCCAAATGCAGCAAAATAATTTGAATGCAAATATAAAACCATTTTAAGGCAATGCAAATACGAGGGCATTTCGAAAAGTAAAGATACAATGGCTCGCATTGCTTAAAAAAAAACATTTATTTAGAAAACGTAAGTTACATCTTATTAACTGGATTATTTATTATTTTTCGACATAATCACCCTCGTTATCCAAACATTTGTTAAGTCAGGGCACAAGCTTTTGTATCCCACAGTCATAGAAGGTTTCCGCCTGTTGTCGGAACCACATTTCAACTTCATCTTTGATCTCATCATCGTCGTGGAATGATTTTCCTCCAAAATGTGACTTCAGGTAACAGGAGACGTCTATTCGTACGAATTGCTTCCTCCGTTCTCTGAAGAAGGGCATCAGAGATCACAGATGGCCGACCTGTTCTTTGTTCGTCATGAACATCGGTCCTACCTTCAGAGAAATGACGACACCATTTCGTTACATTTTGTCGATTCATAATGTTCCCAGAAACATAAACAATTTCTTTGTAAATATCCGCTGGTCGTTGACCTCTTGCATGAAGAAAACGTATGACGGAGCGCACTTCGCATTTGGCGGGATTCTGAATCGGCGGAACCATTTTAAACACGACCTACTCCAACCAGAATCAACGTTGAAATGCCGAACGACCGCGAGGAGAAAGCTAACGGTTCAAGGTTAACACCTGTGTTGCCAACTTGGTTGCCAAAACTTTTCTTTTCCTCCGGCGTACGGTGTATCTTTACTTTTCGAAATGCCCTCGTACATCATGCATAAATGGGGAAATAAAAATCTAAAATTGGAAAATAACTCAGACCTGTTATGAAAAATATCCAGAAAAAATATATCAAAACTTATTAACACAAAAACGATTTTACAGAAATTTTTATGGCAGGAGATAACTTTTCTCTTAAGATTACCTCAACTATTCGGATTACGTCCAGAGCACATAAGTCAGGATAATTGGAGTTTCACTTATATCTACAAAATATTCTTTCATTCATTATATTTTACTTCTGGTTTGTCATCTTTTATAAGGCAGATCCGAGGAAGGTATTACCAGAAGATAATTATTTACGTATTGTGACGTGCACCCTCTTTCCCCATTTCTTTCAAAGTTATCAGCTGATGACAATCTGATAATCTGGGGATTACATGGGACACTCGCACGTCAACAGACATCACTATACCATCATTAACAGGAAAGTAACTGAAATATTCCATTTGAATGAAGATTTACTTCAATATTCTATGGCAGAGTATTATGATTAATAACGTATAGCATCAAAAGTTGCTTTTATTCTCTCGCATTTATGTTTTATGGCAATAGATTTATATATATGTACACTGTAAAAAATGACAAATATTTCTTAATCTGCAAAAATGTACTAGAATGAGAAACGAAAATATACAATAATCTATTCCAAGTCACCAAAGATTCTGAAAAGCATTCCTTTACCTTTAAAAACCTCAGAAAACTATTTATTTTCGAAATTTAAAGAAGAATTCATAAAAATAATTTTTTATTAGCTGCCCGTCATTTTCGGATACGTTTCTGAATAGCTTTTACAGTGCAATAATCAGTTTTCTCAAATCGGAATATCACTTTTTCGGATGTTGTCAATTCTCAGGTAAATATTTTGATATTCAGAAAACATGTTTAACAGACAAACATGCAATATTAACAGCATTAACGCTAATATGAAAATTAACATTGATTTATTACAATTGCATGCACAAATTCACTTATGCAGCTAAAAATGTTTACTTGAGAATTGATAGAATCCGAAAAACCGATTTTCCGGATACAGAGAACTGATTAATGCATTGTAAAAGCAACTATTTAACGTTTCCAAAAATTACGGGCAGCTAATAAAAATTTATTTTTATAAACTCTTCTTTAAATTTCGAAAATAAATTGCTTTCTGAGGTATCTAGAGATAAAGGAACACTTTTTGGAATCTTGGGTGACTCGGAATAGGTTATTATATATTTGTGCTTTGCACATTTTCGTAGATTAAGAAACGTCTGTGATTTTTTACAGAGTAGGAAAATTGTACAAATCAGGCCTATTAATTAGTTTTTTAATGAATAGTCACTCACTGTGGATACGGGCCAGATGACAGATAATCATGAGTTTGGCAGGGTAGCTACTTTAGTTTCAGTTTAGTATTAATGAAACGGCGTGGCCTTTTTGATCCAGCAACCTTACTGAGATGAGAAAAATATCTATGCGACTTGCTGTGTGGCAACCGACCTGTCTGCAGCTACGAAGTGTTACTGCCGCATCATACATTATTTAAATAAAACTTATCAAGTTTAAATAAATTTAATACAGTCATCCTGTTCAAATGTGACATATATACAGGGTGAGTCTAAATTGTTTTTACAAAATAAGAGGGGGGATAGTACCCATCCAAATGAGCAATAATTAGCATGGAACATAGGGTCGCATTCCACTCTGTGAGGCAGAAAAGAGTTAAGTCGAAACGCGTCGAGCATGAATAAGTCACCTCCTCTGACGACATTTTGTACCTACTTTACGTAGCATATCTCCTAAGGAAGATGGCCAGGTCGGATCGTAGTGCAACAAACCAAACCGCATGCAAATTTCCAGTGAGAAAAAACAGCACAGTATAGTAAGATCCGTAGAAAGCCAATCAGATCAAACGTTGTCCTTTCAAAACGGCACACCATCAACTCTTTAAAGTATTACCTTGATAACATCGTCCGAAACGTTTCGTGAAGGAAATGGCGGACACAATGGTGAAGGCAATGGTACACACTCGAGGAATTCGCACCTCACACACGGTGAAGCAAAAGGGAATGGGCGCGAAACACGAATATTGTACAGGCAGCGGTTTCCAACGCATCGTATTCCAAGTCATGCTACCTTCGACAGTGTAAATCGTCGACTGAGAGAAACCATTTCATTTGCCATCTCAAACGAGGTTCGCGAAATGTACCAACACCAGAAATAGAAGAGCGAGTCTTGGCGAGAATTGCAGAAGCTCCTTCGACAAGTGCGCGAACTGTGGCATACGAAATAGGGTGGTATTTCTCAGACAGTGTCGGCGTGCTGTATTTTACACGAGGAACGCATGCACCTCTTTCACGTGCAAAATATGCAATGTTTACACCAAGATGATTATCTCCGCCGGGCAGAATTGATGCTCTTGATGAGGAATAACGATCCACGATTTTGCACCAGCAGACATTTTCCATGAATATCAGGGCATGTATCTTTGGTTATTACGTGGTAGTCCCTTACATCTGGACAGACCGTTTGACTGGCGCAATATACAGTATTTTTTTGAAAAAGTGCTTCCCAGTTTGTTCCAGGCTATTCCGCTCTCCATCCAGAGAGACATGTAGTTTATGCACGATAGAGTTCCAGCTCGGTCCGGAACTTCTTGAATACCACATATCTCGCATGATGGATCGGAAGTGGCAGATCTGTGGCTTGGCCTCCTCGCTCGAAGGACCTCAACCCACTGGACTTTTTCTTCTGAGAGCACATGAAATCTTTAATGTACGAGACACCTCTAAACTCGGCTGAAAAGACTCGCAGCAAGAATCGTTGTTGCCGCAGACTAAATTAACACAATACCAGGAATCTCCGAGAGAGTACGCCAGTCCTTTCTTCAACGGTGTGAACTGTACAACAACACGCATGGTCGCCACTTTGAGCACTTGTTGTGATTTTTTTCTGTAATCAATAAATCTGATTGTGCAACTTTCGGTACAGCACATTCGATGTTGAAATTCTAATTTTACTCTTTTCTGCCTCTCAGAGTGGAATACGACCCTATGTCTCATAGTAATTATTGTTCGTCTGAATGGGTACTATCACTTCTCTTATTTGTAGAAAAAATTTAGACTCACCCTGTATCTATATTAATATGTTACCATTATTTTTTAATAGTAAAATTTGCCTTATTCGCTGAAAATATATGATTAAATAGTTCAAAATATTTTATTCAAAAATATTGATAATATAAAAGGGTAAAAGTTGGCAAGTAAAAAGTGAAAAATACATCTTTTTCTAGCAAGGAGGTTTGCGAAAATATAATATAACCTCTTCCGAGTTACTTACGACTCCGAAGAGCTTTCCTTTTTTTTTTTGAAAACCTTAAGAAACTATATATTTCTGATATTTGACGAAGCATTTTCAAAACAAAAGTTTCCTTTGCTGCCTGTAATATTCGGAAACGTTACGAAGTAGTTTTTACAGTTTATTTGGTCAAACCAGTATCAACACTAAATATCAATTTTTCGGGTGTTATCAAATCCCAAGTAAATCTTTTAATGTTCAACAGACAAACTTCCTAAATTAACAGCGTAAAATGGATATTATAAAAAAAAAGTACACGTCGATCAATCGTGACTGGTAGCGTGTAACACACACTCCTTTCTTCAGGTTATATAAAAATTATTATTTGTTGAATAAATAAGTCTTGATAAGAAATCTCAGAATATAACCAAAAGAAAATATTTCAGGCGTCGACTTTTATAAACAGTTCAGATCAATAACGTCTTTTCAATAGTCCTCAAATAGTTCAGTAAGTTTTGAGAAATTTGGGAGAACGCCTCCCCAATGTTCATATAGATCCCTTATGATCTTAACTTCTCGTTTCGAGAATCGCTGTCCTGAGTTTCCCAGCTCACAATAATCCGCCTTTAGCACATTTCGTGCGTCCCCGAGATTTTTTTTCCCGGTCTTAGAGATACCTCTCACATCGTCCTCTCTGTAAAAAAATTGTCTGTGCTCGTCTAGAAGGACATCAAGGTTTCTGTCTGTTGTTTACTATACAGAGAGGTCACTTCAAACTTAAAGATGGATCACCACTTTCTAGATTTCAACACGTCAGAAAATAACTTCAGACCACCGGCATATTTCTTACCTGAGTGGTCTTTAGATGTTTTCTTTCAATTAGCCAAAGTTCTCATGGAAACACAATTAAATCAGCAAAGATGAATTCTTTACAATATTATTTTGTCAATCTTACATGTATAATTTCTGTAACTGAGCTGAAAATGCTTACTTCAGAATTGGTAGCATCCGAAAAACCAATATTTTGAGCTGATACTAGTTTGAGGAAATATTCTAAAATTTTTGTTGAATTTAATTTACTCTCAAATTAAGATTTTAAAAAACTTATTTATAAGCATAGATACTAAAGAAAATCTAGAAGGACATCAAGGTTTCTCTCTGTGGTTTACTATACAGGGTGGTCACTCGTCTCTTCAAATTTAAAGATGGATCATCACTTTCTAGATTTGAACTCGTCAGAAAATACCTTCTCACCACCGGCATATCTCTTGCCTGGGTGGTCTTTAGATGTTTTCTTTCAATTAGCCAAAGTTCTCGTGGAAACACTATTAAATCAGCAGAGATAAATTCTTTACAATATTATTATGTCACTCTTACATGTATAATTTCTGTAACTCAGCTGAAAATGCTTACTTCAGAGTTGGTAGCATCCGAAAAACCAATATTTCGAGCTGGTACTAATTTGAGAAAATATTTTAACAATTTTAGGAATAATTCTAATTATTTCTAAAATTTTTGTTGCATTTAATTTACTCTCAAATTCAGATTAAAAAAAAAAAAAAAACTTATTTATAAGCATAGATGCTTGCGAAAGTTATTTCTTTAAATCCTTCTCTTTAAAAAAGAAATTCACATTTATTTCCTATTCCTGTAAAAACAGGAAAAAATTTAAATATATTGCTTTATGGTCCGATTCCTCTCGCATATATTTCGAAATATTTTGCCATCTGCAAATGGCGAATCCCGATCAGCTTTTTTCTCTCTTTTTTTGTGTTCACCTTTGGCAACATAATTTTTTCTCCATCTTTCTGTGACGTCAGATGTGATGTTTCTACATCAAATATTTTAAGCTTTCGTATCTTGGTTGTTTTTTCCACAAATATTTACCTACCTTTTCAGAGATTTTGTTTGTACATCTAAAAGCATATTTAGATATGATGCGCTCCATCTACTGTAATCAAAACTAGTTATTAAAAAGTACCAACGAAAATGTATTTTTTTTTTTTTCGTAATTATAACAAGATTGAAGTTTCATCAGTAACATATACGCATCACTGGACTGCACTATGTAGGATTAAATTGGTTTTATTATTTAAAAAAATAGAAAGAAAGAGGGGGGAAATTACACAGGTTTGCAAAGTAACGATTTTTTAAAATATTAACTTATAATTACGCAAAAATTTGTGTTGCATTTAATTTATCGCCAAAATTAAATATTTTCTTCATAATTTTTACATTGCTTTTATGAGTAAAAATTCATTTGAAACATATATGCATCACTGCACTGAACTGCGTAGTGTTAAATTATATTTTATTTTAAAAATAGACAAGAAAATTATGCAAGATTTTGAAAATAAATATTTTTTTAATGTTAACTTATAATTGCACAGAAATTAGCATTGCATTAAATTTATGGTTAAAGTAAAATAATAGTAATAATAATTATATTTCACAGCGCAGATAGTTTTATTGAAAATTATTTCTTTAACTACTCTTTCAACTTAAAATTGGCATTTATTTCCTATTCCTGAAAAAAAAAAACAGTAAAAATAATATATTGCTTTCTGGTCAGTTTCTTCCGTGTTAATTTTTTAACATATCGTCATCTGCAATTGGTTGTTTTCTATCGGTATTGTCTTACTCTATAAAATAAGACGAATGATTTTTATTCTACGAAAATATAATGTAATCACGAGTGAAAATATACAATAACCTCTTTCAATTTGCCCAGGATTTCGAAAAGTTTTCTTTATTTAAAGATTATTTAAAGATTTCTTAAAGTTTTTCTTTATTTTTTAAAAATCTCAAAAACCAATATATTTTCGAGACTTAAAGAAGAATTTATAACTAGAAAACAGGAATTCTGCATTTTTCAGAATTTAGTGTGGCGCTCGATGAAAAATATATATATATGTGTGTAGATAATATAGATAATACAAAACATATTTCAGTTTTAAGACTTAAAACACAATGTCACATATGTCTTTAAAACACAAGCTTTTATGTTATATAAAATGACGTCATTCCCATCCTCTGAAGAATTCCTCATTTACGATCCAGTCTTAAACAACATCTACAGTAAATTATGCACATGACGTCACTATCGCTGAATAATAGACAAATCCAAAAAACAGATGTCATCACTCTAAAAACTCGACAAAAATAATCAGCTATCTACTGATTCACATGCCTTCATTTGTTTGTAATGTATAAATTGAATATAGTTTATAATAGCTCTATGTTCTATCAGAAATCATTCATTTATATTTTTTTCAAAATAGCACGTATTTTAATTATATTTTTTTGTGTAGTTATGGGAAAATGGCAACAAGAAGATATAATTACTATTTTCTAACTATTTTTTCTTTACTTTCTACAGAAATGGAGTACTTGCGTTACCAAAACTGAACAAATGGCGCTAAAAACTACAAAAAAATTAATATCTCAAAAATAAATAAATTGAGATGCAGTTTTCAAACAAATTGCATTAAAAAGTACTTTTTTTCTCAATACGACGGGATAAAAGTTGAAAATGTGCGATGTTTAGAAGTTAAAAAAAATCAGTAGAGTATTTAACAGTACAATGATACATCTGCATTTTTTTACGGCTGGCTTATACAACGGATTATTTTTTAGAGACGACACTTTAATAGCTGAGAGAAAGGAATAGCATGCCGGGTACTAAAAACAAGTTTTCTTTTGCCGTCACTGATTTTCGGAAACGTTTCCGAGTAGTTTTTATAGTATATTAATCAGTTTTCTCAAACCGGAATATCGGTTTTTAAGATGCTAAAATGCTCAACTTTGCATTTTAAACTGCGTAATTGAATTTATAGATGCTACAATAACAATATAACATTATTTTTAATGTTAATGTCAATGCTGGTGATATATCATGTTTGTCTGTAGAACTTGTTTGTTGAACATTCAAATACAGTCGGACCTCGTTATCCCGACACCCGGTTTTCACGTCACTCCGCTTATCACGACAGTTTTTCAAAGTCCCGATTTTCTGTATATGATTTTAATGTAAATAAACTCCGGATTTTGCGTCGTTGAGTAATTTTCAACTCCGGATATCCCGACGGTTTCGGAAAATTGTCCATTTTTCATAACCCATCTTATAAGCACGGAAATTAAGCGGTAAGAAATGTCTTAGCCAAACTTTTCACAAAGTGCCTAAAATACCCATTGAGATAAATGAGAAATTTTACTTCAATCGTTTATCTGAATAAATAAAACCACACACTATAAATGAGCCATTTAAGCTCCAGATAGACGTATCAGTCTACTGGCGGTTTTTTTGTTCTTGTCAGGCGGCGCTTTCTTGTGGTTACAGGCGTTTTTCATCCCACTAAAACCGAAGCATTTGCATTGCATTGAAATGATCAGAAATTATTTAACATCCATTTCTGAAACAACGAATATCGATTACAATTCAATGTATACTATTGAAAAAAGAATTGTAGGAAGCACATTTAGTGATTAGCAAACTTTAATTCATCAATATTTCATGTAACAATAAAAAACAAGTCTTCATAAATCTGATTTTTATTATTTTCAATTTTGTTTTTGTGTTTATTTTGCTTAAAACTGCAAGAACAGTTATTAATTTAAAATTGCTTTAAGTTACTTAAAATTACAGATTTTTATAAACGTATTTTTCTCCAACTCCGGTTACCGCGACACCCCGCTTATGACAACACTTTTTTCTAGTCATTAGAGTGTCGGGATCATGAGGCTCGACTGTAATACCTAGAAATTAATAGCATCCGAAAAAGCTATATTTCGCTTTGAGATTAATACAATGTAAAATCTATTCGGAAACATTTCCGATAATCAGTCGCAGCAAAATATCCCTTTTTTATAAATGCTTCTTTAACACTTTGAGGTTTAAGCCCGAGTGTCATTCAGGTTGCAGTTTTCGATGAAGCGAACTAAGCCCGAGACTCTCTCGGGCTCAATTTTAAGAACTCTCTGAACTATAAAGTCCGTACTGTAGACGTTCGCTGTCTTTTCAAATATTATCTACGAACCTTTTATTTTGAAAAAATAGATGGCAGCACTAAACAGAAGTAAACATATGAAAATATCTAGAATCCTCGCTAATTTCGAACTTATTGTGAACCTTGTGGTGTTGATCTTTGTACTTTGAAATGTACCACACAAAAGCAAATTTTACTAAATAATGTTTATATACAAATAAAACCTATTTCCAAATATTTGTACAACATTTTAGTAAGCTTTTATTCACGTCTATGTAAACTTTTATGTTAAAAAATGATGTTATCTTATGCGAAACTTTTTTAAAAAATATAAAACATGCTTTAAAAAAAAAAAAAATCATTAAATACTAATTTTTAGTACATTTAAATAGTTCCTTGATTATGAATAAGAATAATTTGAAGTTTATAATTAAAAAAAATAAATAAAAGTCAAGTGCGAGTATTACTCGCGCACAGAGGGTTCCGTACAATAAATATACAGATTATTAACTGTATGATTAAAAAAACCGTCGCTAAAACAATACTTATAGGCATAACTCTATATACTAGAAAAGTGTAAATGGATATACCATGAAAGTTCAAAGATATGCGGAACCTAAAAATTATCAAATATAGCTATTCTGTTTAACTCTTTTTTTAATATTATCACAATCTGTTTATGATGAGCTTACTTCGGTACTGACAATAAAAGCAGTGCATATTTAAACTTCATTTGGCATTTCATAAAACTAAATTCAGCGTAGTAATAACCTTTCTTTGTACAGTGTAGCCAAAACAAAGCCTTTGTTCAAGTTTAAATTTGGTATTGTGCTAAGCTCGCTTCGAAAGGAGGTCGCAAAGATGCAATGCCGCCTTGATCCGTGCCGCGTTTTTCTAGACAAGTTTTTAATTCACTTTTAGAGTCACTGGAGGTGTATTGAGAGATCCACTGAATGCAAATCAGTCGTAAATCCCATAGTATTTATGTGATTCATTATTCTAATTAAATTAGTCTGTTTTTAACAATTTGACTTTTATTGCTTTTACACTGCTACTGGGCATTACATTACACAAATATACCATTAAAACGTGTTATCTAGGCTTTAAAAACTGATGGTACATAGAGTACGCCGCCCCTGTTATTACGTAGGCCCAAACCGTCTGTATCTTTAAGGGTTAATATCGCGGCTAATTACGGACGATTTTTTTCGAAAATCCTTATAAACAATGCTTTTATACCTCTGCTACGATAGGTACCACCAGCTCTGCTCAACTCTTTTTCTGAATGCCAGTAAATCGTAATTTGTGTGTAACGGAAAAATGCGATTTTTCTCAAAATCTATGTGACCCAGGGTAATCGCTATAATTTTCCTGCAAGGTTTAAATTAACGTCTTCTACCTCTAATTTTTTCATAATTTTAATTTCAGTAGATTCTGAATTAGACGAGAGAGAACATATTTTTGTGCTACATTTTTGACGATATCTTTAAAAATATAATACCTAAAATTAAAAGAAATATGTTTTTGAGTTCAGCGTTGCGAAAGCTTTCAGACGATGTCCCACACCATATACAAAGAAAAGATTTTGTTTTCAAGTCACTTAATTAGCCCCTCTGCATTTTTACTAAATATATTTATGAATGTCTAATAACCTGCAAATATGTGAGTAAATAGTCTTTATTACTTCCCCCCATTTGAACTTTCCACATTCCATAGTTTACTAGTAAAATGGCTGTGACAGACAGACACAAGAGTAATCTTATAATGGTTCCGTTTTTATTTTTTAAGTACGAAACACTAAAAATTATTGAAATACATATCTTTCAAGTATTTTTTAATAAATCGTAAAAAGTACCAAATACTGTCAGTCCAGAGGGATATATGCAGTTGAACTAAGCTCAGACCTCAAAGTGTTAAATCGCAAAAATACATTGTTTTCTGAGGTTTCGAAAGATAAAGAACGTTTTTCGGAATCGTGGGATAATTCGGAAGAGATTATTCTATATTTTCTTTTGTTTTCGTATTATATTTTCCTAGTTTAAGAAACATTTATCTTTTTTTTTTACAGTATACTTTTTCGTGTTTGCCTTTGAGTATGTTCTTTTTCAATTACCTTTCTGTGACTCTTTATGCGATGTTTCTTCATCAAATATTTTGATCTATCCTGACTGTTTACCATAAATATTTACCAATAGATAGACAATTGGTTTATACAGCTTAAAGCCTGTTCAATGTATGCTGCGCTCAGTCTATTGTATCCAAAATTTGTTGCAAAACATATGAAATAGTGTTTGAAATCTAATATTTTCACCATAATTGTAACACGAATAAGTTTCGCCTGGTAAAGGTATATATAAATATTTTACAGACATACAAACAATAAATACAATAAACCCAACTGGAGTGAAAAATTAGCCAGAGCCAGAAATCGAATCTGGGACCACTGCATTTTTATATTAAGTTTCACCTGGTTTAAACGGGCATCGCAATGCAATCTAAAGTTACAATTGACTTTATTACAAAGTAGACTAATAAAATATGATAAAAATTCAAAATAGTCTTTCATTAAAATTACGTGAAAATTGCTGTTTGTTACATGCAGAGTTTTATTTAAAACTTTTTATTATTATTATTGTTATTATTATTATTATTATTATTATTATTATTTCATCCATACTTTCAAAAATCAAGAAAAAAAATCAAATATCGTGTTTTGCGTCCTGATTCATCCATCATACCTTTTTAAACATATCGCCCCACCTGCAAATAGCGGTTCCAGATCAGAATTTTCTTACTTTACCTTACTTTCTTGAACAATATCCTTTTTTTTTCTCCTACTTTTCTGGAAAGTTAAATGCGACGTTTCTGCCAAATACTTTTAAGCTTTGATCTATCCTGGTTCTCGGTCCACAAATATTAACCTGCTATACATAGACAATTTATTTGCATATCTGAAAGCACGTTTATATATGCTGCAGTCTGTATACTGTAATAAAAAAATACAACTTTTAGTTTACCGACGGTACCAACCGGTGTGGAATATAGTCATTAAACATGTTAAATTAAAAATAAAGTGCATAACATATTAAATTATATTTAAAATATATTTTCTTGATGATTGTAACATTAATAAAGTTCCATTTGATTAATATGTGCGTCATTATGCGTTGTCTGAAATTAAAATTCATTGCAAAGTAGACGAATAAATTATGATAAAATTTCGAAATGCAACTCTTATTTTAAACGAATTTTCGGTAGAAAGTTTCTTTTTTATTTCATGCAAACGTCTATTTACAATTACACAAGAAGATTGTTGTATATGGCTTGCATGCAAAGTTTTGTTTAAATGAACTTAAAGAAACCCCGGATTCCTCCGTCGATTTTTTTCCCTATTCCTGCAAAAGCAAAAGAGAAATTTAAATATATTGCTCTCTGGTATGATTTTTCCATCATACTTTTTGAAACATATCGCCACCTGCAAATGGCAGTTCAGGATCAGCATTTCTTTTATTTTTCGTGCTCACCTTTGGAAAGATTCTTTTTTCTCTACCTTTCTGTGATGTCGATTGCGATGTTTCTACATCAAATACTTTAAGTATTGATCTATCCTGGATCTTTTTCTACAAATATTTACCTGCACAGCCCAGACAATTTGTTTGCACATCTGAAGGCATGTTTATATACGCCGCAGCCCGGAAAACTTTTCTTTCCAAATGGATTGCTTTTATATGCTAAGTATCCCAAATTTGAATGGTTAACATGCTCAAAATAATAAATTGCTTTTTTGTATTTTAAAACTATATCTGTATATTTTGCGAAAACAAAATCGTTATTCTGCTGAATTTTTATGAGTACTATTATTTTAAAACAACCATTTGTCAGATACGTCTGTTTTTCCTTGTTTTCTCGTGTCTGATGATTGTTACTGTTGGACAGAGATATAATAAATTACTTACGAAATGGAAAAAATTCATAAGTTTATTTGCGTTCTAATCTCTTTATTTACATACCATTATAAAATTTAGTTCTCTTTTAACCTGTTTGCATGGATGTGAATGGCTTTACAGCAGTGAATTTTTTATTTAACGTGTTTTTAGTTTTCAATGTTCTTTAAAGTTTTAATTTTTTCGTTTCCTAAGAAATGGAAAAATTATAAACTTTTAAAT
Source organism: Maratus speciosus (assembly GCA_963932465.1). NCBI lineage: Eukaryota > Metazoa > Arthropoda > Arachnida > Araneae > Salticidae > Maratus > Maratus speciosus. Next base: position 455,561,643 of record OZ010788.1, on the reverse strand, counting down.
CTGTTTTTCTTGTAATGTATTTTGTTTACATGGAACTCTAAAGTTTATTTTCTTCTAATCTGTTTGCATGGATGTGATTGGCTTTCAAGCTGAGAGTTTTCTATTTTGCGTATTTTCTTAGCTTTCAAGTATTTTTACAATAAACATTCAAGTTTTATTTAGTTTTCTAAGAAAAGGGGGTGGGTGGATTCGTTTTAATGCATAATCTTTACATGGCACTGTAAAATTTATTTTATTTTAATCTGTTGTGTGGATATGAGCAGTTTTCCAGCTATGATTTTTTTATTTTGTGTATTTTTTTTCTCTGTGAAAATATAAAAAATTATAAACTTACTAATCTATTTTCTTTGTAATGGATTTTATTTACCCCTCACTACCACGCTAACAAAATATATTGGACCAATATTGTTTATATTGGCATTTTTTTTGGCAATATTTGCATAAAATACTGTCCCAACATTGAAATGTTAATATTTTGCTAATGTGTGCAATGTCTTATTCAATGTCGTGTGTGCAATATTGTCAAGAAATATTTTGGAAATTCATTGCACACATTCCCTGTGTGACGCATATTTCTGCATTAGTTCCATTTTAATCCATGCAGCGCCCCCTATTGTCATACATTTCAACTAAATATTTTTATCTCATAAAAAAAAAACCTTCAGTAAAATAATTTTCTTTCAAATCGCATGCTATTATACCTATTTCTAGGGTGCAATTAATGCACTTCCGGTTCACGAGCACAACATCCTTTCAGCGCCCTTCAACAAGTTATTTAAGTCATATAGAATTTCATCATCTTTTTCAACCTCTTCTCCCTCACTTTCCCACTTATTTCCTAACGATAAGGTTTCCACAAAATCATAAAGATTTTCGAATCCTAAATATTAGAACACCATAGGCCTAAAATTTTAGTTACGAATCAAAAATATATTAGATTCAGATAAAACTAGTCGGATGCGCCAATCCCAAAACTTTCTCCTATTATATTAATACTTCAAAATTCGCTATCACAGTGCCAAAATTAAATGACAATATATGCCCATCATGAGGATTCTAAAGGTATGAAATTCCGTGCATTAGTTCTTCAGGTATGACTATCGCTAACATCGTGTAAATCCTGAAAAATTCCGCATACCAGTGCCACATGTTGGCTGATTTTATTTACACCAAAACCTTATGAGCAACAACTTATGCCAACAACGTCTAACTGAATCTGAAGTTTCATTAAAGTCCGAGCATTAGTTTTTGAGATATTATTGAAGAAATACTATTGAAGGAATCGTGAAAAATTCTGCATCGCCCTTTTGGGCGATTTGCACCAAAAGCTAATCAGCAACAAATTGTATCAAGGACTATCTGAATCTGAAGTTTGATGAAAATTGGTGCATTAGTTCTTGAGATAGAGCTATTGCGGAAATCGGGAAAAATGTAGCATAGTACCACCGCCTGTTGGACGATTTACACCAAAAAATAATCAGCACGAAATTATATCAAGGTATAACTGAATCTGAAGTTTGATGAAAATCTGTGCATTAGTTCTTGAGATATAGCTATTGCGGAAATCATGAATAACCCAGCATAGCAGCGTCACCTGTTAGTTGATTTACACCAAAAAGTAATCAGCACTAAGTTATATAAGGGACTAACTGAATCTGAAGTTTTATTAAATTCCATGCACTAGATCTTGAGGCAGAGCGATCACAAAATTTGTGTCACATACAGACAGACAGACTCACAGAACCACAGACTCACGCACAGACATTTTCTAAAAACAAGTCAAATCGTGTTTAGGCTCTTCTAAAACGTAGCATCCACCAAAAACCGGAAGTCGAAATTTTTCACGAATCCAATACTTTCTTCTTGTAAAAACAGAACAAAGTAAAAAGATGCATTACTGTAAGTATTTTCTCGCAGATTCAGTAAAGATTTTTTTAATAACGATGTACAAAGCAGCATATTTCTAAATATAGCATGGAAAATCAAGAAAACTAAAATTTCACCTATAAAATCATGTTAATGAGATTATGAAGGTTATTTGCTGTTTGGATTGAGTTACTCCCAGATAAAATCTCTTGCCTTACAACAGGCTTATGCAAATGAGCTATTATTCCTCATTTCGTAATAATTTTAAACGGATGACAGGACAAACATCTGTATTTGAAATATTCCTTCAACTTTTTTGTTATTAACCATTTGGAAAAATGGTTATTGTCCTCGTCAGGGTAGGAAATCAAAATCATATCAGAAGGTTTTTATTGGTTTAATCATCATTTTATTCTTTTTCTGATTGGTCTATACAGTAATCTGTATTTCCCTTTACTTTCAACAGAGATGGACAACAGGTGTTGCCACTATGACAAAAAAGTAATAAAAACTACAAAAAGAAATTAATCACTCAAAAACAAATTGAGACACAGCTTTCAAACAAATTGCATTTAAAAGTAAATTTTTTTTTCTGTACGACTATATAAAAAGTAATATTGTGGGATCTTTAGAAGTTTAAGAAATAAATTTCATTTAAAATTGGTCGTCAGATTTCTTGGAAATCTGACGATGGAAAAGCCTTTTCCCGAACAGCCAATGAAATGCTTGGATAGTACGTAAGTATCAGGTGGATAATATTTACGAGTCGCAGGCGATTTCTGTCGCTTGCAAGTTTTACGTGTAATAACACTATTAATGTTTAATTCATGGCGCACGTAATGTGTGATCAACTCCGTGCTATTTTTTATGTCTTAAATTTTAGTCTTTGAAAAAATCATTTTTCCAAATGGTCGTTGTAATTTGTTAAATTGCATTTATTATTATTTTTTTGTCTTGTATTAACAGAAATTTTTTTTTAGATTAAACTCCTAAATTTCTTTGGGGATTCCACCAGGCCCGTAGCTAGGTGGGGGCCAGTTCGGGCAAAGCCCGACCTGGAAAAGTTTTTGCCCTACCTAGCGTGAGACTATGCATTCCGATCACAACAACATTAATTTTATTTTTATTTTTACCCGCGATTTTTATGCAACCTGCATAAAATTTGACATTCCGATTACTTTAACACCCACTATTCAATTTTAAACAACTTTTATGTAATACAACATTAAATTTCCATTTTTTCCTCGTTCATGCCAGATATAACCAAAAACAACCCCTCCACCTAACCCTCTACCCCTCAATTTCGTATTTAGACAGGAAACAAAAATTTCATCTATAAACCTTTTCTCTCTCTCTTTGACAGACCAGTCGGAGATTACGACATTGGACATTCCCATAGCTGCCAAATTTTACGCTTTTTTGCTACCACTAAAATGTAGTAGTGATTTTCGCCTTACTTAATAGTGATATTTCGACGATTGAATAAGACAATATTTTCTTTAAAATTTTAGTGGTAGGAAGAAAGCGTAAAAGTTGGCTGCTATCATTCCTCACTTTTTTGCTTTGCAGAAATTTTTCCATATACTGTATTATAGCTTATATCCATAAAGCTTGTATTCTTTGTACAATTGTCACTATACAAAATTTATCGCAAGAATTCGGTGTTGAAACGAATTGCTTCTGAAATTAAAAGTGAAACAGTGTACAATGTTTCCGTAATTTGAATTTGCTGTATATGACAGTTACCTGCTTGTTTCATGGAAACTTGGTCCGATTCCATGAAACAGCAACTATCAAGCGTCGCGATTTTTTTTCTTTCTCTTTTGTAATTTTTACTTGTTCCATTTTTCTGAAATTTATAAAAGTTAGCGCTTCTAAGATAAACCAATCATTATTTCAAATTTAAGTAATATAATATTTCGGATAGGATTTTACAAATCCAAATTAGTTATTTTCTTGCACATTCATAAAGTCATTTTTATTTTTAAATTAAAAAATTTCTGTAGGTTCTCTTAATTAGAAACAAAGAAATTAAATAGTGCTTTGCACTTTCTCGTAAAAGCAAATAAGTTTTCCAAAAATGTCATCAAAGTTGACGTTATAAGTCAATTTTCTGGTAAAAGCCATCATAGGATAAAAATCGATTACGGCTCTAAGTATAATGCATTTATCGAAAAGTGAAAAATAATATTAAGTTCGAAATTACTTCCGTAGTAATGCCCGTAAAATATTTTTTTGTGTGTGTGTGTATAAATATGATAGTAAGAATTTGTAAAAAAATTCATATTGCTGATATTAGGTAGATATAGACGTGTATACATTTATTCCGTGCTATAATTTAAAACGAATAAACACTATTTATACAGTTTGTTTAGTACAGAAAAGTATGTACAAATATGAAATATTTTTTATATGTATATATACGTACAAAATAACTCCCCCGCCCCCCACCACCATACATGAATTTCCAAACTCCTCATTGATATTCTAAACAATCCAATAGTCTTTTCATTATCTTCCGTGATGACTTCTTGAGCGAAGTCGACTTTTCCTTGATGACTAAACTACATTTTCACCTACACAATTGTGTAGATCAGACTCTTTATTACTTAAGGCTGTTTAGTGACTTTCTTTCATATCACTGGACCACCTGTGGCGTTATCCTTCGTCTGAAATATTCTTTAAACTACTTAAGGCTGTTCTCAACAAGTGCAAAACGTTTTGACATATTTACAAATTCATTTTATAAAGGAAAGATATAAAACTGGAAAGCCTGACCAAGGAATCGGTTTGGAATCGAACTGTGTTTTCCATTCTTTGATCAATAAATTGCCTATTGAGTTATAAGAGATTTTGATCACGTGACACGGCATTCTTCTCCCCTTATTGACTGGATTTTCTTCTTTCGTTCGGAAGTTCGGTTCAAAATGACAACTGTTACATATTTTCTGAAAGATCTATTGCGTTTACAAGAAAACGGAAAAAACAGTTTGATGACATAGTTTCTGAATAGCAACACCTTCTAGTTTCATGCGTTTCCGAACAAAAATGAATTAAAACTTATGTCAGAAAGTTGACCCTTTGGATTTGAGAACAGCCTTAAGAGATTATTTTTTAAATAAAGAGGTAGTGTGAAATGTTTTCTAAAAGTTAGTTTTTGACAATTTTACAATGGGAGGATAAAGCTGCAATTTGTCATTCCTGTGATTGTGCCGACTGCGGGCCTGTGTTTGTGCAGGGTCGCCCTGGAAGCTTTTGTGTCCCTGTCAGAGATTTCGATGAATAGATTTAGGGACGCTTGAAAATCCGCCCCTGAAAATAATGCACTATGCCTTACAGTTTTAGCTCAACCGTTGTGGATTTTAGTTGCTAATCAGTCTTTGGGGAAAGCGAAAGAAAGGGGTTCTCCTTTTAAAGCTTAGTGCAACCCTCGTTACTTGTTCTATTCACTTTATTATTTTTTTAACATCTCGTTATTGTATGATGTATACATAAGGAATCATTATCTAAGAAATTATATCTGAATGTATAGATAACAATAAGTAAAAATGTTCGTGTGTCGACAGTGTTCTGAAAAGACCGCTGGACGTAGGATGGAATTCGGTAAGAAGATACCTCTATGTATGAAGTTTGGCATCTCGAAGCACGATTTTAGATTTTGTGATGAGATTTCTTTCTTTATTTTTAATGCCATTTTTAGCGCTTTTTCATGTTTCGAGGGGATTTTTCTTCATTATTAAGAGAAATATAGCTTCATTTTTTTAACCCAATATCGTAATTCTTGTCCTCTTTTTAATAAAGTTTATTCGGAATTAGTACAACAATTTTTGAAATGTTCGCGAATATTTTTTTAATTCGATCTTTAATGTTTTTTTTTTTTTCAATTTGCTTAGAAAATGCAATATTTTTCCAATGGAAAAGCCCAAAACTGAATAGATTTTGATCCTGAGCTAAGGTAGCCAGAAAATCCGGGTTCCCAGAATCAATCAGAAAGTCAGAGATTTTCAGACACATTAAGGAAAATTAAACTGGGGTAGGGATTTGAAAATTGGCACATTTACACAAAATAATATTCTATTTCAGAAATTCGAAAAATCTAATAAAATCCACCAGTAACATTTTATGTTATCAAAAAACTGATTTTTATCCGAAAAGATAAATGAATTCTTCGGGTTTCGGCATTTGTAAAAGGAATTCTATTTAAAATTTTTAGCAATATGAATTTTGTTTCAAACTTTTAGGCTAGTTTAGTCAATTCCTCCTCCGCGATTTTTAATGATGTTTTCAATGCAATTTTTAGTGAGGTTTTTTTTTTTTTTTTTTTTTTTTTTTTCCGAGTTCAGCGACGATTTTTTGACATTCGGAAAAGAAACATCATTTTAGACTTTTAACCTAATACATTAAATTTTCTCCTGTGCGATTTTTGATTTTTTAGATCGTTCTATCGTGATTTTTAGCGTGTTTTAACGCTTCCGGGCTTTTTTTGACATTCATTTCAAACTTTTATCCTAATATGAATTTTGTCCTTCGTCGTTTTTGAAGTTTTTCTGATTTTTACGATTCTTTGAAAATCCATGGCGATTTTTTGGCCTAATATAGTAAAATTCTATTCTCTTTTCAACAAATTTTTTTCTGATTTCGTATAGCAATTTTCTCATTTTTCCTGAATTTGTTTTATTATTAGTTTTTTTTTTCTTTTTTGCGTTTCCCAGGTACTTTTAGAATTTCGTAGAAGAAATTCAGTCCAAAATATTAATTTTTAACCTCTGCGATATTATTTTAGTGATTTTTCCCGATTAGCTGCAATTTTTCTATATTAGTAAAAGGAATGGGGTTTCAATCTTCTAGCTTTATAGTTTCTCTTTTTAATTAAGTTTATTTGGAATTCGTGCAGCTATTTTTAAATTTTGCACGATTTTCCTTTTTAGATTTTTGGTGTTTTCTCGTGGCATTTTTTGAAGGGCCCGGGCAGCGCCGGATGTGTCAGCTAGTTATTAACATAAACGAACATAAAACATGCATATATTTATATTTTTAATTAAAAGAAAAACAACTTATTTACGTTATGTCAAATATTTTATTTATCTTTGCTATATTTTTATTGTGTCTTGGAAGGAACTTTAAAAATTTCATTCTGGATTTTGAAAGATCTTATCTTTTAAATGAAAAAAAATATACCCTATAATTGCAGTACATATTTTTGAAGAACTACGGATAAGAGACGGGAAAAAAAATAAAGAAATAATCTGCCCCTCCTGGAAAAACATTTGCCCTACCTGGAAGTATGGTCTGGCTACGGGCCTGGATTCCACTATCTTGGGTATGGGACACCCAGTAATCAGTTAAAATAAATTATTTTTTTTTAAATCTGAAATATTTTGTAATATGAAAGGATTCTTTGTGAAAATTCACTATAACTTTATGGTTACCCACTGTTCAGAAAATTTTTCCGTTATCTTCATAAACTTTTAGAAAAAAAACCAAACAGAAATTTCACAAAGCAATAGGTTTCCGAAATTAATAGAAACGTTTTTTCTGAAATTTCTGAGAAACAAAAGGGTAATTTCATTTTGGAGATGTTTCTGTAATCTTTGCAAGATTATTATTTTCTGAAATTTATGATTGTCCTTTCTCTAAAGGATTTTTGAAGATAATCGAAAGGTTTTCAGATTTCTGGGTAAAGACGAGATTACACTGAATTTTCGTAAACTTTTCTTCTACAAGGTGCGACCATTAATATCCAGTACTGACGTAACTGTAAGAGAACTGGAAATCGTCAGAACGTGGTAATGCTGGTATTTTGAAGGTGGTTTATTTGAGCATGTCTAACGAAGTCGGCGCCATTGAGAAGAAAATGGTTGACCTTAAAATACGCTTTAAAACGTAGCTGTTAAATTTTTGTTGTCAAAATCGATATGGAGCAGAAAAAAAATAATAAACTCTGCTTCAAATTGGGCAAAACTGCTACAGAGACCCATGAAAGGTTGAAACAAGTGTCCGGAGAAAAAGCATTATCCCGTTCATGCACTTTTGAATGGTTTAGACATTTTCGGGAGAGCGGTGAAAGTGTCGAAGATGCACTGGATGGGCACAGTGCCCGTGCACTGGACGGGCACGTTCCGTGCGCACGCCAGAAACGATAAAGTTCGTGAGCTTTTGACTTCGGATCGCCCATTGACTAGTCGAATACTGGTCAATAAACTGAACATTTCCAAGGAGATGGTTCGGCAAATTTCGGCACAAAGCTTAGGTAATACGCAAGGTTTGTACCAGATTCGTTTCTCACTGTTTATCGGAAGAACAAAAGCAATTCACAATGAACTCGTGCTGTGAACTCATCGACGACGCTGATGCTGACCCTGCGTTTCTAGATTCGATAGTAACGGGGGACGAGTCTTTTGCGCAACTTGAAGCAGAATTTAATGTTTATTCGCTGCTCCATATCGACTTCGACAACAAAAATTTCACAGCTTTGCTTTAATGCGATCTGCCAGTTTAATCAACCACTTGCTTCTGAAGGGCGCCGACTTCTTTGGACATGCGCAGATAAATGATCTTCCAAATACAAGTATTACTGAGTTCTGACGATTTCCGGTTCTCGTACAGTTACATCAGTGCTGGAAATGAATCCCTGCATTTTGTTATATTAAGGCAGCTTTTACACCATTTTTTGCAGCATATACATCTTTTTGCATAACCTACATATTTTTGCAGCATAGATTTGCAGCATGCTATCTTATATAGAAAGCACACTTGTGATTAGTCGTGCCAGGTGTCCCGATTTTTAAAGACTCAAAAACGTGTCCCGTGTAACCATTGAGTGGACGCGGAAAGCCCCGATTTTTCATGCTGCGCCAATTCTTTTAAATTTCTTTTAATGTCATACTATTCATTAGTCTGCATCGAATGGAACTGAATACAGTAAAATCTCTGAAGGCTAACAGGAAAATTTTTTAGTTCCTTCCAAAGGAATACCTTAAAACCTGCTTGCCTAGACGAAACTTCTCCCAAATGGAATTGTTTGCGGTTACTAGTGATTGCGTTTTCACAAGTTTTACTGTACTTTGATCACTAAACCTTGTGTAAACAGAACCTGTTTATAATTGAATTCTGTTTTAAAAGCAAAAATTCCATTGTCCCTACGATAGGAATACTATACAATTATACCCGCTAAATTGGAATTTTGTTTTAGTCTCTAGCGATTCCGCTTTCATAGGTTTTACTGTATAAGTTTGTTGGGTTTATTTAGTATAATGAAACTTGCTGAGACGGAATTGTAGTAGACAGGAGAAAAATTCCGTTTTTAACACACTTTTGTCTTAGCAGATATAATTGTAAGGTATTCCTACCACTGGGACAATGGAATTTTAACGTTTAACATAGGATTCCGTTATGGACAGATCCCGTTTTCATAGGATTTACTGAATTTTTATGTCCCAATTAAGAAGCCGCTGTCCCGCTTTTCTTTTTTTTTTTTTTTTTTGTCTCTCTGTTTCGCTTTTTGCAAGACTGTGTCTGGCAACACTACTTGTGATACATATCAGAAGCCATGTGTTTTTTTAGTTCTTTGTATCCTAAATATTCTTCTTATCTAATGGAATATATGTTATTACTGAGCTTTACAATGTCGCCTCGTTATAATGCGTCGCATTATTTCGTTCACTCGGATGTATCACCATTTTTCTGTGTCTCCTCAAAAGAAGAAAAAATAGGTTTTAAAAATATAACTTTTCTGTATGTTATATGCATATAAATTAACTAGTGAAGACAAATATAGAACATTTATTTGAAAGATTTAATTCTTTCTAATTTTTTCAATGGACTATAGTTTTAAAAAATATTAACTATACTTAAAAGTAGAGTTTTAAGATACTTTTTAATACGTCTACTTTAATCTTTTCGTGAGAATTTTCTTTGCTTATCTTTGAGGATATTAAATTTTTCCATCACATTTTTAACATTCGATTATGTTAATATTTCTGGCGAAAATTTCCACGAAAAAGTTTATAAGCATTAAATTTAAAAACCTTATTATAAGGGCATAGTATAGACAGCCTTTTTTGCAAGAAATCATCTGGGGATGTTTTTTACATTAATAATAAATTTCTTTCCAAAAAATATATGTACATTTCTAAGAAAGTAATTACATACTCCTTTTGATCCAGTGAATTAAGTTATTTTCTTATGTGTGGTTTAGAAGAAAAGTAGTTTGAAACAAACATTAAGATTTAATATGAGGTTTAAAATTTTTACATTTTCGCATAAAATTGTTGCAGATAACATTATACTTAGTTATGTTAACTATTCGGAGTACAAATTAGTTCGATCCGGTTTTTTTTTTATGTTCAAATATGCATTTATTTCAAGACAAAATGAATGAACAGATTGATCAAAGTATTGTCCATCGTTGGCTACTACTTTTTGAAAGCCAATTAGACAATTTTCGAATTCCATCTTCAAAAAATAACTCGTTTTTTGAGGAGCCAAGTTTGGAGGCAATTTTTTATTTCCGAGAAAGAAGTGAACCGGTGACTTGCTAAATCGTGCTGCGTCCGTCGGAGCAACCAGAAATCAGAAGAAGCAATGTCCGGAGAATGGAGTTATGAATATAAGAGAAGGAGACATATAGTGTATAGTCTGCCAGTTGCGAATGAAGTAGCTGAGGAGGTTGTCACAAGATGGAGAGTGTTTTTTTTTTTTTTTTACATCAGATCAACAGTTTCCGATTACCGCCGAAGCAAACTTCCACCAATAAATTTTTAATAGAAAAATTCGTCTTATTTTAGCGGCTTATTCGTGGAAAATTTCTCTCACAAATATGGAAAAAATTTCTATTGCTTTTTACTGGTGGCAGTTAGCCGGAGCATTATTATCTCTTTCACTGAGACTGACAGGAGATTGCTTAGGTTGTCACAATATGGTGGAAACGCAGGTATGACTATCGCCAAAGTAAATTTCCACCAGGAAAAATGAATATCTGTTTTTGGCCATAATTACGACTGAAATTCTGCATTAATAAGGCGTTTAAATAAGGGGAATTTTTCTATTCAAATTTACTGATGTAAGTTCCCAGCCTGCAATGAGCCACTGCGAAACCGGTTACAGTTGAAGCTTCACCATGTTGAGGATATGTCAATTCCTCTTTATTGATAGCTCCATGGTCCGGAGAATACGGCGTGTGCGGTAAAGCATCCCACTTGAGCGCTTCCAAATATTTTTTACGATTTTTAAGAAAAATCGCTTTTCAACGTCTCCCGGTTTCAGTTCATAAGGCACCCAGTTTCCTTGCTTTTAAATCATTCCCATGGATTTCAATCGTACGGAAACGGCTTGTTGACTCACTCCCAATGATTCTGCAAGATCCTCTTGCGTTTGACTCAGATCTTTGTCAAGTAATGCTTCTAAATCTTTATCTTCAATTTTTTTGTGTCTTGAGCGGGGCTGGTCTTCAATGCTGAAATCACGATTCTTGAAACGTCGAAACCATTTGTGATTTATCAGTTGGAGTAGCGTCAACATAAGCTTCCACAAGCATAGTTAACACAAAACTAGACATATTCAGCATAATAAAAAACAAGGTTTTTGTATGAAACTGAAAGTGATATAAACTGAATATTATTGACAGATGTCTAACCTCCCTGAAACGACCGAAATCAGAACAGCGGGCACCATCTTTTGAAAATGGACCGAACAAATTTGTACTCCGAATATCTCTAGGTAAATAAATGTACATATATAATGTACCAAAATAGATGAACAAGGTTAACATTGACTAATTACATCAAAAACCTATCTCATACGTTTCAGTAAAAACCTAACAGAGCCTTCAACAAATGTGTAAAAGCACTAATGTAAGAGAACGAAAGAACTCGTATGAAAAGAAATGAAAAGAACTCGTAAAGAGGATTTTTGAAGATAATCGAAAGGTTTTCAGATTTCTGGGTAAAGACGAGATTACACTGAATTTTCGTAAACTTTTCTTCTACAAGGTGCGACCATTAATATCCAGTACTGACGTAACTGTAAGAGAACTGGAAATCGTCAGAACGTGGTAATGCTGGTATTTTGAAGGTGGTTTATTTGAGCATGTCTAACGAAGTCGGCGCCATTGAGAAGCAAATGGTTGACCTTAAAATATGCTTTAAAACGTAGCTGTTAAATTTTTGTTGTCAAAATCGATATGGAGCAGAAAAAAAAAAAAAACTCTGCTTCAAATTGGGCAAAACTGCTACAGAAACCCATGAAAGGTTGAAACAAGTGTCCGGAGAAAACGCATTATCCCGTTTATGCACTTTTGAATGGCTTAGACATTTTCGGGAGAGCCGTGAAAGTGTCGAAGATGCACTGGATGGGCACAGTGCCCGTGCACTGGACGGGCACGTTCCGTGCGCATGCCAGAAACGATAAAGTTCGTGAGCTTTTGACTTCGGATCGCCAAATGACTAGTCGAATACTGGTCAATAAACTGAACATTTCCAATGAGATGGTTCGACAAATTTCGGCAGAAAGCTTAGGTAATACGCAAGGTTTGTACCAGATTCGTTTCTCGCTGTTTATCGGAAGAACAAAAGCAATTCACAATGAACTCGTTCTGTGAACTCATCGACCACGCTGATGCTGACCCTGCGTTTCTCGATTCGATAGTAACGGGGGACGAGTCTTTTGCCCAACTTGAAGCAGGATTTAATGTTTATTCGCTGCTCCATATCGACTTCGACAACAAAAATTTCACAGATTTGCTTTAATGCGATCTGCCAGTTTAATCAACCACTTGCTTCTGAAGGGCGCCGACTTCTTTGGACATGCGCAGATAAATGATCTTCCAAATACAAGTATTACTGAGTTCTGACGATTTCCGGTTCTCGTACAGTTACATCAGTGCTGGAAATGAATCCCCGCATTTTGTTATATTAAGGCAGCTTTTACACCATTTTTTGCAGCATATACATCTTTTTGCATAACCTACATATTTTTGCAGCATAGATTTGCAGCATGCTATCTTATATAGAAAGCACACTTGTTATTAGTCGTGCCAGGTGTCCCGATTTTTAAAGACACAAAAACGTGTCCCGTGTAACCATTGAGTGGACGCGGAAAGACCCGATTTTTCATGCTGCGCCAATTCTTTTAAATTTCTTTTAATGTCATACTATTCATTAGTCTGCATCGAATGGAACTGAATACAGTAAAATCTCTGAAGGCTAACAGGAAAATTTTTTAGTTCCTTCCAAAGGAATACCTTAAAACCTGCTTGCCTAGACGAAACTTCTCTCAAATGGAATTGTTTGCGGTTACTAGTGATTCCGTTTTCACAAGTTTTACTGTACTTTGATCACTAAACCTTGTGTAAACAGAACCTGTTTATAATTGAATTCTGTTTTAAAAGCAAAAATTCCATTGTCCCTACGATAGGAATACTATACAATTATACCCGCTAAATTGGAATTTTGTTTTAGTCTCTAGCGATTCCGCTTTCATAGGTTTTACTGTATAAGTTTGTTGGGTTTATTTAGTATAATGAAACTTGCTGAGACGGAATTGTAGTAGACAGGAGAAAAATTCCGTTTTTAACACACTTTTGTCTTAGCAGATATAATTGTAAGGTATTCCTACCACTGGGACAATGGAATTTTAACGTTTAACATAGGATTCCGTTATGGACAGATCCCGTTTTCATAGGATTTACTGAATTTTTATGTCCCAATTAAGAAGCCGCTGTCCCGCTTTTCTTTTTTTTTCTTTTTTTTTTTGTCTCTCTGTTTCGCTTTTTGCAAGACTGTGTCTGGCAACACTACTTGTGATACATATCAGAAGCCATGTGTTTTTTTAGTTCTTTGTATCCTAAATATTCTTCTTATCTAATGGAATATATGTTATTACTGAGCTTTACAATGGCGCCTCGTTATAATGCGTCGCATTATTTCGTTCACTCGGATGTATCACCATTTTTCTGTGTCTCCTCAAAAGAAGAAAAAATAGGCTTTAAAAAATATAACTTTTCTGTATGTTATATGCATATAAATTAACTAGTGAAGACAAATATAGAACATTTATTTGAAAGATTTAATTCTTTCTAATTTTTTCAATGGACTATTATAGTTTTAAAAAATATTAACTATACTTAAAAGTAGAGTTTTAAGATACTTTTTAATACGTCTACTTTAATCTTTTCGTGAGAATTTTCTTTGCTTATCTTTGAGGATATTAAATTTTTCCATCACATTTTTAACATTCGATTATGTTAATATTTCTGGCGAAAATTTCCACGAAAAAGTTTATAAGCATTAAATTTAAAAACCTTATTATAAGGGCATAGTATAGACAGCCTTTTTTGTAAGAAATCATCTGGGGATGTTTTTTACATTAATAATAAATTTCTTTCCAAAAAATATATGTACATTTCTAAGAAAGTAATTACATACTCCTTTTGATCCAGTGAATTAAGTTATTTTCTTATGTGTGGTTTAGAAGAAAAGTAGTTTGAAACAAACATTAAGATTTAATATGAGGTTTAAAATTTTTACATTTTCGCATAAAATTGTTGCAGATAACATTATACTTAGTTATGTTAACTATTGGGAGTACAAATTAGTTCGGTCCGGTTTTTTTTTTTATGTTCAAATATGCATTTATTTCAAGACAAAATGAATGAACAGATTGATCAAAGTATTGTCCATCGTTGGCTACTACTTTTTGAAAGCCAATTAGACAATTTTCGAATTCCATCTTCAAAAAATAACTAGTTTTTTGAGGAGCCAAGTTTGGAGCCAATTTTTTATTTCCGAGAAAGAAGTGAACCGGTGACTTGCTAAATCGTGCTGCGTCCGTCGGAGCAACCAGAAATCAGAAGAAGCAATGTCCGGAGAATGGAGTTATGAATATAAGAGAAGGAGACATATAGTGTATAGTCTGCCAGTTGCGAATGAAGTAGCTGAGGAGGTTGTCACAAGATGGAGAGTGTTTTTTTTTTTTTTTACATCAGATCAACAGTTTCCGATTACCGCCGAAGCAAACTTCCACCAATAAATTTTTAATAGAAAAATTCGTCTTATTTTAGCGGCTTATTCGTGGAAAATTTCTCTCACAAATATGGAAAAAATTTCTATTGCTTTTTACTGGTGGCAGTTAGCCGGAGCATTATTATCTCTTTCACTGAGACTGACAGGAGATTGCTTAGGTTGTCACAATATGGTGGAAACGCAGGTATGACTATCGCCAAAGTAAATTTCCACCAGGAAAAATGAATATCTGTTTTTGGCCATAATTACGACTGAAATTCTGCATTAATAAGGCGTTTAAATAAGGGGAATTTTTCTATTCAAATTTACTGATGTAAGTTCCCAGCCTGCAATGAGCCACTGCGAAACCGGTTACAGTTGAAGCTTCACCATGTTGAGGATATGTCAATTCCTCTTTATTGATAGCTCCATGGTCCGGAGAATACGGCGTGTGCGGTAAAGCATCCCACTTGAGCGCTTCCAAATATTTTTTACGATTTTTAAGAAAAATCGCTTTTCAACGTCTCCCGGTTTCAGTTCATAAGGCACCCAGTTTCCTTGCTTTTAAATCATTCCCATGGATTTCAATCGTACGGAAACGGCTTGTTGACTCACTCCCAATGATTCTGCAAGATCCTCTTGCGTTTGACTCAGATCTTTGTCAAGTAATGCTTCTAAATCTTTATCTTCAATTTTTTTGTGTCTTGAGCGGGGCTGGTCTTCAATGCTGAAATCACGATTCTTGAAACGTCGAAACCATTTGTGATTTATCAGTTGGAGTAGCGTCAACATAAGCTTCCACAAGCATAGTTAACACAAAACTGGGCATATTCAGCACAATAAAAAAATCCCTGCCGGCTCGGGCCTACAGGCGGAGGTAGATTTCGAAGTTAAGTACTAAATTCACCAACAAAACTTAAATCAAGATTAAAGATAAGCCTAGTTCCTTCGCTAAGAATGAGCTCTAGGGAGCTAAACATTTTGTGAAAATTCTAATATACACACACGCATGTATAGGGAGTAGGTTTAAAAATGGCTAAATCAAATTCAGAGAACCTCAAAGTGTTAAAATATGTTAATATTTCCATACTTGGGTTTTTATCATGTTTTAATACGTTTCTTCAAACTCAATGACGTTACATATTCACCTGCTGTGGTCCATTATATTTTCAATATGACGCAATATTTTGTTGTTGTTTTTAATTCGTCAAACTATTTATTTCATTTTGAATTTTCATGCAGAAATCTTGCTCTAGAAAACTTATGACGTAATATTCAATTTGTTTTCAATTCGTCAAACTATTTATTTCATTTTGAATTTTCATGCAGAAATCTTGCTCTAGAAAACTTATGACGTAATATTCAATTTGTTTTCAATTCGTCAAACTGTTTATCTAATTTAATTTTTCACGTGAAAACACTGCATTAGAAAAGCAATTGTTGTGGTGAGAATTTTATTGCTTTTTTTTTAAATGTTGGCAACAGTTATAACGAAAAATATTTATTTTTTC
This sequence comes from Maratus speciosus, assembly GCA_963932465.1. Lineage (NCBI taxonomy): Eukaryota > Metazoa > Arthropoda > Arachnida > Araneae > Salticidae > Maratus > Maratus speciosus. Next base: position 455,545,268 of record OZ010788.1, on the reverse strand, counting down.
CTGCCATTGTTGTGTAAAAGCTGGTTTTATCAGAATCATGTTAAGACGGTATTCAAAATTTTAAACCTTCCCCATTCCCATTCCCTTGGACCGATTTTGCTCATTTTCAATCCCCGCCGAGAAATTAGCTATCTTAAAGTTGTTGGCGAGTTTGAAGACGTTCCGTGCATAATTGCGACTTTTATCGTGCGGACAAAATTTAGTACATACATACATATATATATATATATATATATATATATATATATAAACTTTTTAGGTTTGGGTGGTTTTGGGTTCCTGGGGTCATGTAATGAAAAGTTATGAAGGAATTTTTCAAAAGTCGCACCATGGTAACGACTGCAATAGGTAGTATTTCTTACGAAATCTACCTAAAACAAGGTTTTTGTATGAAACTCAAAGCGATATAAACTGAATATTATTGACAGATGTCTAACCTCCCTGAAACGACCGAAATCAGCACAGCGGGCACCATCTTTTGAAAATGGACCGAACAAATATGTACTCCGAATATCTCTAGGTAAATAAATGTACATATATAATGTACCAAAATAGATGAACAAGGTTAACATTGACTAATTACATCAAAAACCTATCTCATACGTTTCAGTAAAAACCTAACAGAACCTTCAACAAATGTGTAAAAGAACTAATGTGAAGACATTTTTAAGTGTCTGAATTATGTAAATAATTGTGTTTCAAATGCGTTAAAATCGTTAAAAAATGTGTTATAATCAGCTTTACTAATATAATCATCAACTATACATTAAGTAATTAATATTTCTTTCCATTCACTCCAAGGGATTTGAAGCTGTGAAAATACCTGAAATCCAAAGTTGTATTTGATTTGCATCTGACTATGTCTGTTATGTGTTGTTAGTCTGTAAAGCGCTTTTCTTATTACTTTTATTTATTACTTTTACTTATTATATTTAATTTTCTGAAATGTCCTTAGCCTTCTTAACTTAAATTATATATTTGTTACTTATCTTTAATTTATGCGTATTTAACAACTCTTATATAAGCACTTGTAAATAGAGAACTTTCAACAATTGTTAAGTAATATTGTAATTTTTTTTTCCTGATAAATTAGCAGCGCGGGATCAGGAAGCCTTGGCCAATGGTGGGTTATCTTGCGTTGCAGAAACTGAGAAACTGTAATGATTAAAAAAAAACTCTTTGGGACTTTTAAATGTATTTTGTCTATTTATTTGTCCTTAAACTACAGCATTTTTACTGTGTTTCTTACCACTTTTTTACTGTGATTCTTTATTTTAGTTCGAATTTCAAACAATAGATGGCGCTGAGAGCAATAGGTGCTCAGTCCAGACCGGATTTTTGGTACTTCGGGATCCATTTAATACATTTTAATCTCCTTCTTTCGCATGAAAGAAGAGAGAGGCTGAAAAATCGAGTCTGGATTTAGCGGTTATTGCTTGCAGCGCCATCTATCGATGCTATTTGTAACTAAAACTCCGAATCGTACCATACAAACTCCTGACATTCTCCTGCAAGAATTTTTTTAATGTCTGTCACCGTTTGCAAGTTACTGAATTTTTAAATCATCTGTCATTTTTGGGTTACCCGGTAAATCTCACTGATTTGTAAAGAAGACATACTAAGGAATGAAAAAAATGTATTTACCCTTTCGTAGCATAAAATATAAATAACTTTTCCAATCAGAAGTTTTCACCAGTAAAGTCATGAGCGAAATAGTAAAAAAAAAAAGTACCGAAGTGATGCCAAACTCACTTTGTAAAATTCTCAATTAAATAATTTTTGTTTAAGCTACTACCGCAATCTATCAGAATTCTGCATTACTAATTAGTTTTATTCTAACAAATTTTATTTATTGCACCTTTTATCTGTATCCTCGGGGTGGGAGAAAGTCATCCCAGTTGACGGTACTTTAAAAGAAATGTTATTCATAATAAACATTGAAATTTCGTAATAAATCCTGAAAAATTTTTTAAGAAACCTTTAAATAATATTTAAAGATGAAACTTCGATATTTGGTAACCACAAATATCTATAAATCAGAATAAATACATTTTTTTTATAAAATAAAAATAATTAATTAATACTTTTCCAAAAAAGTTTCACCTAAATCACATTTTCATTGCTTTTTACTTGTATTCTCCTTCATAAAATGGTGAATAATAACGCTGTTCCTGTTAATTCCTGTTAACTAAATAAAAGTTTTTAAAAATCGCTTAATGAGTTTTCCATAAAATTTTCCACAAGAATAGAATGATTCAAGTTATGAATTGATTTTTGATTAAGCAATGCTTATTCAAAGTTAATCTAAAGTACACTTGACAGATCCCACTAAATTTACCACTCCAAATACAAATTTGCTGCTTCAAGTATTTGCGTTAAATTTTGAAGCCCCCGTGACGCTCATTAAGTATTGTTCAGCAAATTAATTATAAATTCATTCGCAATTTTATGCAAAAATCAGTGTGTCTAATTAAATTATTTTCCTAATTAGCTTGGTTTCAATACATCTAATAAGCATAAATTGTTTACCTAACATAAATAAAAGTACATTTTGCAGGGCAGCTGATCAACATGTAATGTCTTCTATGAATTATATATGTGTGTGCGTGTGTGTATTTTATTGGTTAATTAATATACTTGAAAAAATCTTTTTCATTGCAATATTAGTTATATATTTTTATCAAATTTATCCGGTCATCCTTCTATGTTTTGATAAATTTATTTTTTGAGTAAATTATAATTTATAAGTGTATTATTAACCAACTTTTCAGATTAAATAGATTTATTGATACCAACAGATTTAAAAAAAAAAAAGCTTGAATTGACTTGCAGTTTACTTTCTAGCGTTTTATAAAATTTTTGTTCTTCTTTTATCCTTTATATTTCAATAAATTTGTAATAAATGTATGCTTTATTTCTGCTTTAAAAGATATGCGATTTTAATGTGAAATACCGATAGTTCTTCCGATGCCCATCAATTCATATTCTAACGTTTCGTATTCAGTGGTGTAGACGTAAAAAAAAACAGAGGGTATATGCTCTAAGCAGAAGGTATACGCTCAAGGCAGAGCGTATACCCTAGAGTGTATATACTATAGCTTTCTTGAGAAACAGAGGGTATACGGTGTTCCTTTAAAAAATCCAGAGGGTATACGGCGTATACCCCCGTATACCCTCCACTGCATCCCTATTCGTATTCTAAATAAACTTAAGGGGGTCCGGGATCCGGGACACATTTTAAAATAATTTTTATTTATTGGGTTGAAATTTTGAATTTGTTTGTGATGCTCAACCATATCATTTCTAAATAAAATCACATGGTAAACTTCTCGTAATTTTTTTTAATTTTTTAAATTTTAAATTTATTAAAAAAGTGGGGTAATTTAAAATCATTATAACTCGAAATATTATTTGTAAAATTTCAATTTTTTTTTCATTTCAATAAACAAAAACATATAAGTTTTAATTTTGATTCAGCATTTTAAAAAATATTAATTTAAATAAAAATTAAAAATATTTAAAGTAAAAATTTAAAAAATAATGATGTAACTTTTTTTTAAGTCACATTTTCAAAAGTTAATTTTTTTTTAATTTGCCGAATCAAAATTAAAGTAAAACAATTGAAAAAGACATACTCTAAATTTGAAACCTTTATCTTTAACGGTTCTTGACTTATAACAATTTAAATACCGGAAATGGTGAAAAAACCCATCATGAAGAAAAACGCATTTTTACAAGAAGTCGTTTCTGTGATAACCATTGCTTGAAAGCTAGATTTTGAAAACAAACCAAAACGAAAAAAATAATATTTCCTTTTTCCATTAAGATAGAAACATGATTCAAACGTCATTTTAAGCAGGAAAAAAAAATTATGCAATTTTTTTTTTCTTTAAAGAACATTTGAAGATTTTTGTGTCCCGGACCCCCTTAACTCCATCATGCCGGGCAATCTATTATAATCTTGTAGCAGGTCATCAAGTATGAAACTTGTGATTACAAAAGGACCAAATTACCAACGGGGCAATCTTCTAGCAGTAATTTTTAATCAAAATTTTTATCTTATATAAACGCCATATGCATGAAAAATTACTGCCATGAATAACACAAAAAAAGTCTCTTTCTTTTTACTGGTGGAAGTTTGCCCGTTGGTAATCTGACCCATTTGTAATCACAAGTTTCATACTTGATGACCTGATATTCAAAAACGACCTTCAGCGAATTCCTGTTTGGGGCTGTACATATATAACGTTATCACTTTAGGGAGGAGGGAAGGGTCTGACACTTGATATCGAAAGATATCTCTAGGAAGAGGGGGTTGTCTTTTGATATCGTTATCATTTTTGATCTAACTAAAATTTTCATTTTTTGCTAACTTTTTACATCAAAATAGTCTATGGATCTTTTTTCTTAATCTGTTATCGATTTTTATAATATTACAAAAGGTATTATTAATTCCATTACGTAATTATAAAATCATTTTATTCCAAATTATGGATTATCCCAAAGTTCGACATCCTATTCTTCTGTATATAATGCATTGTTAGAGAAACCAGGTTCGAAGTGATACTTGAAAAATGGGAAGAATGTTGGTCACCTGTTTTGTAGATAAAAAGTTTTGCTTACCCCCTCCCCGTCAAGTTGGCAAGCGCAAGAAGACAATATTATTGTTGAATGCATTGTGTAACAAAAACCTATATTTTTAAATAGAAAGCATTTCCTTAAAGTATTATTTGCTATAAAGTTATTTTATGTATAATAGCAATATTTTATCGACTTCTCTTCATTTAAATCAGTAAAATATGTGAATAATATCATTGCAAACGTATTAAAATAAAAAATTGTCAAAATAAAAATATTTTTTTAGACATTGATTACGATATCATTATGGCGGGGAGTGCGGGTGTTGAGGAATGATAACTTATGATATCGTAAGGGGGTGAGGATGTGAAGGGATCCGAAATTGCCAAAAAGTTGATAACGTTATATATGCATAGCCCATTTTCATTCCTGTAAAACATACAAACCTCATATAAAGTTCAGCAATGCTTGTGAAGTATAGTATCAGAAGCATAGATAGAAGAGCCATTTCCTTTTCATATGTTCAGTTGGAAGATCCACATTTGTCAGTTTGTTTTTATGTTCAGCACGAGATAATCAAAAAGTTTCTATTTATGAATCTAAACAACTGTTGCTGTTTTTTTTTTTTTTTTTTTTTTTTTTTTTTTTTTTTTTTTTTTTTTTTAAGGTTGCGTACTTAAAAAGTAGAAACGGTACCGTTATAAGATCACTCGTGTGTCTGTCAGCCCATCACTTACAGTCGTTTTTCGTGGAAAGTTCAAACTTTCCAGAGGTTTATAGGCTATTAACCCTCATATTTATAGCTTATAAACTGTTCACAAATAATTTTAGGAAAAATTTAGGGGCTAATTACGTTACTTGAAAAAAAAAACAAATTTTGTGTATCGTATGTATCGTTCGAAAGATTTCATAACACGGAACTCAAAAATATATTTGTTATAACTTTAAGTATATGGATAATCTCTTCGCTGACAGCTGACATAATAAAATGTTTCTTTAAACACAAGAAACAGACGTCATTTCTGACTATGTGGTTATATTCTAAACTACTTACACAATAATATTTACAAAGATTATTTTCAAAATTACTAATTTCGACTTTATCGTCGTTCACACATATCATTTCATTTTTATGCGTCTCTTTAAAATCATTCTTTTTGCACACCTCTCTCGTTCACCGCCAAAAACATACTCTTTCTTCTTTCCAACAGTTCTGCTTTTTTCCCCGCTTGCAATGAGCGTCTGTCGTTCCGAAGTTACCTCTAGCGCGCATGCGTTGGGCGGAACTGCTGTCACCAATCGCTACTGAGTGGCGCTTTGTAAGATAGGCGCTGAAAGAACGCAGTGGCGCCTTGGATAAAAGTGCTTGTATATGCAATCCCAGAACTCGGCCGTGCTGACTAGGCATTCGACCTCGGATGCATCCTTGTCCGCTGGAAACAGCAGTTAAATCACCTGGAATGATTAAAAAAAGAAAGAAAGAAAGAAAAACAGCAGCATCCAAAGTTCTATTTTGAAAAAAAGGACATCATTTGTAAAATATCTCATCAAAATTTAAATTATTTCTTGAAAAAATTCTTCTTATTCTTTTTTTTTCTTTTACGTCTTTTCGTCGCTTTTTCTTCTTACGTCATTTCGTCTGATTCGTCTTTCCTTTTTCTTACGTCTTTTCGTCTCATTCGTCTTCCTTTTTCTTATGTCTTTTCGTCTTCTTTTTTCTTACGTCTTTCCGTGTCAATTTTTTTTTTTTTTTTTTTTTTTTTTTTTTTTTTTTTTTTTTTACATTTCTTCGGGATTAATTTTGTCAAAATCTTTTTTAAGTGTCAAGTAGCGCCTTGGATAAAAGTGCTTGTAAATGCAATCCCACAGGTATGTATTAAATTTTCAGAGATAGCATTGAAAATGTAGTGCAAAAACAGGCCTTCTTCCCTATTTTCGAATCTACTGTAACTAAAATTATGAAACAATTAGGGGTAATAGGAGTTTATTTATATCTTACGGGAAAACTATAGCGATTATCCTGGCTCACATAGTTTTTTAGAAACTGATATTTTTCCTTTACACACAAACTTTACTCAACGGAACTGTTGAGGACCGCTCGAGGTAACTATCGACTCGAAATCATTCAATGATTTTTTATATTGATTTTCGAAAGAATTTGTATTTTATTAGCCGATATATTAATTAAAAAACTATCTAGAACACAGAGGCACGGACCAAGGTGGGATTTCAACTTTGCGAACTCCTGTCGAAAAAGCGCTTGGCACAATGCCAAGTTTAAATTTTGTACAAGGTATTTGTTGTACTTTGTGCGCAATTAAAACTCGTACTTGACCGATTACTTTTTTTACCATGTGGTAAGGTAGGTTCAAACTTTAAATTAATTCAATAAACAATTTAATTACCTTTAATAATATTTTTTGTTATTGTTTGCAAACTTTATACCAGGGTCGTTTTTTAATTATATCATAAATGTAGGATTTTTAAGAACTCTACATTATTTTGTTCTTAACAATCCATTTTAAATCTATCATAAGTTAAAAATACGTTTTTCATCCATTTAAAAAATAACTCCTGCGTGAGAGGATTGAGAAAAGAATAAAACTGAACTTATGAATGAAAACTATATTGAAAGTATCAGGTAACCAAAAAAGTTCTGTCGTTTTTATGGAGCAACAAACATTAAAGAATGTTACACGCACTGGAAAACAGATGGCGTTACAATTGCCAAAATATATTAATCAAGATGTAATGCAGAGTCATCGTATATAAAGAAAATTGGAAAGGTCATCTCGTAGCAGTAGAAAAATGTACGTGAACAGGAGTACTTCAAACTGTATAATTCATGCTTTTATGTTGTATGAGTTTAAACTTGAACAAATGCTATGCACACGGCTCAAAAAATATGCCAAGCTTTCCGAGAAAATTGTGTCAGCACTCGTAGCACCCAAAGGTGGTTCAGGAAATTTGCTACCGGCGATGAGTTGCTGAAAGATGCCCACGAGCAGGGCGTCCATATGCCATTAATGATGGTCTCGGAAAAGTGTACAAGCTAAGCAAATGGATACCTCATCAATTGACACCTGCCCAGAAGCTCAAGCGCCTGAACATTTGTTTGGGGTTGCTGCATCGCCATCAAACGAAACCATTTCTGACCCGTGTGTTACCTGTGATGAGAAGTGACTATTATACAGCAATCTCAAAAGAATCCAGTGGTTGTCAGCCACTGATGCTGTACCACAGACCACCAAACCCAAGATCCAACAGCAGAAGGTATTATTGTGCGTATGGTGGACAGCAAATGGACTTGTTTACTTTGAACTGTTACCATCTGGTCAGACGATTACTGCGAATGTCTATAGTGACCAACTTCATCGAGATCACCAATCACTTAAAAAAAAAAAAAAAAAAAAAAAAAAAACAGCCAGCTTTGGTGAACCGTAAAGGCGTTCTTTTCCGATAAGATAATGCAAGGTCGCATGTTGCGCGTGTGACCTCTGACACAATTCAGACCCTTGGATGGGAACCGCTTTGGCAACCTACTTATTCCCCTGACATTAGCCCTTCTGACTATCACCTATTTTTAGGCCTCGATAATAATCTCAGTCGAGATGATTCATTCAGCAGTCCAGATGCTATGAAAACGGAGTAAAACTTTTTCAACTCTAAAGATCGTGACTTTTATAACAAGTTGGAAATTGCTCGTCAAACGTGGCAAATGAGGTGCGTTCGTACTATAGCTAGTTTTATAATTATTTTTTGCACCCCATATTGTACTGAATGTATATTTTTTTGCACTTCATAACTGCATAGTCTGTAACATCATTAAAATGCACTGCAATAATTTTTTTCCCATTCCCCGTAATGAAACGGAAAAATTTTGACTGTCCCTGTAATTAAACTATACATCCGATTTTCATAAAATTTGAAATGGCTCGAAAAAATTTTGCAACAATCATATATTTAAAATTTCAGACCATTCGGTTGGGTAGTTTTTGCTCTGTTATATGCGGACGGACGGACGGACGGACAGACGGACTGAACGACGACTATAGGTGCTACGTATTTATATAATTACGAATGCACCTAAAAATGGAATTTATAAGCTTGTTTCCCGTTGGGAAAAGGTTATTACATGTGAAGGTGGGTTTTTTTAAAGAATAAACTGTATTATTTTCTATGCATTTTGCTGTTTGTTTTCTTTCACCTAAAAACGACAGAACGTTTTTGGTTAAAATTCTACATATTGATTTTGAATTTTATGTATTCATTATTTAATAAAATTTTTGAAAAGGTAAAATTTTTTGAAGTATTTGGTAAATAAAGCAGGTATTGATACTATTTTGGGTGTGTTTTCTTAGAAATAAAAGTTCGTCGATTAGTTTTTGCAATGTTTAAGTAAGAATATGAGCAAAAACTTATATTGTTACAAAGCTAAGCTGAGTAAAGCTAATTAGTAAAAAGTAGCTTATTTCCTTCACCCAGTTAACACGACAAAAGATTAATTTAATTTAAATCAGCCAACTTAATGAACTAAAGTAATTCAGTGTAATCCAATGTAATTATAGATACTAGTCCGTATGTAACGTGTTCAGTATTTATACAAAAAAAACCTTCAATTTATACGAGAAGAAACACTATACTACGAAATATAGTTTCTAAAAAACATTAATATTTGATGTATTTAATCAAATAGTATATACTACTACTGCAATGTGTGTATGTGCAATGCGTATATAGTACTACTATATTCAACTGGTATTTTTAATTAAAAGGTTCAGATTCATTAAACTAATATTGCTAATTTTATTTTATTTTAAGTACTGTTTTCACCTATTAACGTTTTATATGAATGAATTTAAAGATGATAAATGTTATCAAGCTTTTTTTATATATATAATCTTTATATAAATATATTATATATTTCCATATCTTGACTTAATCATACTGTGGCATTTCTATTTAGTGGTTGTCTTTAATTAAATATTTTAATAAGCAGTGTTTTGCTTGAAAGGCTTTAAACTTCGCTTATTTTATGTACTAAAGAAAGGGTTTATATTAAAAAATTAAAACTGAAAAACATATTTATATCAATGTGAAAACCAAATCTTTCATATTTGAATATAAAGTAAATTAAAACAATTAAAATAAAAAAAAGGATTTTTGTATGGAAACATAAGTTTAATTATCACCAAATGTATGAAACACAATTTAACAAAATCCTATGAATTGTGCTTAAATTAAACAACATTTTTAATTTTGAAAAGCGTTATTAATATTTTACGTTAATAAACTCAATACATATTATTCAATGCAATGTTTTGTTACTTATAAAAAGAATTATTATTGTTGCACAAAAGTTACTAGTTTATACTTATATTAATAAAATTAATATGTTATTTATTACGCTATTTTGTTCGAAATCATATGCAATCATTCCACTCTCCTATATAATAAATATTAAACTCATTTTTCACATTGCTCATTTTATTTACTAAAAAGAAAAATGATATTCAAATAAATTTAACTGAAAAATATCATTCACACTAGAAAAAAAAAATAAAAAAAAAACACCCAGAAAAATATATAGAAAAGTTCCATTTCGCTCTCTTCCGAGAAGATTGAATTCCATTTATTTTCGACGAATTTAGCTTCACATTTGTTTTCCCACCTTTCAAAAACTCCGGACAGTGCTCACTGTGCTTATCACTGCCACGTGAGGAAATAAAAAAGAGGAAAAAGTCATGACATAAAATCAATCTATCGTGAATTTCCCGTAAGAAACAAAAGCCGTGACGTTAAAGCCCTCTAATCGATTTTTAATAACGTAACGCCAGTTCAAAATTAATCGCTAACAGTATCTCAAAAATGCCCCCCTCTAGAAATATTTCTCCCCCAATCACTTTAGAAATCGCAGCAGCTTCGTGTATATAATATCCGAAGCTCTGGCTTTCACTCTTTCCATACAGCTATATATTTAGCGAATTACGGCGACAATGCAGTATAGAGAAGCTCATTCCTGACACTCTGCTGCAATCTTCTGGCAAGAGGCCAGTAAAATATCGCGTATGTTTGAAGCCTGCTATTAATAGGACGGAGAACCGAACTTTTTATCCGCCATTCTGTTTCTTCTTTAAAAATTTCATATTATCACGTTATTGAGTGACATCGGATCGAGTAAGCCGATCCCGAGCCGAACCGCGCTTCGGGTTGATTCGAATTGGCACTAATTTTTTTCGTTGCGGGTCGGGCTCAAGTCGAGTTGACTCTTAACCATTGAATTCAGATATTTATTTCCGGCAGGGAACTTTTCAACTCCGGAGGGACGATATGGATATCCGGGCGGGAGAGAATTTGGAATTGTAATCCACTACCAAACACAAAATCTCAAGTCTTCGAGGGAGAGCCCCTCACACCCGGAGCACACCTTAAATTCACACGAAACCACTTTTGCAAAGAGCGTCAATATACAAAGACGCATAGGATTCATGCAATCCCTGATTTTTCACACCAGTAATTTTGTAAACCAATTTTTGCCATATTTAATCACAGAATTTCAGCGATTAAATTGAATAAAGATATTTCTTTTTGGGAAAAAAATTTGCTGAAAAATTTTTAAATGCATACGAGACGCTCGTCGCGTAAGGGTCAACTATTTCGTGAGGGGGTAGGTTTCGGGTTGGATTTTGAATCTTCGGATCGGGTTCAAATTTTTCCATTGAAATCCAGAATTATATATATTTTTCTTTTATGACACACATTCCTTGCATAATGTTGTTTCATCATCATCATTTTAGTGTGCCGCGGGTGTAAGTGTGGTGTGAGATAGAAATAATTCACACTGATCTAGTTAGTTGTTCTTTATTAACAGACTCGTTTTTTCAAATATCAAAATTGTGAAATATTTGAGACAGAAAATATACGTCTCTAGTACTCATGTGACTTGGAAATTTGTCTTATTCATTTGAATGAAGACGGTGAATTGATGATGGTGAATGATAAGCAGTACGAGCGCCTCCATTTCCTAATGTCTCTATAGAAAAAGTACTTATTATTTCTGTAGTTGTTTGGCAAAAGTCTTGTATATGTGTGTATATATACAACAGTATAACTTATTAATATCGTTTATATACCTATATTATAAGAAAAAAACTTGCCCCCGAGTAGCGTTGATGTCATATTGACGGTGATAATACCTGACCAATAAATGTCACTTTAATTGCAATTTTTTGAATTTGTGAACATTGCACAATTTCAATTTTCACACTTCCGAATGCGAAAAAAAATGTTCTTTCAAATGCAATTTGTTTGAAATTTATATTTCAGTTTACTGATTTTATGTGGTTTTTAAAATAATTTCCAAGCATGATTTTTTATTATTATTATTCTATCTCTATCATTTGAGCTCGATTTCGAAAGATTAATACATTTGCACTGAAAACACTATAAATAGCATCCAGCATCTGTTTCTGGATAAATTTCCTTAATGAAATTAAAACTTCCGCAAGAAATAAATAAGGTAATGTAAATAAAACACAAATTTAACGAGCATGTAATCGAAATATATATATGTTTCTTTAAACCACTGAAATTATCAGGTTAAAAAAGGTTGCTATAAGTAACTAAATCTTTGGTGATTTCTTTGGCTACTACTTTCTGGCGTGCGGCTAATAGAAAAGTATTCCTTTTAATAAATTTCAAAACTTTCTTTGAATAGATAATTTATACACCCATTGCCATAAAAATTTGCGCACCAAGAAAAAGATGTCCAAATGAAACGAAATTTTACACGCGTAAGTACTACTGTCATATAAGTAATTGAGTAGAAAACCAAAGAAAAAGGATCATTTATTGCAGAAAAAAGTACAAATGAACGGGAATTTTAGTACTCTGTTGGACCCCCTCTAGAGCGAATGCACGATGCGATACGAGCGGGCATTGAGGCATACAAGTTCCGCATGATGTCCCGAGACATCTCGTTCCACAGTTGCTGTAAACGCGCCTCGAGTTCAACCAAATTCGTAGGGTAGCCAACTTGCCGTCCCAAATGATCCCAGTTATGCTCGATTGGTGACAAATCTGGGGATCGAGCAGGCCAGGGAAGGGTGGTAATGTGACGGAGGCAGGCTTGTGACATCCTTGCTGTGTGTGGCCGATCATTGTCTTGCTGAAAAATGGCTCCTGGGAACCATGCCACGAGTGGCAACACATGTGGCTGAAGAATGTCCTGAACGTACCGCTGGGCTGTCATTGTGCCACCGATCAATATTAGGGATGACCGTGTATCGTAAGGAATGGCACCCCATACCATCACACCAGCTGTGAGAGCGGTGTGTCACTGTAAAGCGAAGGCAGGATTGAGGCATTCACCACGGGGCCTCCACACACGAACACAATTGTCATCGCTGCTCAAATTGAATCTAGAATCGTCGCTGAAGACGACCTGGTTCCATTCCGTTGCAGTCCAATCCTGTCGTAAGCGACACCATCCAAACGGAGGCGTCGGTGGGTGGGTGTCATTGGCAGCACACGTAATGGGCGCCGCGATACCAGATGTCCTTCGGCCAGGCGCCTTGCGATGGTTCGGAAAGACACAGGGATCCATAGTGAAGATTCTGCCTGTGTCTGGATAGCGGCCACTGAGGCAGTTGGCTCTACGCGTGCGTTTCGTATGATGTGACGGTCTTCTCGACGACTGGTCTGTCGAGTGCGTCCTGAGCCTGGTCGCCGTGTAAATGCCGTCTCTTCAGTCAACTGGTCCCAACACCTCCTCTCAGTAAAATCAGAACGGCCTACTTGACGAGCTACTCGCCGAGCTGACCACCCAGCTTCCATCATCCCGATGATTCTTCCCCTCTAAAACTCTGACAGCTGCTCATATTGTCTTCGATGGCTGCGTAACGGCATGTCTACTTCAGCGTTTCCTTTGCAAAAGAAAAGGTACACTCAGGCACGTTCTGCTTACCAGTTTTATACTCCAAGGAGGACAAAGTTCAACGCCATCTAGTGGCATTACGCAATGCGCAATCACGCTGCATTTCTAATCATTTGCATATCTGCCTAATATGTACCTTCATGCCAAGTTTCGTTACGATCCCACAATTACTTCTTGGTGCGCAAATTTTTATGGCAATGAGTGTATTTTTCATATAAAATTGCTGTTTGGTGTTGTTAGTGGACAATCTACAAAAATACAGAGTTAACCTAAATTATACGTTACCAACCTTTTCTGGACCACCTCTCCCTTTACAAGAAAAAAAAATGCAATTTAGCAAATTATAACGACCATTTGGAAAATGATTTTTTCAAAGACTAAGTTTTAAGACATAAAAAATAGCACGGAGTTGATCATACATTACGTACGCTATGAATTAAATATTAATAGTGTTATTACACGTAAAAATTGCAAGCGGCGGAAATCGCCTGCGACTCGTACGTATTATCCACCTGAAACTTATGTATTATCGGAACATTTCATTGGCTGTTCGGGAAAAGGCTTTTCCATCGTTAGATTTCCAAGAAATCTGACAACCCATTTTAAATGAAATTTCATTCTTAAACTTCTAAACATCCCACAATATTACTTTTTACACCGTCGTATAGAGAAAAAAATGTACTTTTAAATGCAATTTGTTTGAAAGCTGTATCTCAATTTGTTTCTTGAGTTATTAATTTTTCTTGTAGTTTTTATTACTTTTTTGTCATAGTGGCAACAGATCTCTGTTAAAAGTAAAGGGAAATACATACTGTATAGACCAATCAGAAGACGAATAAAATGCGGATTAAACCAATAAAAACCTTCAGATATGCTTTTGATTTCCCATCCTGACGAGAACAATAACCATTTTTCCAAATGGTTAAAAATTCAACACTCCTTCTTCCATAGTAATTAATTATACTAATATTAAAATATTGTTCGATATTATCCATACCTATTTCATCGTTCTATCTGTTAAGAAACAGAGGGTAGAAACTAATTAAAATGATCATCAACTGTAGTTAAAAATTGTTCATTAAATATTTAAAAATAAGCACACAATCAATTAAAAAAATAATGAGAGGGTTGAGGCTGGTGGAGTTTTAACAATTTGTTAATGTCGTGTTCCAATGTCGTTAACATCAGTCGCATATTGCTACGTTTAGTGATGTGCAGTCTGTTACTTTTCTTAGACTCTAAATTAGCAACTGAACTGAGCCTACACTCAACCAAATACGTCGAAGGAAAGGCAATTAAAAATTTCTGTACTCTCCCCCACAATCCAGGGTAGAGAGATTGTATTGATTTTTGAAGCCAGAACTCTTGATATATTTCGCATAATTTCACTTTTAGTTCTTCTTATTGCAAAATATAGTAAATTTTTACACTCGACGATTTTTAAACTTTTAATGATTTATAACGATATTTTGACAAGCATTGCGGTTACAATGTTTTAGCCCGCTATAATAAAATTTTGTCCTCCGCGATCTTTAAATTTTTAATGCGATTTATATCGAATTTTCGCCTTACGCTGCAGTTTTTTGACATTCATAAAGAAATTGCGGTTAGAATGCCTTCTATAATAAAATTTTGTCCTCCGCGAATTTTAGCGTTTATTCGTGTTCCACGGTGACTTTTTAACATTCGAATTTAGGGACACCAGCTCTACGTTCGTCTGCATAGATTTTCCTTTAAAGTTATATTTAAGGTTTTTATCACTGGCCCGTGCAACTTCGAGAGGGGGGGGGGTAGTTTTATTATATTAATTACCCGAACAGGTAGGTATGCCACGCCCGCCACCCTTCACTGTCTTAACGCCTCCCCCTTCCCTCCCATTTGCCGTTGGTCCCTCTACCACCCCCTTGAAAGGCTCCAGCGCCCAAAGGGGGGACGTACCGCCCCTGTTGGGAACCTATGGCCTAAATTATTCATCGGGTTTCATAAGATTGTTCATTTACTACGGCGTACAAAAACGGGTGATACATGAAAAGATACATACACTCACCAAGTTTCAGGTACATACTATACTGTCAATGTACTGTCAATATGTGCGATCTTAGTCACCCAGGCACACATCCAAATGGTAATCCAGTTCATTTATATGTTTAATAGCGTGTTTCCGCCAAAGTCCGTTACAGCAGCAGTGATGCGTTCCTGCACGCGAGGCTAGAGGTGAGCTTTTAAACTTGGTGAGTGTATGTATTTTGTCATGTATCACCCGTCTTTGTAGGTCGTATACCTTTCAATACACAGTGTTTTGAAACCCGGTGAATCATTTAGGCTAACTCTATATATTAAATGTAAAAAATCTTTTAGAGTTTACAATTTCAAAAAATCGTTTTCATGAATGTTCTAAAGCCCGGGTTGAATCCCTTAGTTTGTATAAACAACTTTTATTCAATTAAAATACAATGAACTCAAATAATTCATTTAAAATAGATATATTATATGGCTTGACTTATTCTTTACTCATCAGTATTGTTTGTTTACTGCTATTTATTTCATTTAATTATTAAACAAAAGTAAAGTTGAAAGTCTTTTATATAATATGACTAAATGTTTTTAAAAAACAACTGCAGTATTCTATTAAAAAAGAAGTCAAATAATAGTTGACAAGCACATGCGTAAATCTTTAGATTTCAATTAAAAATTAAACGGAAAACAATATTACTCTGACATTTAAATTATGAAAATCAATGAAAGAATAGGAAAGCAGAAATAAATTATTAGAACAACATGCAATTTTTATTAATCGTTTATTTGGTATAAAATAAGAGAAATTTCACTATTTTATGAGCATTTAAATCCTAATAACTTAAATATTAATAAATTTTATTAGCTTTTAAATTCTAATTTTTTTTTAATAATTTGAATTATGAATTTTGAAATATATGCCGTTGTTGTTGTGGTTTTTTACAGTTCAAGAAATAAAACCAGTTTTGTGTACTTGTTTTTTTGTTTTTTGTTTTTTGTTTTTTTTTTTTTTAGTTTAAATAAATATATTTTCTAGTACTTTATAAAAATGAACGTAAAAAAATTATATCATGCATTTTAAAATATTCAGTTATACATATTTAAGAATAACATTTTGTTTCGAAAAATCAGGCAAAATTTTATCCGCATTTTTTAAATTATAATTATTTTAGATGTTGTTTGCAAAATCAAAATTTAAGTAATACAAAGAACCGGAGTTAACAATAAGATATTAAAAAAAAAAAAAAAAAAAAAAAAAAAAAAAAAAAAAAAAATTTGTAGTATAATCCTTTTTCTATTTTTTTTTTTTTTTTTTTTTTTTTTTTGCGTAAATAATAATTTTAAAAAAAATCAAACTTGTAATGTTACAAATTCCACGTACTAAATATTAAATGTACTTGTTTTAGAAAATGCTTAAGTTAATGGAAGTAGCACAGCAGAATAATTAGTAAAATTCAAACTATATATATGAGATAAAAATTTCTTTTCATGCTGCTAATAATTCATCATTCTTTTTATTATTATTATTATTCGAAACCCGTCGAATTTGACGAATGAAAATGTTTGAAAGGTGGAATTTATAAAAAAAAAAAAATGTACAAAAATAATTACAATTAATAATCAATCTTATATTGGCTGGCGTAACTCTTAAAATAAACATTATTTTGAACTAAAGTTTAATTTCAACTTTTCAAAGTATTGAAAAATTAAATTTTATTTCCATACGTAATCAGTAACATGCAATTTAGGTAAGAAATTATGAAGTTATTAATTGAGGCTTTGATCTTTGGTATTACGTAATGAACAACCAACAAAAATTGCACCACTATGACACAATCATATTTTTTTCCCCAGCAAAATCTAAAAATAACGTCGTTTTCACCGTCGCAAAATTTACATGCATACTTTTCATATTCATATTCACTATTTTAAAAATATTTTAACGTACCACAGATTATTACTAAATATTAGTCCCAAACTTGATGTCGCGTTCGCTAGTTACGATTTTGCATCTGTACATTAGCTCTCTGGACTTCACGTTGTAATCTGAGTGCCGGCAAAATCCAGAAATTCAAGCCTCTTTAGTAGTAAAAAATTTCGTAATAAAATATTTAGTTTTATCAAAGTTAATACGCTTTTCATTCTTACTATGATGTCATTTTCACTCACGGAAAACCTCTGAGGTTAGAGTCTCAATCTTAGCATCAGCGGAAAATATTGAAATGTAACACTTTATGAGTAAAAATGAGTTTTCTTTATCCGGACGTTATTTTCTGTTCAATATTATTAAAAAAGCTGTTTTTAATTGTAATGCGAAAATGGCATTCGTAATGATATGATAATTCCCATTGTTTCCCTTCTCTCTTCAACAATGGAAGCAACCGGATTGCCACCAATGTGAAGAAATTTCATAAGGAACATTTAAAATTAAAATTAAAATCTAAAAATGGGATTATTTTGAAAAATAGCGAAGGCGGATACGTCTACAAATAAAGTATTTTCATTTAAAAAAGTAATTATCAAAATTGGTTCAGTAGAAAGCTCAGACCAGATGACTAAAAAGAGAGCCTTGTCTTTTAAATATACAGTAGTACCCCGATATACGTCCCCTCGACTTACGTCATCCCGCATTTACGTCGTCTGGTCTGAAAAAAAAATTGCCCCTTTTTCTTCGCAGAGACTAAGAAAACGCGTGAAAATTGTGATTCTGTATCTCCCCTAATTGATGAAATTGTCGAAAATGAAAAGAGAACTCAACTTAGAGATGGATGCTGAAGACGTTGTTGAACTCATAAATCCACCTGATCCGGAATTAACTACCGACGAACTTACTGAATTAAAGAAACAATGTACTGTCGAAGAAATAGATGAAGATTTTGAACCAACGGAAAAGATCATGACAGTTACAAAATTAATCGAAAGACTAAACTTTACTAAAGCTAGAATGACGGTTCTTGGAGATATTGATTCGGACGAGTAAAAATTAGCAACGATTAGAAAATTCACTGAGCAGTTACAAAACGCTCCTAAAAAAAAAAAAAAAAAAAAAAAAAAAATCGGTTCAAACTTTATTGCAATATTTTTTCCACATGCTCAAAGACTCGAACGCGGCAGCTAGAAGAACAATAAATTGTAAATTAACAACGCTGAGTTATTACAAATTCTTAGAAATGCATTTATTTTCCTTTTTTTCTTCTTCTTTTTTTTTTTTTTTTTTTTTGCTATCGTTCAATGTATGTAACATAATCAATTTATTCAACAGAATATGTTCGTTAGATTCTGGTGAATGTTTACTATTTATCATTCTTTGCTTTTTTAAATATTCATTGACTTATATATACATTGATTTAAAAAAAAACTTGTCTTTTAAACATAGATAATTATTTTTAAAAAAAATGTCTTTTGTGATTCACAAATTTAAAAGCATTAAATCGGATTTTTTTTTCAAGCAACAGCATAGTTTATTTCTTTCAATGGATCTAAAACATTATATCATTTGTTATAAAAGCATCCCGATGGCGTGACGTAAAGAAATCATTGTTGTATACCCAATGTTGTGTTGCGGAGGAACTCCATTACTGATTCTTATAGATAGTTTTCATTGCAAAATGATGGAAGCTACCTATTGCAGCGATCCCGAGGAAAGCAATTCCCAAAAATTTTGGCATTATTTTCACCGATTAAGACTCCCAGATCCCAAAACTACCCCTTGCTCAAAGATTAATTTGTATATATATACATCATCTTTGTCGGGCGATACCACTCGTATTTATTTGCCATCTTTTTGTAAAATAGCAGCCCTTGAAAATTCCAGACTCATAAAAAAATATATAAAAATTAGAAATTCAATTTTTTTTCCTGTTTTCCGTAAGTTTAAGTCCTTGATACGTGTATTCCGCTGCATTTTTTGTTTCACCCATATCTTAAAAAACGGCTGAGAAATTTGAAATTCTAGGGTGGCTGCCATTTTGAAATAAGGCAGCTGATTTTTTCCCATAATCTGGTTTAACTTGAGTTTTAGCAACGTGGTTTCTCGCAAATTTACGTTCAGTGTTGTAACCAGTGTTGCTAATCTCATTCGTTTAAAACTACATTATCATATCCGCTAAAGTCAAATTCGCACCAAACTGGGCATTACTTAACGAAATATCGCCAAATTTGGCGATACAAATAGGTTACCATAAATAAAGCCAACTTGGCGATAGCTGACTTATATTTCAAAACTGCCATTCAAATTCCGTATTGAAGAAACGGGGAATCTTTTATGATCGTGTTCTACGCATTTTAGCTTTGTGTGTTGAGTAAAATTAGATGAATTCTTAAAAACAATAAAGAGGAAAGCTACTTTTTCCGTTCGGTACACAGGCCAGGAGAGAGTTTTTTGCATTGTGTTGATCTCAAATAAAAATTTAGCGCTAACAACTTTTAGATCAGCCTAATAAATGTATCTGTTTTTAATTAATAAGGATTAAATATTATAGACACTGGTAAAAAATTCCCTAGACACTTAAGTAATGAGAAATATCTAAAGGATCTTTCAGTTTTTAGAAAGTGAGTTTATTTACAGGGGTGATATAAACCTGCACTAAACTCGCTAACCTCCATCATTGAAAGGGTAGTTCTGAAAAAAAAAACATTTGCTTTTAATTTTTATAATTATATAGCAAAAATTTTTTTTGTTTTGTTTTGTTTTTGTTACACAAAAAAAAAAAAACATTTAAAATATCCTTTTTTTCTGCCACAGTAACTAAAACTTCTTTTTTTACATTTCTGGTTTAATGTTTACTCACAATTTATGGGGGAAAAATGTCTACATTAATATGATTGAACATTTATTTTCATGATTTAATTTTGAGCTATTTGCAATTTATGTTTTCAGTCGAAAAAATAACTAAGTAGGAGATTCTTCTTATTTCCTCGCTGGAATATGCGATCTTTAGAAACAAAATATATTTCTTTCTCTTTCAAAATATTTTCTTTGTCAATGGTGAAATGGCAAAACGAACTCGGGAAAAAAATGTGGCATTTTTCCTTCTGTAAAGCTATTACGCTGAAAAATCTCATTTCTCACTCTCTCATTATACGTTGCATGTAACAATATGAAATAATGTACTTTAATTAATAATTGATACATAATATAGCATTTTTCTGTTCATACATTTTTAAGGACAGATGCGTCCAGCATCGTAAAAACATATACATTTCGATACTATATTTGATATAATTACTGTATTTTTATTAATACAATTTAATGGCCGTAAAATTACTAGAGATAAAAAATATATAGAGGTAGGCCTTTCTTTTTTTCCAGATGGTGAGCAAAAATACGCATGAGATGTTTTCATGTATATATTTTTATATGTATATCTGGTGAAAAAAAACTGATGTATTTATACACATCTGAATTACCATTATTTAGTAAACGATTTGCCCATAGTATTACACTTTTTTATGTGCGTTCGTAGTTATTTAAATACATAGCACCTATAGTCGTCGTCTGATCCGTCTGTTCACATATAACAGCTCAAAAACTACCCTGCCGAATGGTTTGAAATTTAATACATATAATTCTTACACAATTTTGTCGAATCTTTTCAAATTTTATGAAAATCGAATCAAAACTTAAAACGATATTAATAAAAGTTTTCTTCATTCCAATAAATCGTATCATATTTAATTAATTCAACGATATCCCATGATAAGTAATGATTCTAGGTTGCCATGGTGATTATGTCCTATTTAAGATGGAGTCCTGTTATTTCCGTATTAGTGAATTTAATATATGGAATCGTAATAAATTTTGTATACATGCATTTTTGCATAAGAGTGCAAAAGCTATTGCACCAAGATCTGAATACTTATAAAACTAGTTATAATACGAACGCACTTCATTCGCCACGTTTGACGTACAATTTCCGACTTGTTTTTTTATTCATAGAAGTTAAAGAAGGATTTGTCCAGCGAAAAGGAGCAAAATTTTTAATTCTCTGTAAAGTCGTACACTGTAAGGAATAAAAGGACAAACTGTTGAATTCATAGTAAAACTGTCCGCCAGGACGCCAGTTAAAAGCTGTTCTTTTTATGATAGAAAAATTTATTTTTAACAATCAATTACCCTATTCGACTGCTGCAAAAGATGTCTTTTTCTTCTAAATTAAAAATTTTTTTACGTCCAGCTACATTGTGTAAAAAAAAGACCCCTATTTCTTAATCTAGGAGACTATAATATAATTGCTTAGGAAACTATAGAGTAACCTCCTCTGACTTACCCACGATTGCGAAAAGCGTTCTTTGTCTTTAACAGCCTGAAAAATTAATATATATAGAGTGTCCTAAAAGATCCTGTATTGACGGCATGTGTATTTATTATTCACAAAAGGACAAACATTAAAACGATTACTTTTATGCAGTGACCCGGAGCCGAACAATTTTTGATGCTCCAGCTCCAGCTCCGCTCCTAGAGAAAATACTGTGGCTCCAGCTCCGGCTCCGGCTCCAACTCGGCTCCGACTTCGCGCTTTTGAGTTGCAGATTTTAATTTACACGTTTAATTTTTTGCTCACAAATACTTTCTACCTTCATTAAAGATCTAACAAAATGCATTTTTCTTCTCATCAAACTTCAAATGCTTGTTCAGAAAGTATGACATCTTTTAGCTTTTGCTTTTAAAATAGAAAGTTTGGTGGAATTTTAAACACAAAAATCTTAAATTTCTTCTACACTTTTCAAACAGCCAAAATTGTACAACTACACATGCAAACAACAGGCGGCCATATTTGTTTTCGAATAGTGTTGTCACTTAGTTCAAGTAGAAAGTAGAAGTAAAGTAGTGTTACCATGTTTCGAGAAGGTTTCCTAGGTACTACTACTACTAATAAAAACCTAAAAAATGATATAATTAAAATACTGAATAATGATGTACAGTAGAAGATCTTTATAACGCAAACCTAAAAACGCAAGGTTGTGCATTATATAGAATTTTACATTATATGGATCACATTTCACACATCATTAAATTTACCTTTTAAACACGACCATATAAATCTGAAACATACCAAAATACATTAGAGTATCTTTATACTGCACTTCATGTCACCAGAAATTATCCAAATTATAAATTTTTGCATTATATGATCATTTTATATTGTTTATTTTATAAACATGGTCCAACTATACTTGGACCCAATCATTCATTATATTACTCATTTCCAAAAATATAATATTTATTGTAATAGCAATTTTTTTTTCATTAAAAAGTTTTGAATTAAGGAGATAAAGTTGAATTAATGTATCAAATGTAGTTTTCTAGAGAGTAGCAATTTTTACGATGTGGGATTTCAGGTGCTTCTTACCTGCAAAATTCATTGTTTACATCTGAGAAGTTGTGCATTATATGGAGAATTGCATTATATAGAATCGCGTTATAAAGATCTTCTACTGTAATTAAAATATTTTAAGCCTAGAAATTTAAAAGACTAAAAAAAAAAGAGTTAAAAGAATATTAAAAACTAAAGGAGCCCTGGAGCTGGGGAAAATTTAGAGCTCCAGCTCCGGCTCCAGCTCCAGGGAAAACACAGCTCCGGAGCGCTCCGGCTCCGGGCTCCAGCTCCAGCTCCGGGTCCCTGCTTTTATGCTAATGATAAAAAGGACTTTTAACATCACGTAAGGAAAAATACTGAACTTAAATTTATAATAAATGTTTAAAATATTCAACGCTTTCTGGGGGCAAAGCTATGGACTTTTTGCGCATGTTTGTAGAAACGCGTTTTAACATGCTGGGAGTGACTTCTTCTACCCTTTGAATAATGGCAATTTTCAGATGATCTATTGTTTGAGGATTATTTGCATGAACTTTTTTCTTTAAGTATCCCCACAGATAAAAGTCCGGGATGCTCAGATCAGGGGATCGAGCTGGCAAAAGATTTTTTGAAATGAATCGATCGCGAAAAAATTCTTCAAGCATGCCCATGATTTCATCATTTGTATGGATTATTGCCACATCTTGCTGGAACAAAGAATTTCGTTCATTCACTTCTAACAATACAATGAATTGCTGGATAAGTTCCCTGTATACAAAACTATCAACAGTTGATTCGAAAAACAGAGTCCAACTATCCTTTTGCGTAATACACCACACCGCACGCTAATTTTTTGAGAATGTAAAAGATTGGTGTAACAACTTTCGGCGTTCCACTCCTGTGCTTGTCTTTACCGAACCTGTATTACGAAATCTTCGAACGAGCCGATATAGCGTATCTTTACTCGGTATTGCATCATTTGGATATTTATTTCGCCAAACATCTTTGCACCACTCAAACGATTTACATTCAAAATAAGTTTCGAGCAGCACAATTCTCTGAATGCGTGATAAATTTATTTCACTGTGAAGAACAAAATAACATAGAATTTTATTCTCGCACCAATTAAATGCGAAAAGGACCAAACGATAAAAACTCAAGAAAATTTAATGTTTAAAAAAAAATCGCTGACAATGCGTTCTTTAAGTTGGAGCATGGGAGTTTTTAGGACACACTATATTTCTAAGATTTATAGAAGAATTTATAAGTATGGTGCTATAAAAGCAACATTTATAGCACCCAAAATATACACTAAAATAACAAGCTAGTTTAGTAGCAATAGATTGGCTATCATCAATGCAAAACTAATAGCCGAAATTTTGCTCACACATTATGATACAGGAGCACATTAGTGGCAGTATTATATTGACCAATGAAAATGTTTGAAATTTAAAGGTAGTAGCTAATAGAATTATTAAAAAGTCAGAAGAGATGCAGACAGTATGATAGTAAAGACATTCGGGTATTTTACCAATGTTTTCTAATATTTTGTTCAGTTAACGACATTTTTATAATTTTTATAGATGTAAAAATGTACTGGACAATTTAGATCATTCATGGAAGGGGCTGGATTACGTATTATTTTAGCAGTATCAAATTTGAATAGGTTTTTCATCACCGAGCAATGCTCTGCAATGGTCGATTTTTATTAGTTTTCTAGCTTACGAATATAAGACGTTATATTTTATTCTGAATTTTAAACTACTCTTAATTTGGTCGTTATAAGAAAGATTACACTGGCAAAAAATGCCCTAGACACCTAAGTAATGAGAAATATCTATAGGATCTTTCAGTTTTTAGAAAGTGAGTTTATTTACGGGTGTGATATAAACAGGCACTAAACTCACTTTTAATTTTGGAGGCTGAAAAAGTAGCTTGTGCTTCTCGTCAATTGACCTAGAATCATAGTAAATATGATCCAAACCTCCATCATTGAAAGGGTAGTTCTGTAACAAAAACATTATTTTCCTTTTAATTGTTTTAATTAAGAAACAAACTGGGATTCTTTTATTTATTTATTTATTTATTTATTTATTTTTGTATTAAAAAAAATTTAAATGTTTTTTTCTGCAACCACAACTGTAACTAAAATTTCTTTTTACGGTTCTGGATTTATGATTCCTCGCAATTTATGGAAAAAAAATTGTACATTAATATGATTAAACACTTATATTTATTTTCCTCATTTATTTTTTCAGCTATTTCAAATTTATATTTTCAGTCGAAAAAATAACTAAATAGGAGATTCTTCTTATTTCCTCGCTGGAATATGCTAAATTTAGAAACAAAATGTCACTCTCATTCAAAATATTATCTTTGTCAATAATGCAATGGGAAATCGAAAGCGCAAAAGAAATGTTGCATTTATCCTTCTGAAAAACTATAATGTTGAAAAATCTCATTTCTCACTCTCTCGCTATACGTTGCTTGTAATAATATAAAATAATTTAATTAATAATTGATAGTATAGCATTTTTCTGCTCGTACACTTTTAAGGACAGATGTGTCCAGCGTTGTAAAAACATATGCATTTCGATACTATACTAATAGAATTACTATATTTCTATGAATATAATTTAGTGAGAATAAAATTACTAGAGATAAAAAATATATACAAGCAGACCTTTCTTTTTTTCTAGATGGTGAGTAAAAATACGCATGAGGTGTTTTCGTATGTATATTTTTACGCGCCATCTGAAAAAAAAAAAAAAAAAAAAAAAAAAAAAAAACAGATATATTTCTAGATAACTGAATATAATTTAGTAAACAATTTGTGTATTACACTTTTTTCGGTGCGTTCGTAATTATATAAATACGTAGCACCTATAGTCGTTGTCTGCTTCGTCCGTCTGTTCGCATATAACAGCGCAAAAACTACCCAGCCAAACAGTTTGATTTTTAATAATAATTGTTTCAGAATTTTGTCGAGTCATTTGAAATTTTATGAAAATCAACAAGTTGGAAATTGCTCGTCAAAACGTGGCAAATGAAATGCGTTCGTACTATAACTAGTTTTATAAATATTTTTTGACCGCATATTGTACTGAATGTATATTTTAGTGCACTTCATAAGTGCATATCCATTTTATTCTGTTCGAAAGGCTGTAACATCATTAAAATTAACTTGAAATATTTTTTTCCGTTTGGCCGTCAAGTAACGGTAAACTTTTGACTGTCCCTGTCATTAAACTATACACCCGATTTTCAAAAAATTTGAAATGAGTCGACAAAAGTTTGCAGCAATTATATATTTAAAATTTCAGAGCATTCGGAAGGCTATAACATCATTAAAATGCACTTGCAATAATTTATTCCCATTGGCCGTAATGTAACGGAAAACTTTTGATTGTCCCTGTAATTAAACTATACATCCGATTTTCATAAAATTTGAAATGACTCAGCAAAATTTTGCAACCATTATATATTTAAAATTTCAGACCATTCGACTGGGTAGTTTTTGCTTTGTTATATGCAGACAGACGGACAGACGGCCTGAACGACGACTATAGGTGCTACGTATTTATATAGTTACGAACCTAAAAATATATAAATAAATGTTTTATTCATTCTATTAAGTACTATGATACGTAATTAATTTAATAATATCCCATGATAGGTAATGATTCTAGGTTACCGTGAGGATTACGTCCTATTTAAGATGGAGTCCTATTATTTCCGTAATACTGCGTAATAAATTTTGTAGTCATGCATTTTTGCATAAGAGTGCAACAGCTTTTCCACAACATCTGATTATTTATAAAACTAGTTATAGTAAGAATTCACCTGATTGGGCACATTTGACCTACAATTTCACACTTATTTTTTTGTCATAGAAAGTGAAAGAAGGGTTCATCCAGTGAAAAGGGGCAATTTTTTTAATACTCTGCAAGATACTGTACTGTAAGGAATGAAAGAACAAACTGTTGATTTGATTTCACAGGAAAACTGTCCACCTGGACACTAGTAAAAAGCTGTTTACTTTATCAGGAAAAAATCTGTTTTAGCAATTAATTACAATATTAGACTGCTAAAAAAATGTCTTTTTCTTCTAAATTAAAAAGTCTTTTACGTCCGGCTACATTGTAAAAAAAGACTCATGTTTCTTAAACCATTTTACTATGATATAACTGCGTAGGAGACTATACAGTAACCTCTGTCGAGTTACCCACGATTCCGAGAAGCATTCTTTATCTTTAGAAACCTCAAAAATCAATATATTTCCAAGATTTAAAAAAGAATTTATAAAGTATGGTGCTATAAAAGCAACATTTATAGCACCCAAAATATACACTAAAACTACAAGCTAGTTTACTAGCAATAGATTGACTATCATCAATGCAAAACTAACAACCGAATTTTTGCTCACAAATTGTGATACAGGAGCGGATTAGTGGCAGTGTTATATCGACCAATAGAAATGTTTGAAATTTAAGGGTACACTGTAAAAAAACCCACTGTAGATTTGCCAGCACAATGTGCTGGCAATTCGGACACCAACAGTTTGTGCTGTTAATTTTACGCAACTACTGTTATTTTTCATGTTTATATAGTCAAGAAACCAAAGAAAGCTACAGCACATTCAACTGTTTGAGCGCGAGATGAACAGTACTTTGTGCTGTAAAAATGTCGTTTTTTTTACGGTGTAGTAGCTAATAGAAGTATTAAAAAGTCAGAAGAGAGGCAACAGTATAATATAACTGCGTAGGAAGCTATAAAGTAACCTCTGTCGAGTTACCCACGATTCCGAAAAGCATTCTTTATCTTTAGAAACCGCAAAAATAAATATATTTCCAAGATTTAAGGAAGAATTTATGAAGTATGGTGCTATAAAAGCAACATTTATATAGCACCCAAACTATACACTAAAATTACAAGCTAGTTCAGTAGCAATAGATTATCATAAATGCAAAACTAATAACCGAATTTTTGCTCACACATTATCATACAGGAGCGGATTAGTGGCAGTGTTATATCGACCAATAGAATGATATGATGATGACCAATGGTGACCAATATCTGACCAATGTGTGAAATTTAAGGGTATTAGCTAATAGAATTATTAAAAAGACGGAAGAGAGGCAAACAATATGATAGTAAAATAAGCCAGTATTTTACCAATGTTTTTTTATATTCTGTTCAACTAACGACATTTTTATAATTTTGATAGATGTAAAAATCTATTGGACAATTTAGATCATTTATGGAAGGAGGTGGATTACGTATTATTTCAGCAGGATCA
Organism: Maratus speciosus; assembly: GCA_963932465.1. Taxonomy (NCBI): domain Eukaryota; kingdom Metazoa; phylum Arthropoda; class Arachnida; order Araneae; family Salticidae; genus Maratus; species Maratus speciosus. The sequence continues at coordinate 455,517,142 of OZ010788.1, read as the reverse complement.
AAATTGAATAGGTTTTTCATCGCCTAACAATGTTCTGCAATGGTCGATTTTTATTAGTTTTCTAGCTTACGAATGAATGTAAGACATGTTATCTTTTATTCTGAATTTTAAACTACGCTTAGTTTGGTCTATATAAGAAAGATTACACTCGCAAAAAATGCCCTAGACAACTAAGTAATTGGAAATATCTATAGAATCTTTCAGTTTTTAAAAAGATAGTTTATTTACGCGTGTGATATAAACCAACACTAAACACGTTTATAATTCGGACCCTGAAAAAATAGTTTGTGTTTCTGTTCAATCACCCTAGAATCATGATGAAGATGAATATGATCCACACCTACGTCAATAAAAGAGTAGTTCTGTAAAAAAAGATTATTTTGCTTTTAATTTTCGTAATTAAGAAAGAAATTGTTTTTCTTTCTTTTTTTCATTTGCATAAAAAAACATTTAAAATCTTTTTTTTTTCTGCTACAGTAACTAAAACACATTTTTTATGGTTCTGGATTTATGTTTTCGCGAAATTTATGAAGGAAAAAAAGTGTACATTAATATGATTGAACTTTTATGATTTAACTTTGCAGTTATTTGCAATTTATGTTTCCAGTCGAAAAAATAGCTAAATAGGAGATTTTTCTTATTTCCTCGCTAGAATATGCTAACTTTAGAAACAAAATGTCATACTCTTTCAAAATATTTTGTTTGTCAATGGTAAAATGGGAAAACGAAAGCGTAAAAAAATGTTGCATTTTTCCTTTTGAAAAGCTACTATGTTGAAAAAATCTCATTTCTCACTCTCTCGTTTTACATTGTATGTAACAATATGAAATAATTTGCTTTAATTAATAATTAAAACATAGTATATCATTTTTCTGCTCATACACTTTTAAGGGCTGATCCGTCCAGCATAAACACATAACACATGCATTAAAACATATATATTTCAGTACTATATTGATGTAATAGTACTGATACATAAAAATACAAATATGGTATTTTTATGAATATAAGTTAGTGACAATAAAATTACTCGAGATAAAATATATATAGAGAGAGAGAGAGAGAAGTAGACCTTTCTTTTTTCCAGATGGTGAGTAAAAATACGCATGAGGTGTTTTCGTATGAAGTGTGTAGCACTCATAGTTCATTTACAGGGACGCTCAAAATAATTCCTTTACATTACGGTCTATGGAGAAAAAATCGTTTGCTGTGTATTTTAATGATGTTAAACTGTTAATGAAATTAATATACACCGCTGAGGTGCAATACAAGAGGCTTACTATAGAATATGATGTGCATAGCATTCATCGTTCATTTACAGGGACACGCAAAAGATTTCGGTTACTATCTGTTAACAATAATTGCTGGAAGTGTGCTTTGAGTTGTGGTACGTGTTTTTAAATTAAACTAACATTTTGCCTATAATTTGGTGGATATAAATTCTGTAGATCATAACTGGGCACCACGAAAAGTCTTGTGTACATTTCCGTTTATTGACGGAAATTGATGAAGGCTAATTTATAGGTGCGCTATGCGTTTCTTAACTAGGGTGTAAAAAAAATCATGATTTTTTTATCAAAAAAATCGGATTTTTTTTATTTAAATTAGATTTTTTTTTATTTAAATCTGATTTTTTTTTATTTAAATCTGATTTTTATATTTTTTTCCCATCGTTCAAATACTGAATAGCTACCAACAGTTTTGTGTTTCCAAAACAATTAAACCTCTAATTGCAAACATAATCTGTGTTTTTACGCTTTAAGGGATCTTGTACTTTTTAAACGCGTCGAAAATTAACGAAAAACTTCAAAGTTTGAATTAGTCTATTTTCAAAACCTTTTTATGTATACACATGAAATTTTGGATATTGATTAAACAGATTGTACTTTGTAATATGCTACCATTAGAAATTTATTAGCCTTTTACAGAATTTGTGTATTGTTGAAATCAAAACAGCTGTTTTTTTTTTTTTCTCTCCAGAAGTCATTGAGTGCATGATATCTTGAGAAAGTATGTATGGATTGTCATGCAATTTGATAAAGATACTAAACAAATATGTGTGTTTAAAATGAACTACTTTTAAGTATTTACATTGGTAATATTTTTAGTTATGACTATTTTTATTCATCAAAAAAAAATATATATATATATACATATTTTTTTTACAAAAATATTTTTTTTATATAGTTAATGAAATATTTTTGGCCTAAGAGTAGTTCATTTTAAACACATATATATGTTTAGTATTTTTACCAAATTTCATGACAATCCATATTTACTTTCTCAAGATATCATGCGCGCAATGACTTATGGAGTAAAAAAAAAGAGCTATTTACGTTTCAACAATACACAAATTCTGCAAAAAGCTAATAAATTTCTAATGACAGCATATTACAAAGTATACATTAAATTACACAATCATTACATTTACTCAATCATTACATTTAATTACACAATCTGTTTAATCCAAAATTTTATTTTTATGCATAAAAAGGTTTTGAGGATAGACTAATTCAAACTTTGAATTTTTTCGTTAAATTTCGTCGCGTTTAAAAGGTACAAGAACCCTTAATTGATAAAATTATAATTATTAGTTATTACTAATTACATAAATTATAAAAAATGTAAATTTAATAGTTTCATTAGTTAGTTGCATACAATAACTTTAATACGTTTATATTTTGTAATAATTGTGTAAAACTATATTAAATACTAGTGATATTTACATTTATTAAAATTATTAATAACGCATTTAATACTGAATTGTTTAAAACTATTTAAAATAGGGTTTAAAAAAATCATGATTTTTGTTTTAAATAAAAAAAATCGGATTTTTTTTTAATTTAAATCTGATTTTTTTTGCTTTAAATTGGATTTTTATGATTTTTTCCCAGAGTTAAATACTGAATAGATACTTAGAGTATTAGGTTTGCAAAACAATTAAACTTCTAATTGCTAACATAATCTATATTTTTGCACTTTAATTAATAAAATTTAATTATTAGTTAGTAATTACAGAAATTATAAAAATTGCAAATTAGTAGTTTCATTAGTTAGTAGAATTACAATAACGTTATACACATTAACATTTTGTAATAATTATGCAAAACTATATTAAATACTAGTGATATTTACATTTATTAAAATTATCAGTAACTGCATTTAATATTAAATTGCTAACACTACATAAAATTAATAATTATTAAACAATCTCTAATTAGGTACATAATATACTTTTTCATGTTAAAGACGTGAATAATCACTTTGCTAACAAGTCGTAAACCAACTTAGTGAAAAACGTCCAAGCCGGGAATCGAACCCGGGCCCTGGAATACATATCCAGTGTTCTACCACTAAGCCACAAGGACGATGCCCAGCTTGGCGTCTCTCCCTTATATAAGTCGGTAAGGCTGCAACCGCAGCACTAGATGAAAAAGTCTCCATGAGCACACAAATTTTTTCAGCATTTAAATCTAGTGGCGAAACATGAGACGCAATTGAATTAATTAATTTTTCAACTACTTTTCAGCAGTTAAATTACGCTTGAAATTATTGAATATTAAAGACGTGAATAATCACTTTGCTAACAATAGATATTTTATTGTTATATACGTGAATAATCACTGCTAAAATGTAGTTAAAAAATTAATTAAAATTATACTTTTTCATGCTTGAATTACTAAAATGGTAATTTATAATTTAATATTCATTATAGAAGGAAAAGGGGCAGGATGCTAGTTCCAAAACAGGGCACTATTTCATAAAGAAATATATTAGTAATGTGTTTAATAACACACTGTAAAAAAAAAAATGGTAACGTTCCATGTAAAATCCAGGAACGTTTCGCCTTTTCTCAGGTTTTCAGAATAATTTAGCTCTTTCCTGTGAAATTCTGGTTTTCTTATCTGAAACGTTCCTGAACAAAAGTTGGAAACAGCAAAACGCTGCGGCCGCCATTTATTATTTTTTTGCTATAATCCGTTGCTCGCGCGCGAGTGTCGAAAACGAATTCCTTAAATGAATGTAAAAAAATCAATATGGAATGCAAATAAATCAATAGACGACATAATCCTTTACGTCTCTATTGTCAAGACAATTCAGATGAAAATACAATACCTCTGTGACATCGCTAAGAGATTATCTCTCGTACTTGTCTGTGGAATGTTTAACGAGCAGACCATGTAAAAAAAAATACACCTATTATTTGGATCTCCATTAACCAGGGGACCATCAAACATGATTCTCACCGATTTTGATTAATTTAAAGTATGTTTTAGAGTTCTTATCTCTAATTATTCTTGTGAAAGGATTTCTTCAAATGGGCCTTAGATTTTCAGAAATTAGATGCCGAGGTTTAGCATACGTTTCAAATACCCATTAGTTTGCAGCTCTCAACGTGTCTTTCGTGGTGTGGACGCAGAAGGCTCGCACGCCACCCGTACGGCCCGAGTTCGATGCTACCTCTTGACTTTTTTTTCTTTTTTAATTAATTTTATATTTTAACACTTTATTACAATTTGATTTAAATTTGATATATATTTGACACTTTGAATTGCTACAAATTTGATTTTTTTTTTCTGAAAAAATATACAATTGCGTTTAGGTTTTTTTTTTTTTCATGAAAATTTATATGTATTTTATCTAACTTGTAAACTAACATAATTACTGACGAAAATCCAAAATATTTTATGTCTAGATTTTTTTTCTAATTATTATTTACATTTATATATTTTTATATTTTAAGCAAAGTTCAGAAACAATATATCATATATATATTTACTTTATTGAATTTTAACTGAAAATTTATTTTTTCGTGTAAATTATAAATAATAATTTTGATGTCAATTTCAAAATATTTTTTCGTTCTAACAAATAATGATAATAAAGCGAAAATTGTCAACTGGAAATGTGAAAATCGTCTGCGGATCCCGCATGCTGTGAAATGTCAGTAATGTTTTGCTGTCAACAGAAATATTCCTGGTATTTCGCAGGAAACTTACTGGCATTTCTGTAGAAAGTTTTTAACATATACAGTAAAGTTCCAGTCATTTTCAAGAAATGTTTCTTGGAAATAATGGGCAACTCAGCTGCCCATTTTTTCCCAGGAACGTTGCGGAATTTTTTTTACAGTGCAATAAGGACAAAAAGTATATAATTTTTTAATGTGAGGAATAAAAAATCATTAACTTTTAATAATTTTATAAATTACAAATTGAAAAATGCAATTAAATAACATGTTTTAATAATATCCTGTGTTTTCTCAAGAAATAAAGTTCTATCATTTTTGTAATATCTTGGCACACATATTTAGAACTGCAATATGGAGAAGTTTTTTTACAAAAAATCTCTGGCTACAACTACAAATAAATTTCACCATTTTTTAAAAAGGCAGGGTGCATTTTGTCAATTTCAAAAGGGGCCTTTAAAAAATGGCCTAGAAGAAACAGCAATTAATTACAGAATTAATAAAATCTGGAAATAAGTAATTCCATTAGTTAGTGGTACAAATAACAAAACTAACAAATATTATTGGCAATTGTTTTGCATTTGTACTAAGAAAAATTACTGTTAATCGCCTAAATCTTAACTTACACGATATACGTGTATGCTAATAAAAAAAATTATGAAAATGAGTTAAATCATTCATACACACATACAGAGTAAATATATGAATAGCCAGTTATATCTGAAATCCTCAAAATATTAAAGAGCAGCACTATTACCTATCTGTGGGGATCTCTTGCTGTGCTTAACATTTTTATACCAATTAGTTCTTTTTCTTTTATACGTTCTTTTACAACAGTTGTTGAGCAGATGTTATTCGTCCATTCCTCTTTGGCTCCAGTATTTGGTATAAATTTATTATTGCCAAAGTAGAATAAGAAAGTAAGATTCTGGTTATTTACTCTCTTACTTTGCAGAAATTTATTATACTTGCTATGCTTATTTGTATAAAAGAATGAATAATTCGATTACTTAAAGAAAATTATGGCATCAGAGACATCGCAAATTATATTAGATTTAAATATAATTTTTAAATGGCATGCTTTTTATGCCTTTACAAACTTACTGTACTTAATGTTTTACAAGACTAAGGAATTGAGATTAGAAACAATTATTTAAAGCTTTTTTATTTATTTATTCATAAGGAAAAATACCTGTGGATACTTTCTAAATTATATTAATCTTAGATTTTAACACTTTTATGACATTTTAAATATTTAGAAAATTCTTGATTTTAATCAATGATTTTTAAAAAAAAATAGTTGATTAAAATCATGATTTAATCGCCGATTTAAATCAACTGATTAAAATCGTTGACACCCTATTCTTAACTGATCTAAATTTTAGCATACTATGTAGCGCAGTATATAGAAATATCTATAGATCATATACAGGGCTGTACGAAATAATTTTTTCCTATTTTTTATGGTAATTTCTGAAATTGGGTTTTCAACTGTGTTATACGTTTTCCAAACTGTTTACTTACAAGGAAGGTCTCCTTACCGGGCATACTCAGAATATTTTGAAAAAAAAATTACTAATTAAACTACTTATGTATGTCATAAAGGATGAGTGAAATTTAGCGACGGAATTACAGTAGAAAGTCTGAAAAAAAAAATACTTACGAGTATTTGGCGCGAAAAGTCGAGAGCGTCACGCGATTTGGCGAGCAGTACTTTTCCTCGCCAAAAGCAAACGATTTTAATGCATCTGAAAATTGCTTGTTAATTAATTTTTAGAATGTATGTAAATTGTATTTAATGAATTTAACTTAATAAGAGAGTTTAATAAATACACTTTTTTTTTGTAATGCATATTTATGTTACTTGTTATTATTACTTTAAAAACAATTTTATATATAAAAAATATTTTCATATATTTAAGCGTATTCCAAAATAAAAGCAAGATGAAAAATGCTGCAGTTGTCCATTTCAATGTCAAAGAAATCGTTGTTTCCATAGCAACAAAATTGTACCGACAGTACTCAATTGGACTTAATTTTGAGATTGAAACAATTTTAAATGATTTAAATTTTGTTGTTATACATAAAATTTGATAGTTTTCATTATATATATATATATATGTGACAAAAGATATAGCTAAATCAAATTAAAACTGACAAAACTAAAGTTATTTAAATTTATTTAAACAAGTTTAGTATGAAACATTTTTATCTCAAAGAGTATTTAATACAAAAAAAGTATTTTTTGAAATTTTATTTCATCGCCAACCGGTGATAAATCGTCAAATATCGAAATTTTCATTATTTTTTTACGGACACTCTATCGAGTTTCCGCCTAATTTTTTTTTTATAAACATACCTATCCTCATGAGTAGAACATGCTATAATTTTTCCAGATTTTTCGGAGTATGCCCGTATGGAGACCTTCCTTGTTAGACATTTTCTTTCACCTTAGAAAACGATGAGGTTTTATTAAAATATTCTGGAAGTATTGGAAAGTGTTTCATGATCTATGATTGACGCATGATTCTGTTTTTCTTGTTTATATATAAATAAATAAAAATGTATAAAATATAAAAGCGAATTGGATAGGTGGGCGATGAACAAATAAAGTTTTGAAAGCACTGTACTAGATGATCTGATTAGTGATAATTCCGTTTTATATATATGTAGAAGTTATTGTTTGTAAAATGTTAATATATAGATAATTTAAATAAGTAGACGTTTGAATCACAATACGTACACTTTAATACAATTCTATAAGGGTAACTTTACATCACTTCGTTGATACTTTTCTAAATACAGCACCTTTTTCTTACTTAAAACTTACAACATATTTCTTACGAATAATTTGATTAGGCTTAACAATACCTTCCTTGGCATCTAATGAGCCGCTGCTTCATGCACAACATTATTTTTTAGACTGACTCTTTTCTAATTTTTGAATATGTCCAAACCTTGATCTCGTGATTGTGAATTTTCATTACTCGTGCTTTCAAATTATGGATAATAAAAATACCAGAGCATCAGTTAATTTGTTTATCATGTACGTCATAAAGAAAATAAAGTATGTTTAAATTTAAATCCTACAAATCGGTCATCCTGACATGATGGCGTCCCGACATCATCATCTTGGCTTATTATTTCTTTTTTATGTTTAAACAGCTACACTCTTGAGACTTTTATACATTTTTCTTTCATGTAAGATTTTGATTATAGGTTCAATACACATACACGTATATTTAATCTATCCGACTCGTCCAGGAGTTTAACCCATAGACCACAGCTTCATGTATTCGGCCCCGGTTGACGTCTTCCCTGGACCTTCATGATCTCCTACTTTCTTTACTTCATACCGATCATGATTCTTGGCTGCAGTTATCTCATATGGCCCCAAATATTTTTCTTTAAGTTTGATAGTATTGCCAAATTGCGTCCTCTTTATGGCGACGATATCTCCTATTTTGTATTTTCGTGGCTGTTTTCTTTTCTTATCAAACTGCACCTTGTTTTCTTCTTGTATTTTGAGTATATTTTTATTTGCTTCTTCTCTCATGTCTTCGCGTTCTTCCATCATACATTCGGTAAATTCTTCTTCCAAAATTTTCTTGATGTTCTGCATGTTACTGTCCTTCATTTTAACTCCTGTCATTAATTCAAAAGGACTATACTTGGTGCTTCGTGTTACTGCGCTATTGATAATTCTTTGTAATTTTGGTACATACTTATACCACTTGGATTCATCATCACTAGATAATTTTGACAAAACGGATATCATCACTCTGTGTATTCTTTCCACCTGTCCATTTCCTCTTGGCATCCCAGTTGTTATCTCTAGAGGTTCAATTCATTATCTTTTGTTTTGTTCGTTTTGCAGGATTTTATTAATCCTCGTATTTCTTCTCTGTTAGCTAAATTTGTAATATGAGTCAAATCCATTACGCCATTTTCGCATTCGATATTAACCATATCTTCCCAACCTCGATTATCGTTGCTGATATTTGGTGTGGCTACTCCATCTGTTTTGGAAGGGACTTTATTAATTTTAATGTAACCTACTTGTACTTTATTTTCGTTTATTATTCTAACGACATCTTCCTCTACTTTTAACGTCAGGCCTTCGATTGCTTTTCTACCTATTATTAAATCAAAGTTAGTTTCTTGTACCACATAAAATTTATCTTGTATTTCTATACCATCTACATAAACTATATGCAAGAAATACCCCAATGGTTTAATTTCTTTTCCACCTATGCCCGATATAGTTATATTGTCGCTGGTTAACTTTGGCGCGTTTATTGCCGTATGATATCTTGAATTGGCGATTGAAATATCACTCCCTGTATCGATTATTATGTTTGTTTTTATTCCTTGAATATTCAGGATTCTTCCTTTCTTTCGATTTAACGTGCCCGTATTAACTACTTTTCTTTGCGTGTTTTGGCTCCAATCTTGGTATTTCGTTTCTCGCCAATTTTGATTACGTTGCGGGTTATAATTTGAATAATTTTGTTGTGTTTTACTTCCCATGGTACAATTCTTACTCACGTGATCAGGTCTGCCATAATTATAACATATTATATGTGCCTCGTTTCTTCCATGGTTCACATTGTGCCTATTGTCAACTTGGCGCCTTTTCGAATTGGCGTAGTCAGCCACTCTCGATCGTTTATCCTCAAAACTCCCACTTGTATTCCTTATAGCTTGTTTATTGTAAACCCTTCGTGCCGTTTCGTAAATATCTAATTTGTTTACTAATTCGTCTATCTTTTTTATTATTAACAATTCCTCTGCAAAATGTGTCTTTGTTTCCGCAGGTAAATTATGCCTAATTTGATTAACTACAATTAATTCCGATAATTCCTCAAAGCTATCTATTTCAAGGCCGTCGATCCATTGTTTAAAATATACCTTGATCTCATAAGCGAAATCGCGCCAATTAGCCGATGGCTCTTTTTTGAGTGAGAAAAATTTCAGCCTAAACTCTTCTGGCGATAGTTTGTACCGTTTTAAAAGAATACTTTTTATATAGTCATAATCCTGCATTTCGGGTTCACTCTCCCTGGTTATTATATTAATCACATCTAATGGCATTAGGTTAATTAAATAGTTGACCCATTCTTTTTTATCAATGCCCGTTTGCGCCATTTGCCTTTCATACATAGCCAAGTATAAACTATTATCATTTGTACTATCGTATTTTGTTAATAATCTAGCAATTCATATTGCTTACCTGAATTTGTCCTTGTGTCCACATCGATGTGCTGTCTTGAATTTTCTTGTAGTTGTATTTTCTTAATCTCAAATTCTCTTTCGCGATCTTTTTCTTCCAATTCTATTCTCCATTTTCTCTCTTCCATTTCCATTTTCAGTTTCTTTTCTTCAAGTTCCGATTGCGCTTTTAGTTTCTTTTCTTCAGTCTCTGCTCTTAATTTCTTTTCTTCAAGTTCTGATTCCGCTTTTCTAGCTGCCACAATTACTTCTAGGCGGTCCTTTATAAAATCTTCATCGTAATCTTCCCAGTTTTTAATTAGCTTTATTAGGACACGGATTGTCGGTTTTTCTGGTGGTTGAATTCCGCATTCCTCACAGAGATCTATTAGATCAATTCTTTTAGCTTTATTTAAGGATACCATGTTTTTCAAAGTTGTACTTGGATAAATATGACTACGGTTTTTACACACTTGCCTTGTTCATTCACAATCCATTTTTTGACACTGGCGATTGACAACAATTTCTCTTCGATTAATATTTTACTATTTATTCCACTAATAGTCGCTTAAAATCCCGGCATCGAGCCCCCAAATTTGTAGAAGTTGTTGTTTGTAAAATGTTAATATATAGATAATTTAAATAAGTAGACGTTTGAATCACAATACGTACACTTTAATACAATTCTATAAGGGTAACTTTACATCACTTCGTTGATACTTTTCTAAATACAGCACCTTTTTCTTACTTAAAACTTACAACATATTTCTTACGAATAATTTGATTAGGCTTAACAATACCTTCCTTGGCATCTAATGAGCCGCTGCTTCATGCACAACATTATTTTTTAGACTGACTCTTTTCTAATTTTTGAATATGTCCAAACCTTGATCTCGTGATTGTGACTTTTCATTACTCGTGCTTTCAAATTATGGATAATAAAAATACCAGAGCATCAGTTAATTTGTTTATCATGTACGTCATAAAGAAAATAAAGTATGTTTAAATTTAAATCCTACATATATATATATATATATATATCATTGAAACGTTACATAAATACTGTACAGATTTCTATAGAAAATCTTTTAGAAATTTCCTTCCTCCAGTTTATCTCACACCCTATATCAACAGAAATACATATTTAACATAAACCAGAAACAAAAGCGCGAAGTAAAGATCATAAATTTTAGGAGAAAAAAAATATTTTACATGTCATGCCAATCGCTGTGTAGGAGAAACACATTCAAGCATTTATAATAAAGGGGGAAAAAAAGCAAATTTAAAAAAAAGTCGGATTATATATGATTGCCAATAAAAGAATATGAAAATTATCACTGATAGTTCTATATTGGATTAAAAAGTAAAAACGAAGTAAATGTAGTAAATTAATTGTATCTCACGATAAAGAAAAACCAGATTGAAAAAATATTAAATCGGATATTGCTAATGCGTAATGCTAGAATAATCCTTATTCACTTTTTTTGCGTCTCAAAATCATGTTTTAATATTTATTTTAAAAAGAAAGTACACCATATGTTGACTTATTGTGAATTTAAACAAAAAGTCAAATATTGTGAAAAAACAATAATAAATATTTATCCGTTTGTTTGTGCGTGCAATTAGAGGTCTGCACGGGCCGGAATTCACAGGCTCGAGGTCAGCCAGGCCCGAAAGAAAGCTATCTTGACCCAGCCCGTGTTAAATTTAGTGAAAACAGGCCCGACTCGGCCCGGCCTGGGCAAAAATGAATGAAATCAGACCCGACTCAATTTCCCCAGAAAATAACAATTTTTCTTACCATACAATTAAGATTTTTTTCTAGAATACTGCATACATATTTATGGGGAAATTTAACATTATACATTGATATATGTTTTAGATTACTATAAGTGCGCAAGCCATAGAATGCAGAATAACATCAGTACCGGCACGGCATGTAGTCCCAATATGTAGGAAAAAAATTATCCTGTCCCGGATCGAGTCTGCTGAAATAATTAAGGGGGCTGGTCACTCAGCTTCCGAATTCTCCTCCGTAATGTTAAGTCTATGGACTTTTGATGCATTCGTATATTTAAAATATCTTCTCGGGAAATTCATATTTTTAACATCTTTTTTTCTGTGTACTCTTCTTAAAGGATGTCTCTTTTTTTCTTAGTTTTCAAGATATTTCTAAAATCTATGCTGAATTTAATATTTTATGAGTTAAAAGCGGGCGAACTGTGAGTAAGATTTTAAAATTTCATATATAATTAAGTCTATACTTTAGAAATATTTTGAGAACTAAGAAAAAAAGAGACATGTTTTAGGAAGTGTACACAAAAAATACAAGTTAAAAATATTAATTTCCCGAGGAGATATTTTAAATATACGAATGCATCAGGTGCCCATAGACTTTACATTAGTGAAGGGAAATCAGAAGCTGGGTGACCAGCCCCCTGAAGTCCTGGTTCAGACACGATGCAACCGCTGCTCTACGCTGAATATGTTATATTTTTGTACTGATGTCAATCTAGTATCGGTTCGTGCAGCATGTTTATACTTATCCTCTTCTCAGTCACGTCTATTGAAAATTTTCCACATTTTATTCGCTTAGTTTGATCCTTTTAAAACGGGGCCGACTTTTTTCTTAAGCTTGGCCCCTCCCGCTTATTTTTATCATCGGCCTAACTCGGCCCGTTAGAAAAAATTGTCTTTAATCCGCCGGTCCGGCCCGGTGGAAATTTTCCCTTCATTTTGCCGCGCCGGGGTGCAGACCTCGGGCCAAGCCCCGGCCCCTGTAGACTTCTAGTGTGCATGTGCCCACATTTCTTTTCCATGTTACGAAATCAAACGCAAACCATATATAGACGACATTATTTTGCTTTGTTTAATAGGTTTCGCATTATGCAACAGAACTATCAGCCTTATTTTTCTGCACTCGTGGTCGTGATTATGGGATGGTGAAAACCTCAGAACGTCTCAGGTGGTGAACGTCTCAGAAGAAAACATCTCTGCAATAGAGATACTTCACGCTCCTGTCCCTGCCGGCGAAGGCACTCACGAGCTAATGCTAAACCTATGAGGAGGGTTTTTCTAATATCTCGTTTGCATTTCGACATTTTTAAATAATTTTATTTACATTGGATAGCCGAGATCCGTCTTTACATCGCACGTTTTTACTTTTTCGATTTTGGTTCCAGATATTTTTTAGAATGACACTTTCATTTTCAGAACCGGTTTTGAAAGTGAAAGTAACTTTATAAAAAATATATGCGACCAAAATCGAAAAAGTAGAAAAAGTGCGATGTAGAGACGGATCCAATGCAAAAAACATTATTTAAAAATGTCGAAGTGCAAACAAGATATTAGATAAATCCCTCCCCATAGGATTAGCATTAGCTCGTGAGTGTCTTCGCCGGCAGGGACAGGAGCCTTAAGGCGATTGAAGATGAGCTTGGAGTGCTTCGAAGTCTGTCTCGGAACCACTTGTTTCAGAATATTAATTAAATTAAACAGCTTTGTTTGGTTAGGGAATTTTCGGATTAATATCTATATTTTGAAAAATAACATCAGTTGCATATAATCGTTGTTGCCTGCTTATTTCCTCTCTTAGTAAATATTGTAAATTGTTGCATTTATTGCTAACCAGTAACTGTGCCTGATTTATCCGAAAACGTACTAACAACACATTCTGCGTAAAAAGCATAAAATTGAATGCACTTTAGGACGTAACTACAAAATTTTGTATCGTTTCAAATAAAAATTATAATTGCTCTTACAGTATTTATCAGAGGATTTCCTTAAAATACCTGTTTAATCATCATCTAAAGCAACTTGAAAACAACCCTTGAAATATCCTAAAAGTATCTTAAGAATTCTGTTTAAAAGACGTATTAATATATCTATATATCCATATACGATGAATTTTATGGCAATTAGAATTTGTATAGACAAGCTGAAGAACTGAAATCATGAATACAATTTAGCAAAGTTTGGAAGTTTTAGTAAAAATAGAGAAAATATGGAAATAATTTATGGAATTAAAAATTTACTACATTTTAAATCCTTTATATCCAGTAATTTAATGTAGTATAAAATAAGAATAATGATGCTGGCGGATTGAACTGAAATCATGAAAAATGATATAGCAAAAATGATATTGTGTAAGGAATTTACAGTAAAATTCCTTATTACATTATATTATTGTAACATGTCTCGAGAATTAGGGAAAATGTCCTTATAACACGTCATTTCTACCATTACAATAAGTTTTGATAATTAATAAAAATTCTTCTTTGATACAACATTCTTAGAAATCTTCAAAATTAGAGCAATTCCCGTATAAAATGAGGCTTGATAGCTTTTAAGAATTAACACCGCTAATTAATAGCAATTCAGATGTAAAATTTAATAAAAATGTAAATAACAACGGGATAGGAACAAAGTGCAAATTTTGTTAGGGGCAATGAATGTAAAAATATTTCGGATTTATGCTTAGTAGCAGGCAAATAGGCAAATAAAATAATAATTTTTGTTCGCAATATATCACGGAAAAAAATTACAATAGACAAAGTTAAAAAATAAGGAATAAACGAACACCATATAAATAAAATAAGATCAGGAAAATTAATCAGAAATTATATAGAATGAAACCTTCAAATACCGCCATGTGAGAGGAACTGACGACAAATAATAATTAGATTCAAAATGGAGCTTTTATTAAATTGAGAAATAACATACCATGATTCAAGTATATGCGAAAGCATGTTTTAGCAAAACAGGTCAGTTTAAAACTGAAACTAAAACAATGATAACTAAATAAATTATGTTTTACTTAACTATATACAATCTCTTTACATTCAAAACCTATTTTACATAATCATTATTTGAAACGATTTCTCTTCCCTTTCTGTCATTGCATGACATAACTTACGCATGTCTAACTCACAGAAAAGATCGCCTTCCACTATGAAATCACTACATCCGCATCTTTGATAATTACAATCCCTAGAAATGAGATTTATACGGATTCATTCTTGTGATAAAATAACATTAGAATATCCAAATCAATTATGATTACTCTAAAATTTCATTTAAAATGAGAACTGTGTTTATTTACTTTGAAAATCACGAATCCAATTAAAATTTGTCTATGATTTCGGAAATTCTATGAATTAGTATCAGAGTAATCAACTTTCGTATTTATCTACAGTATTGAGAAGATTTAGATTATTTTACTGAAACATATTACGACAGTAAGTATGACTATATTACTACTTACAATGATGTATACCTAAATTGAAACTTAATTGAAAAAATGCTCAGTCCATTGAATATATCCTTTAAAATGTCCAGGAAAAAAGCTTGATTAAAAACCTAAAGGAATTCAGCATTGGTGTATTGATTATTGTTCCGTAAAAAAAGCTATACTTATAGTTTTAAAAGTATTTCATTGGAATACATTTCAAAGGTCTTTTTTATTGGAAATTTTTATCACATTTTGCAGTAGTACTTCTCCAATTCAAAATATTAGAATAATGAAAAATAAAGCACAAAGTCATTCGAGATTTGCATGCATTTCGGTAGAAATGACTGCAATTCAGATTTAAATTACAACAGTATATGAGAGACAATTATTATTATATAGTATATAATATTAGTAGTATAGACAGTATGTTAGTAGACAATAAAATTGTCAAAATTTTGATGTGTTATTATCACATTCTAAATATTTTGTAGATGATCATAACATAAAAAAAATTGTGTTATAGTAAAGGTTTTTTACAATGAATTTTTTCCAAAAATTAAAAAAATATATAATAATTGTCACAACGGTTCAAAACATTAGACTAACACAGAACAAAAAATTAGTATAATTCCTTTAAACGCAAAACTTTGCAAATAGTTAATATTTAGTGGCATCTCCCTTGGCCTTAATAACGTCCCGTACATGATCAGGCATACTATTCACAGATGTTTTACTGTCACCTTTGCTGATATTTGCCTAAACAGATTTCACACTTTTCACAAGTTCATTTCTGTCCCTTGGAGCTGCATCCTGAAGGTGTTTCTTCATTAAATCCCAGATATTCTCCATGAGGTTTAAATCTGGCAAGGAAGTAACTTGATTTATTTTTTTGAAGTCCTTGAGGACGATTGTCTTTTACAGAATTTTTAATCTTTAATCACCGGTTTTTTAAAACAGAATTTTTTGTCTAATTGAATCGGGAAAATGCTCGGATTAAATAAAGCAAAATTTACAATAAAAATTTACTGGTGAGAATAATCCCCGATTCTGAGCGTCTTACGCGGAACGAATACCGGTCGCTAGTCCCCAAGGGGTTAAGCCAAGCAGTGGTGGACTTTGACGCGTGTTAAGATGCTGAATCTTGTTGGAAGATAAAGTTATCCTCAAATAGATATTCCGATAATGGAAGTATAAAATGCTCAAGCACCTCCATGTATATATCGGAATTTACCCTTCCTGTCAAAATGCACAGCTTTCCTCAGCCCTCGGCACTCATACACCTCCAAATCACAACAGAGGTGTTAAACTTAACGGACCATTTCAAACACTCTCTATTAAAACTTCTTGCTTGCAACGCAAAATACGGATACCCTGATGATCGGGGGAAACTCAAAACCTCAATTCATCCCTAAAAAGTACATTATTCCAGTCCTTGAAACCCCATTGCAATCTGTCTTTGCACAACAGCAATCTGGATCTTTTTTGTTTACATGTAAGATACAGTCATGTCTTGGGTACACGTGAATGAAAATCCAAGTACGTGCACCCGTTGCAGCGTGGTATAAGTTGAGGTATCGACTCCTTGTTCTTGCCACTTCCTACTGAGGAATCTCAGGCTCCTGAAGAGGTTTTTATGCACAATACGTTTCAGCATTCTGTCTTGTCTTAGGTTATTCGTTTATGACCACTGTTTACACAATTATTTTTTTAATTTTGAATTTCAGAAAAATATTTTAAAACCTTACTCACAGTTCCTTGAGAACAATTCACTTTTTCAACAATCATCTGTTGAAAAAATCCCTCATTACTTAGAGTCACAATTCTCTGTCTTTTTAGAGTCTCATATGTCTTTTTTCCGTCCCATTTTTAACTCCCATTTAACTAAAGATGACGATAAAACAAGCCTTTATATGCGTAATACCTCTAGAGAAGCGCCATTTGTGTAAATTTTATCAACACCGCTGACCAATCACAAAATTTTACAAATATTCTAATATATTGAAACGTATCTGAAAATATTTTAATTTTTTGAATAAATTCATTATTTTTTTATGTAAAATTTCTATGAATTCTTTAGGTTCATGGGATCAATATACCGTACATCAGTTTTTTGTAAACACTTTATAATTTTTTCGTTCGTCCCCGTTGTATATTTCTTTTAGATATCATGCATTTTATAAAACAATGTAATGTAATGTCTTTTTTGGTTTTTGTAATATTTCGAATTGGAGTAGTAGAATAATATTCACTTGGAGTATTCTTTTTATTTATGTACTGAGACAGTTTCCCAGTCCGTCGATGCTGAAATTCTCATAAAAATGATCAAATGTGACAACATTTAAATTAATTAGTGATTGCTGATTATCTGGTAGATATGTTGGTTTAAAAAGCTACTTAAAAATTGTAACACGTTACTATACATGAGTTTAATTTATTTGAAGAGCATTTTAATCACATTGTGATCTTTTTAAATGTAATAAAATATTAGTTTATTAAATAAACTGTAAAAGTTAGGTTCTATTAATAACCTAAAGTAGTTACAGCAGCTGTTTTGTTTTTGTTTGGAAAAAATGTTGGATTTGATGAGTATATTTGACTTAAAATGCAATTTAATGATGTAATTGCTTTTAATAACATAATGATATAATAACTTATAATAAATTTTAGCATTTTATTATTTTAGTTCGTTATATGTTTCAATTACGAAAAGTATAAATTTCTATCGTCATTTTTTTAGAATTATTTAATATATGATGTTTTGAATATAAATATATAAGCAATTTGTTGTAGATTTTCATCTTTGCGAATTTTTTTAATGACCTCAGCTGTATCGCGCTTCTGGTTATACCACACTTTTCCTTCTACGTTTTAACTTCCGTAAAAATATTAGTGCTAAAGATTAATGCTAAAATTTAGTAGTAGGTTTTTTAAATACATTATAAATTGCTTTTTATTAAAAATTATCACTTTAGCGCTATCGCACTTACATTATGAAAATTTTCAATTATTTACGTTTCAATTTTATTTTAGATATGTAATATGTACTATTTCAGTTTAAATTGAAGTAATTAAGCTCTTTTTTAAAATGGGTCGGACCTGGACCATATGCACATTACTGACTCATACTTATCTAAGATGTATCATCATCATTAAACTATTATTTCTAAATTTCAAACTTTTAAATGATGTTCATATGCCGAAGGCGTTGTTAATTTAATGTGTTCAAAATATAAAATTATGGAAGAATACATTCATAAAGCATTATTTTTTGTCTTGTTTCTTCTTTCCTTCCTTTTGTTTCATTTTTTTTTTTTTTTTTTTTTTTTTTTTTTTTTTTACACATGAATATTTTAAAAAGAAAATGCGATCTACTGCCAAGACGTTTTGTTTGCAAAACTATCTTGGTATATTTTACCAGCATACAAATAAGTAATTTAGACGATAGCATTTAATAAATAAAGTAGAAGTATTGTTTATAGGTTCTTATTTAAGCGTTTTTGTATTTATACGTTTTACAGCTTATGTCCCAAATTATTCTTATGTGTTTTATTCATAAAATGTGTCACTTATATGAAAAAAGTAAATTCTTAATTTATTTTGTTCGTTTTTCTACAAGCTTTTATCTAGAATTTCAAGCCCCAAATATTTTCTAGAGTAAAACAATCTAACTCTAAATCGGATTTATACGTGCCTTTCTTATATACCAGGGTCATCCAGAAAGTAAGTTTCCCACGGCTCGTAAAAAGAAACAAAACATAGCTACCTGGTAAGATTTATTACAAAAGGTACAGCAATGTTTCAGCTACTTCTCAACATAAGAACCACCGTAATCGTAGCACTTATCATAACGTCAGTGTCCCAGTGTCACTGAAGTGTCATTGAAGTCTGCCACCTGGGAATGGATCCAGCTTGTCACAGTTGCCAACCCATATCTCATCACTCTTAACGATCCTCGTTATTCTCATCGTAGTATCGCAGCAGAAAACTGCAGAAAAAATTGGCGATGCATGAAAACACTTTTTGTTCCGGAAATTGAGCACCCGGTGGGTGTCGAAGAACCTTACACTCGAACACAAAACTAAACGCATGGGAACAACATTGCCTTTTCTGCAGTGATACTACGATGAGGGCAACGAGTACCTCAACAGGATCGTTATGGTTGATGAGACATGTACGGAAACAACAGTGGCACCAATACCGCAGACGGTAACGTCAGGAGTAACATTTCCTGCTTAAAACTTACTTAATCAAAATTTGTTTTGGAAATAAAGGTAAAAGAATGTTAAAAAACGCTTATTTAAAATAAATTTCAATTTCATTAAAAGTTACTCTAATTGTGTTTATTAAAATAAACTTAACATTATTAAAATATAATAATAGAATTTTATTGTGTACTCACAATCTGAAATCGTGAATTTAATTTCTTTTTTAACTATACCAGTTTTCCGTTATAAGATTTCCTGGTGCTGTCTCTTAGAAATGAATAAAAGGTTTTCACGGTGTAAACTATTTATTTAGTATAAAAATTCCGAAAAAAGCAAAGAACACATCAGGGTAAGGTGATGGTTGCAGATATTAGACAGAAATAGAAATCGATCAATTAGTCATATCTCAAAAACCTGCCAGTTAGACAATACAATGTTCCGAAATTGCTTTGCACAGAAACTTTTGGTGTAAACATATCACTTTTCGTGAAATGATTGAGTGAATACGGAGAGGTTAAACGAGGGAGAAAAAATTAAATGGGAAGATATGATGATGCGTGCCATAAAATGGATTTATAATTTGAATGATGAATGACACTTTTCGTTTCATGTAACGCTTAAACTGCAGCATTTCACACCGCTTTAAACTGTATTATATTACATGTAAGATGTAGTTAGGCTGTCAGTCTGCGTAAATTATACCAAGCTGTATTCTGAAACTGAGCATTAGCATTCACACGGCGTTTCAAAGTGCATTAAAGTCATCCTGCTCCTTCGGTAAATGATGCAGCATCGCTGAATGAGGAAATGCTTTCATACATTCACGGTTGTGCACATTTAAATAGATGCATGGAGCTATCGTTTGTAACATGTTTCTGGTACGCACAACCTTTCGTATTAGAACACGCGCAGAACTTTCTGTACGGTAAAGGATTTACATTAAATCAGATAATTCAGAGAGGGGCTGATTAAAATCAAACATTTCTTGCGAAAATAGCAATCTTAAATAGAATGGAAAATCGAGCGCTGTCGATTATGTTTTGCCACTGGAGGGCGCATTAAGCATAATTTTCTTATTAAAATAATGTTTAGCCTTGCTTACATGTGTGGTAATTAGTACCTGGCTAACCAATCTTCACTCTCACTTTTACATGAAATAAGCACTTTTCCTGAAAGGTTTTATTTAAATCGCATAGTGTATTTTTATGGTTGGAATTTTTTAACGTTAATTTAGCCCACTTCTAATTAAGCTATTGACCTGAAAAGTGGAACACATACATATTTCATGGCAATACAATTTTTTAAAAAATATCCGGTCCCGCACATTAAAACACATTCAAAACGCTGGTCCAAAACTTGCAATTTATCCGCAGAAATAACATTGCGTTTAAAGGTATATATAAATATTATACAGACATACATACAATAAATATAATAAAACCAACTGGAGTGAAAAATTAGCCAGAGCAAGGAATCGAACCCGGGACCACAGTATACGAGACAACTCTCAAACATTTTAATCGCCTTGTTGCTCGCGTCATTATGGCGACAGCATTGCGCGACGCATACATTTGTGCTTTATAATATAGGTTGACTTTTGGAAGTTTCACTTCGTAACGTATGTTTATTGTAACCATTGCTCCAACTCTCATCTGCTTAAAACTATATATATTCAAATACGTTTGCGTCAAATTTTTGCCAAGCATAATGACACTTGGCGAAATACCGCCAAATTTGGCAAACAAAAAATTGCCTTAAATAAAACCCACTCGGATGACTGCCCACTGACTAATTTGGCTAAATTCTCATTCAAATTCAGTATTGACGAAATCTGAGAATGGAGCTTTTATAATAGGGTTCCTCGCATTTTAGCTTCGTGTTTTCGTGTAAAATTAGATAAAA
Source organism: Maratus speciosus (assembly GCA_963932465.1). Taxonomy (NCBI): domain Eukaryota; kingdom Metazoa; phylum Arthropoda; class Arachnida; order Araneae; family Salticidae; genus Maratus; species Maratus speciosus. The sequence continues at coordinate 455,495,628 of OZ010788.1, read as the reverse complement.
TCTTAAAATCTAGGGATAGGGGAGCTACATTTTCCTTTCGGTTCAGACCGGAAGAACTTTTTTTCAGCTCAACCCGCAATATTTCACATTTATCCATCATTTTTTAGTTCATATTTGTTAACAAGCTTTTCATATTCCTTGCTAAATGTCTCGGGTAAAAGTTTATTAGCATTTCTTTTTCTTTGGTAACAAGAAATGATTCTATATTATTAAATAAGACCGAAAAATAAAACAATATTTTCGTGTATATTATTTTTTTAATAATGTTTTATTCAAAGTGTATGAAAAAAAACTATTTTTTTTTTCCTAAACCAGAATAAGAAAAGTATTGCTGGATATGACATATGACTACAATTAAAAGCTTCGGCCTTCCAGAAAACATTAAAGTGGGGACATTAGTTTATTTCTGTGATGCAAATTTTTGTAAGAGTAACAAAAATTTGCATCACGGAAACAAATTTTGGTAACAAATCTGATCATAAATTGACCAGGCTAATGTGAACCGAGCGTTAAACTGCACGATCAGTTGGTTGTAACTTCTGTTCATGGATTTTTATTAATCGTTTAATGTTTTCTAAGCACCCCAAGCTTTTATTTTTAATCACATGTCATATCCAGAAATACTTTTCTTATTCTGACTGAGAAAAAAAAATATTTTTTACTTTTTAGGGTACTTTAAATTAAATAAAACCTTATTATTTATGTATATTTTTTATTTATTTATTTCAGCTGTTTTTTGTCTGGCGTTAATATCGTCCTGTCGATGTACTCCATTAAAATCCAATCAACGTATCAAAATCGATTGAAGCAATTACCATTTCAAAAATTATAAAACTTGAAAATTTACTCTTATAAAAATTACTTTTTTTTCAAGTACCTGCAAAACAATAACTTAACTGCATATTTTCCAAGTGCACATTTACTTAATAGTACCATAATGCAAAATAAACTGACGACAATTTTTCAACGGTGCAAAAGACTTTTAGATTCGTACTTTTTGAAAAAAGAAATCTTTGATCATTAAGCTCTGAACATTGTCGTTATCGCTGCCATTTTGATAAGATCTTATGTTCAGTATTTTTTTATGACGTTGTTTGTAAACTTTATTTTCTGCTGGTTTGTAAAATAAAACTATGATGAAAAGTCATCAGCGATGGGGATAGATAATTTTTAATCAAGGAAAAATCAAAAGCAGTTTTAAAGCTGCCGCAAATTGTCGTTATGAAGTATAATTATAATGGCAAAGGAAAAATAAAATTATTAGATACCTCACTTAGTTTGAATAAAATAATTAATTTTATATTTTCACATGCATAAGCTTTAAATAAATCAATGTAACAACGAACAACTGTGCAAATTAAAATGAATTTCCTGTATATTTCAAATTCATGGTAAGATAATTTGTGATTATCAATTGGAATTTGCAGATTATCCCGTGGTATAAATAAATAAATGCAGGGTGATTCCGAAGATATTTTTCAAAAAAGGAAAGGCGAATCAATGTACGTAAGGTCATAGTAAGTACATAAAGTACGTAAAGTCAACTACGCAGGCACCTACTACAGAGTCGTTAACGTCTTAGAAGACTGCTCAGCCAATTTTTTTATTAATAGTATAAACAATCCAAGACAGCCAACCCGCAGGTTCAGATGGCATTGTATACATATTCTGCTTAAATATACTAGTTTAAATATATTACCCGATCTTGCTAAAATAGACATTACAGAGCTCAGCAGCTAAATGACATTCGTGTGAAAAAATAAAGTATTTTATACTAAAAAAAAAACATTGTAGTAACGTAGCATATATTAGTACAATAAAGGAAAATACAAAATACATACTAACTAAAATCAAAACAGAAAGAGCCCCACCAGTGGCTGAGAGGTTCTGCTCTCGAAGCTGGTAGATGGGAGGTGCTGGGTTCGATCCCAATCGCGCCCGTCGGCCTAATCGTTCGAAGTTTTCCTGGTTTTCTTCGAGCCATGGATTTCCATGCGTAAATACGGGTTAGGTTCCCTTAGAAAGACCCCCACGAAGGGCACTCCTCCCTCGGGCCCATATCCCTAGTGTAGATAATCGGCCGTCACCAATCAACCATCAACCAACCAAAACAGAAAGAAAGATAAAATACAAAATACAAAAAGCATGAGATTAATGAGAAAAATTTTCATCAATAAGAGGGGCTATAGAAGATAATTAATCGGATGGGTTTTCGAAAACGTACTGATTACATTCTAAAAGCGTCATAGAGCTAATATTCTTTTGACTAAGAAAAATTTGCTAATGATGTACGAAATTCAAGAAATATCTCACATAGTACGTAATTTACGGATGTACAAATAAAAATCGTACAGGAACATAGAGTCGCAATTCATTTGAAGGGTCAGGGTGAAAAATTATGACTTTTTGTGAAATTTGAGATGGTAGTGTGATATGTGAAATTGTGAGGTGTAGTTTTGTTTGGCGCCCTTGGTTAAGCAAAAAAATAAGGTAATTCTTTGAAAAACATGAAGACAATATAAAAGAGAAGAACGATAAAAGTCAACTCTCGTATAAAAGTAAAAACGATGAATAATTGTTATTTGTGACTACCATTGTTTTTCCCCTGACCCTTCATTTATTTCGTCAATAATATATGATAGCTCATTCAAAATTGAATCCGAATTTTTGTTCAGAATTTTAAAGATAATGAAGACACTGTAACGATATTTTCAACAAATTTTACTAGTTTTGTTTGAAATATGATGATATCGCAAAATGTGTTGAAAGTACACAGTAATTTGGACAAGTGATACTATACTTATTGTCAGCTGTATTCCAAAATGTGGAGAGTCTGGCTCAATGTTTCTTGCTCACAGATAGTTTAGCCAGTTAGTCTCTAGTGCGCATAAGAGAAAATTATTTTGATCAGTTTAATCTTATCAAACTTCAATACACTTGAAGTAATCTAAAAGTTTTCAAAAACTTTTAAGCCGCTGCAGGTTATGGAGTTTTCAGCCCATTATCTATGTGTTAGCCAGATTCGACATTGTATTGGAATTTGTTTATAATCTAAATTATGCTCCTTCCCATCCTGGCACATTTTATTCACATGTGTCAGTATATATAAAATTTATTGGTAGATTTGTATTGCTTTATTTATCGTATGGCGTACGCGCTGTACGTAAGGTAATGATGGTCTTGGGTAAAATCATGAAATATAGGGTGTACAACATGACTGTCAATTGGTTAAGTCTGACCATGAAATTAATATTTTTACATAAACGTAAAAATTAAGCATTCAATTCTTAGCAGAATTTAAAATATTTTGCTGTCAATATAGTCGTTAAAAATACTATATGGTACAGAAATCGTTAGCTTGGAAAACCAAACCCACCATATGTGAACAATTACTGAATTATGCCTGTTAAGAAGGCTGCAAATAACAGGGGGCATTGCCCTGAATAAGGATGACCGCAACTACAGCATTTTAAATTAAAACATTTCTTAGAAATATTTATTTAGTCACAGTATAATGTAAGGTTTCATTAAATTTTTTCTGGTGTCCGTTGCTAATAATAGCTATTACGTTGACTAATTTTAACTTCAAGCTAATAGAAAATTAATGCATGATCGAGGCTCATTTTCTCTCTTTTGGCAAGCTTTCCGGTATAAAAATATATCGATATAATCTAAAATGCAAGGTATCGATGCAACTGAATGAAAGCTGCCAGGTGCATTTTCATTCTAAATTACACGAAAATAAAAAAAATTCGTTATTTTAAAAAACATGTTCTTAGAATATAAATTAAATTAAATGTTTTCAAATATAACGCCTAATTTTTATATTTTTAGCTTTCATTTGGTAATTTCATATCCACCTATTAATGATGTATGGCAAAGCTCCAATTTTCCATTTATGTATTCTACGTAAAAGTATTCTAAAAATAATGATGCATAATAATGTTGAAAGGAAGTAAGATATTCTGAAGTGAGACATAGGTTGCACTTATATTTTGAATTAGAATAAGTGAAAAGTATGAATGAAACAAAATCATTGAATCGTCTGTACTAGATAACGTGTTTACGCGAAAATAAAACCAGATATCATATTAATTTTTGATCGTAAAGGTACATTATGACTTATATTCAGGAAATGTCACACAAAATTCCTCTTCTTGTCGTTGAAAATAGCTAATTCTTAAACCGTTCATTTTAGAGGTATAATCCCAATTGCAAAAATTTTTCGAATTATGTTGTACATCAGTCATACTGCCATCGTTTTCTGATACTGAAAACAGAATTAAAGGCGTTTTTGGTGCTGAAAAACATCAAAAATTCATAAAATTTAAACTGTGATAACTCGGAACGTTTTGGTCGTACAAAAATAGAATTTTTAATTTTTTCCTTGTTAATACATGAAGAAGGTTTCCTAAATATAACTTATAGGTTTCAAGGCTCATGTAAAAATTTTAATTTCTTACTTTTAAAAAAAATAGCTATTTGGATATAAATGAAGAACATATTCATATGATGAAGAACAGTAATTGAAAGATTTTTGTAATTGCAACTAAAACCAACGATTTAGGAATCAGCTATTAGACAACGATAATAAGCGACGCCCTGTATATTTCATTCACAATAATTTACATCTATTAATTTAAAACAATGTACATTTATTCATACCTTTATGTACAATAATCTAAAACTATTCACATTTTTCATATTCAAAAATTTACATTTATTCAATTACAGTCACACGATCTTTATTACTCTCTTCTATCTTCAATAGAAGAAAGTATTGTAATCGAAATTTTTTTCGACTTCCGGTTTTCGACGAATTTACACGTTTTGGGGATCAGAGATCACGAAAAACATGTTTATGTAAAATGTCCGTGTGTTCGTGTATCTGTGTGTTCGTGTATCCGTGTGTCCGTATGTCCGTGTGTCACCAGAGTACCATCAAAAAGTTATGTATAGAACTGAACCAATTTTTTAAAAAGTTTTTGGCCATGGCAAGAAGCTCCTCCCAGAATTTCAAAAAAATCCGCCGGTAAAGGGCGCTGTAATAGGGATTTTTGTGCATTTTGAATACTGTACCATCGAAAAGTGTATGAAGTTATGCATAGAATTGAACCAAATTTTTTGTGTATGTTTTTGGCCATGTCAAGAAGGTCCTACCTGAATTTGGAAATATTCCGCCAAAAGGAGGCACTACAATAGCAATTTTTGTCTAATTTTCTTTATTTTTTGTAGTCTGCACACCAGTGTCTCGGGAATCGACGGGAACTTCCCATGCTGATAAGCCGACTATTCGCGAACAGCTGATATACAACAGAATAACGAAAAACTATTGCTTTTAATAAATATCATGCTAGAAATTAACTCTTTTTACTCCGATTAATTGACTGAAGCAGAAATTTAAGATGAAAGTCAAAGTTGATATAGTATTGAACTAATAAAAATGAAATATTGACATTTGTAACAACATTTTGAAATATTAAAATATATGAGATAGAAGAAAGTTTTCGGATTGGCACATCCAACTAGTCTTATAGATTTGAATTTGCTTGAGTTTTAATTGGCCAGTACTGACGAGGGGTAACAAATAAAATAGTGGTTGTGTTAGGTAGCTTTCATTACAAAAAGCTACCTATTGCAGCCGTTCGGAGGAAAGCGATTTCAAAAAATTTTGGTATATTTTCATCGATCATGACCCCCAGACACCGAAACCACCCTCCGTTCAAAAGTTGATATACAGGGTGATTCATAAAAGATGGGCAGAACTTTAAGGGGTTATAGTACACTTAAAGACAAATAATATTAAATAGGAGACTAAGGATCCCAGACGTATTCCCAAAGAGATAGGGGGCATTAAAGTTTAGGGTCCGAAATTTCAAATGATTATAAAACATGGAAAAATTGGTCGATTCGTTTGCGGTTTTTGCAAAAAATTTTCTTTATGCCAGTATTTTCTTGAAATAAAATTTTAAAGTTCAATTTCAAAAAATGCCGATAGGGGGCGCTTTAGACTTTGGAGTAACAAACAACTATTTTTTAACGTTATTTTTTGTATTTCTTTAAATGATTTCGAAAGCTTAGACTTAAACTTAAATTTTGATCTAAAAATCTGAGTCCTAACGAGTAGTTAAGTAGCATAAACTGAAATTTGAAATTTGAAACCCTTCTCCCCCCAGAACAAAAATCAGTTATTCCCGATCTTTGTGTCGTAGATTAGGCTCTAACTACTGCCGCGTTTTGCTAAAATTATTCTTTATGTCAGTATTTTCTTGAAAATAAATTTTAAAGAAAATTTTCAAAAAATTCCGATAAAGGGCGCTTTAGACTTTGGAGTAACGAACAACTATTTTATACCGTTATTTTTTGTGCCTCATTAAATGCTTTCTAAAGCTTAGACTTAAACTTAAATTTTCAGCTCAAAATCTGAATCGCTGAGCGTGGTTCAGTAGCGAGGGGAGGGGGTTCAAATTTCAACTTCTGAACATAGTTCAGTTTGCACTACTTAACCATGCCCAACGATTCTGTGCTGTGATACGAGGCAAAAATACAACTTTCGTCAAGGACTGCATAGTCGGAATTCACTCATAAAGGCACTGGCACAGTTGGAAACGTCGCTCATGCAAACGTTAAAGCTCCATTCCTGACGCTAGTCACCGGGTGAAGAAGGAAACAGAAAGTATGCAAATGTCAAATGGGGAAGAAGAAGAACACGTATGCAAAATTTCGACACGATTCAGGCATAAAAACCACTGAACGGTGAGTCAAGTGTAAGTCGCTGTAGTAATGAATCGGAAGATGGTGCCCTTCACGAATAAGGAAAAGGCTGAGATGCATTTAATTTACGGAGCGGCAGATGGAAATGGTGCAGAGGCACAACGAATGTACGGAGAGCGATTTCCCAACAGGCGGTTGCCTAACCGCAAAACTTTCGAGCACTTGCACAGACAGTTGTGTGAGACGGGATCATTTCTCGCTTCCCGGTCGAATGCAGGTCGTGCAAAAAAGGACGAATCAGTAGTTGTTGCAGAAGCCATTCTGGATGTAGTAGCGGCGCAGCCAAGTACAAGTACACGAACAGTGGCTAGGCAGGTGGATACCTCACAGTCCATGACTTGGAGGGTACTGAAGGATGAAAATTTGCTCCCGTTTCATGTGCAACGAGTCCAGAAACTGTCTCCAGGGGATTATCCAAATCGTATTGAATTCGCCCGCTGGTTTCTGCAGCAGAACACGCTAAATCCACATTTTGGACGAACTGTGCTTTTCACCGATGAATGTACCTTCACACGTGAAGGTACATTTAACACACACAATGCACATGTATGGGCGGATGTCAAACCACATGCTACGTATCCACATGCTCATCAGAGACGCTTTTCCATCAATGTTTGGGCAGGAATCCTCGGAGATCACCTAATCGGACCGTACCTTCTTCCTGAACGCCTCAACGGTAAAACATACCTCACATTTCTGCAACATGTGCTGCCAGACCTGTTAAACGTTGTTCCTCCACGCATCCGGCGGGTCATGTGGTTCCAGCACGATGGAGCGCCAGCCCATTACGTACGAGACGTCCGCAACTATCTGGACATCACATTTCCGAACAGATGGATTGGTCGAGGTGGTCCTGTTGCTTGGCCTGCTCGCTCGCCAGATCTTTCACCCCTCGATTTCTTTTTTTGGGGACGATTGAAGGCTCTTATGTATGAGACACCCATTGAATCCCCCGAGGAACTGGTCGCCAGGCTTTCCGCCGCTGTAGGGGAAGTGCTCGAAAAGCCTGATGTTTTCGCGAATGTTCGTCGTTCCATTCTTCGCCGTTGTTCTGCGTGCATAACCTCTGGTGGTCACAATTTTGAACATTTATTGTAATTACATGTTAATAAATATGCTTTGGTAACATAATCCTAATTTGTGTCTTTTTACCTCGTATCACAGCACACAATGTGTGGACATGGTAAACTGAACTGTGCTCAGGAGTAGAAATTTCAAACCCCTCTCCCCAGAAATTTAACCACGTCTAACGATTCAGATTTTGGGCTGAAAATTTAAGTCTAAGCCTTAGAAAGCATTTAATGAGACACAAAAAATAACGGTATAAAATAGTTGTTCGTTACTCCAAAGACTAAAGCGCCCTCTATCGGAATTTTTTGAAAATTTTCTTTAAAATTTATTTTCAAGAAAATACTGACATAAAGAATAATTTTAGCAAAACGCGGCAGTAGTTAGAGCCTAATCTACGACACAAAGATCGGGAATAACTGATTTTTGTTCTGGGGGGAGAAGGGTTTCAAATTTCAAATTTCAGTTTACGCTACTTAACTACTCGTTAGGACTCAGATTTTTAGATCAAAATTTAAGTTTAAGTCTAAGCTTTCGAAATCATTTAAAGAAATACAAAAAATAACGTTAAAAAATAGTTGTTTGTTACTCCAAAGTCTAAAGCGCCCCCTATCGGCATTTTTTGAAATTGAACTTTAAAATTTTATTTCAAGAAAATACTGGCATAAAGAAAATTTTTTGCAAAAACCGCAAACGAGTCGACCAATTTTTCCATGTTTTATAATCATTTGAAATTTCGGACCCTAAACTTTAATGCCCCCTATCTCCTTGGGAATACGTCTGGGACCCTTAGTCTCCTATTTAATATTATTTGTCTTTAAGTGTACTATAACCCCTTAAAGTTCTGCCCATCTTTTATGAATCACCCTGTATATATATATATATATATATCTGATATTTGTCATACTGTAACTCTCGTATTTATGAACCGATTTGGATGAAACTCGGTGTGTACATAGTGCAAACAAATGTCTCGACCGAGTTCGTTGGCCAGCTTCATCCGCCATATTGTTTCAAAATGGCGGCCATTTAAATTTTTTTTAAAAATTTTAAATTTGAAATGTGGAACCAAAAAACTAATAATTGAAAAATATTTTTTTCTTATGTGTTTGACCTTGATACAAAGATTCCGGAGCAGTTTTTGTTTCGCCTATATCTTAAAAAATGGCTGAGTTATAGCACTTTGAATTTCTAGCGAGGCTGACATTTTGAAACGACCTGATTTTTGTCACGCGATAACAGGCGTATTTATGAACCGATTTGGATGTACCTTGGTGTATACATAATACGTACCAATTTCTCGACCGAGTTCGTACGCCAGCTTCATCCGCCATCTTGTTTCAAAATGGCGGTCATTTAAAATTTTTTTATAAATTTAAAATTTAAAATGAGGTACCAAAAAATTGAAAAATGAAAAAGATTTTTTTGTATGTGTTTGACCTTAATACCAAGATTCCGGAACAGTTTTTCTTTCTTCTATATCTAAAAAAATCGCTGAGTTATAGTATTTTGAATTTCTATTGTGGCTGACATTTTGAAACAGCCTGATTTTTGTCACGCGATAACAGGCGTATTTATGAACCGATTTGGATGTAACTTGGTGTGTACATAGTACATACCAATGTCTCGACCGAGTTCGTTGGTCAGCTTCATTCGCCATCTTGTTTCAAAAGGGCTGCCATTTAAAAAAAAATTAAATTTTAAATTTAAAATGAGTTATCAAAAATTGAAAAAAGAAGAAGATTTTTATGTGTTTGACCTTGATACAAAGATTCCGGAGCAGTTTTTGTTTCGTATATATCTTAAAAAATGGTTGAATTATAGCACTTTGAATTTCTAGCATGGCTGAAATTTTGGAACGATCTGATATTTGTCACGTGATAACACGCGTATTTATTAACCTATTTCGATGTAAGAAGGCATGTGGATAGTATATCGTAATGTCTCGACAAAGTTCGCTGGCCAGCTTCATCAGCCATCTTGTTTCAAAATGGAAGCCATTAAATTTAATAAAAAAATTATATTTAAAGTGAGGTGCAAAAAAATTAGAAATTAGAAAAGGTTTCTTTCTTAAGTATTTGACCATGATATAAGTATTCCGGAGCATTTTTTGTTTTGTCTTTATCTTAGAAAATGGCTCAGATATAGCAGTTTGAATTTCTAATGTGGGTGACATTTTGAAAAATCTGATTTTTTGCCTGCGACGGAACTTGTATATATCAACCGATTCCGATGTGAGTGAGCATGTGCACCGGAATTACTAAGGTCTCGACCAAGTTCACTCGTTAGCCTCATCCACCATATTGTCTTAAAATGGCAGGAACTTCAAGATATCGCCGAATTTGGTAACCAAATATACGTTACTTTAAATAAAAGCAACTTTGATAAAACTGACTAATTTCGCGAAATTCTCATTCATAATGATTTAGTATTGATAAAGATTAGGATTGAATCTCCTATAATCGGTTTCCACTAAATTGAGCTTCGTGTGTTTGAATAATATAAGCTTGCTTTTTAAAAATAAGGAATATGAAAGCTACCTCTTCCTCCCGGCACTGGCCGGAAGGACTTTTTTCGTATATACTTACTTTATATATTTGTATTAATGGTTTGTGTTAATGTTATGTGTTAATGCTTTGATAATACAGGTATTGGCTATGTGACGATGCTTATGTAATGATTTTTTCTATAGCTGTGTGGTTGTGGTAGCTTAACGCTTCAGTAAATTGTGTTATAAGGAAATATTCCCAGTATACTTTTGAATAAGGCTTCAATACATTATTTTCGTTTTAAATATCTGTCCATTTAGCGTATCTGTAGAAACCATTTTATTTTTACCAATATTTTTTGGCATGCTAAATTTCAAAGAAGATTTTTTTCTCTAGCATTTTTCCAACTTTCTCCATTCCTCCCGTTGTCAACTAAGTAAAAAGGTATATGATTTTCTAAACGCTGATACACTTTTGTCAAAATTTTAAACTTACGATGATATCTTAAATATTGGCTATTTCAATCAAATAAAGAAATTTTACGAATCAAAAGAATGCTTTTTTGTCGATAGGTTTTTGTTTTTTTTTTAGGTAGAAATTATTTTTAGTATAGGGCTTACTTTCGGGATAGTTCAAGAATCCTTTAAAATACTGCTCGGACTAATTACATGATTAGGTCATGTTTTTGGGGAAACAGGGTACTGGGTTATACTGCAAATGTTTTCCCGATATTTTCACGAATTGTTTACCTCGTAAAAAACAACTCGTTGCAAATGGTTTCACCAAGCTTTAAACTTAAAACGACAGGCATAAAAACAAGTGATATCTCATGTGAGTGATATTGGTGGTCATGTGATATTGTATGAGATATTGGTGTGAGTGATATTGGTGGTTGAGTCATGTCAGTGATATTGGTGGGAGCAATTTTTAACACTTTATATTCATTATAGTTTAATGAATTATTGAATTATATGTTTAGGGGGATGCTTCGTAAAACACCCTATATTATATAGCATGTGCATTATACATACGCAGGGCCCGACTAGCAAGTTTCTGTGCCGAGGGCACTTTCAATTTTTCGTCCCCTTTAGGTTTTGATTTATTGAGTTGGTTATTTGGGTTGATTTACTAAGATTAATTTTTTTTACATATTACACACTTTTTCGAAAAGTGTCAACTCAAAAAATTAAGTTTTCCAGACAATTGAAAAACGGTTCCAGGAATAAAAATATTTTTCTATTATTTATTGAAATGTGCTTTTAACCATAGATTGAGACATATTTTTGTCATTTCATTGTATTAATATCTCAAATATCACATTTTTTTCTTTTCGAATAAATGTGCAATATGATAAAATTGAATGACTTGATAAATACAGTGCATCAATTACTAGAAAATAATGATAAGCAGACTACTTATTAATGAGGTTATTGATATTAAATGATAAACCAAACCAATACTGAGTACAAACAAATGCCCTAAAAGTATTAAAACCACTTATATTTTAAAGCTAATTACGAACTTTTGTTTTCTTCTGAAACTGCAGAAAAAAAAATAAAATATATCTTTTTTCAGAATTCATACCATTTAATTTTTAGTATTAATAAATAACTTCATAAATTTTCGTGCCTCACAGGAATTTCGTGCCCAGGGCACGGGCCCTGGGTACCCATGCAATAGTCAGGGCCTGTACATGCATAAAAATAATTATAAGAGTTTCTCGTTAACCCACATCCATCGACTACAAGTATTTTTCTTTTTAGAAGAGTAAAAAATAGCAACGTTAAAAATACCAAATTTTTTTAATTTCCAGCATACCGGTTTTGGTAGCATATAGCTTCCTCAGTGCTAAGGATGGCGGAAATTTGCTCACATATATAGGAAAGATGGGGATTCAAGTTAAAGGTTCCCATCTCTCCTATATATGCAAGCAAATTTCCGCCATCCTTAGCACTCAGGAAGGTATGCTATATGCTACCGAAACCGGTATGCTTGAAATTTAAAATTTTTGGTGCTTTTAACGTTGTTATTTTTTGCACTTCCATTATTGTGGAAGGTTAAAAAATAAATAATAAAATTATAATAAATATTAAATGTTTAATATAAAAATTAACTCTGAATTCATAAAACAGTAACTAGCTACCAAATAAATTTTGTACAGGAAACAAGGATCGGATCGCAAGTCCCTTATTCTGTCAAAGAAAAAGGTGTTTCTTGCTCTAAGCCGATCCCGGATTTTCGTTGACAGCTTTAGCAAAATTTAAGATCAACTTGGCAAATCTTTCAATAGACTGGCATTTTGTGTTAAATGTGATGACATCACTCGAAGTGCACTGTTAGTAGTGTACATGTACAATCAGCTGGATTCTGAATTATGGAATTTCAATAACGTATGGGCGCAAATGGGGTGTTATTTTCAACATTTCTCATGATATTGTCACGTTTCACAAAAAGCAAAATTATTCTATGGGAAATATCGTTACGATACCGTAATTATTGTTAAAAGATTCAAAAAAATACGCGTTCATATTGGAGTAAGACCCCTTGTATTTTTGAACAGAATAAGTATTTTGCGATTCTGGTTTCCTAAAAAAAAATTATTATTCTTCGTGAGTATTATCAGCTCTCTGATTTTGTAAAGACAGTTTGAGAACACCTTGTACCAATGTATGTTTAACAATTAGATCTCATAAATGACTTCTTCTTACCCATCACTTCTATATTAATATTTGATTCCTGACTTTATGCCGATGCCTGTTTTCTAAGTAAAACTGGAGTGAGACACCCTGTATTTTTGGACAGAATAAGTATTTTGCGTTTCTGGTTACCTATAAAAAAGTTACTTGTATTCATGAGTATTATCAGCTCTCTGATTTTGTAAAGACAGTTTGAGAACACCTTGTACCAATGTATGTTTAACAATTAGATCTCGTAAATTACTTCATATACATCACTTCTATATTAATATTTGATTTTTGACTTTGTACAGATGCCTGTTTTCTAAGTAAAACTGGAGTGAGACACCCTGTATTTTTGGACAGAATAAGTATTTTGGGTTTCTGGTTACCTATAAAAAAATTACTTTTATTCATGAGTATTATCAGCTCTCTGATTTTGTAAAGACAGTTTGAGAACACCTTGTACCAATGTATGTTTAACAATTGGATCTCGTAAATGATTTCATATACATCACTTCTATATTAATATTTGATTCCTGACTTTATGCAGATCCCTGTTTTCTAAGTAAAACTGCTTCATTACCCTCTGACCTTTCAATGTATCCTACTTCCTTCTAACTTCAACCGTTAACTGACTAAACAACAGATAAAATACGTAAAATAACGCCTCATAAAAGCTCTTCCTCGCACATTGATGTAATAGGATTATCGGCCTTTGAATTTTCCATCAGAATTAGGAGAGCTCGCACGCTCCCGCTGAAGAATTAGTTATGAAGAGAGATTAAAAGATCTTTGGTTAGTTTCACCTTAAAAGAGATTTAGAAAGCGGATTCGTCTTCCTTTATTCTTTCTACCTTTTAGCTTGTAAATGGTTTTTGCACTTCTTTTCCTGAGAATTAATTGTTAGGTCTACTCTTTGGGAATTTTAGTGTTGGCTATAAAGCGTCCAAATCTATTAAAGTAATCCATAGTAGAAAAAAAAGGAAGAAAAATTACAGCGTGATGTTTCAAATTGTACTATTCATAATTGATTTTCTTTTTTAATTTATTTATACTCCTAACATGGTTGTGGGCAAGGAGGAGCAGAGGAGTGTCGTTGCTCCTACCTAAATTTTGAAATTTAATTAACCTTTCAGCGGACGCACATAATTTTTTTTTTTTTTTCAGGAGCTGGCGCGTGACGTATTTTTTGCGGACAAAAGTTACTCTATTACAAAATGCAATAATTTTCGTCACAATAATAAGAGACATGTTAGAAAAGGAATTATACGTATCAGAATTTAAAAATTGAATTTTAATTTTGGTGTCATTTGTTAGAGTAATATTTCTTAAAAATCCTTTTTGCGTAAAAGTAACGGCGCATTCGCTGGAAAGTTAACTAAATTTTCTTCCTTTTTTTTTACCGTATGGTTTTAAAAATATAGCAAAAACAAAATTGTTCTTCCAAACTGACTTAAAATCATTAAATACTAAGAAAAAAAGGAACTCTGTCATATGGGGTGGGGGTTGTCTTATACTGTATATATTTCATTAACACATATGATATAGAGTGTCCTTACTAATCAAAAACAAATACTTTTTTGCACTATGAATTCCCGGATAAGTTATCTTCTACTGCATAGCTTTATGAGATTTTTCAATTCTATGAAAACTGTTCATCAGTTTGAAAAATATTATGAAAGTACTCTATGCAACACCAAGTGCATGCATTATTAGCTAATTTAAAAACAACAAGCGAGGATGACCGAGCTATGCTGGGTCAAAATTAGCTTTGTGATCAACACGATATAATATTCTCCTTGTATCATTCTCTCTGTATTATTACTATAAAGCGTGTATTTTATAACAGTATTATTTACAAAAACAATCAATAGGAAAACTATGTACGTACATGTTTCTAAACTTTACATTATTTACACATTTACAACGAAAACACACCAATCCAAATTACATTTTGAGCTCGGCTCAGATTGGTTTAACCATGTATCTCGAGTACTATTAAGAATTTTTAAAAAATTCTTTCACATCATGAAGGACTATTTTTTTCGCCAAAAATAGACAAATTTGGCGGCATTTTTTCATTTGGCACCAAGTATGTGTTTTGGCATTCGTAACCTTGAAAGTCGATTTTTCGGCCAAATGTCGCCTGTATTTCGCCAAATATCGCCAACTTTGAGGCTTCGTGACCCTGACCCATAGTGACCCAAAATGACCCGCTATTCAAATCTGTTCGAACATGTGACTTAGCTTAATGGACTTCTGGTAATCAAAAACCGTAAGATACAAAATTTAGTCAAAACCGTTTAAGCCGTTTTATAGATAAAATTAGCTTGGCTCGCAGTGATCCCAAAATGACTCACTAACCAAATTTTCTCGAACATGTGACTTAGTAGCCCAATGATCTTTTCAAGACTCAAAACGGTAGAAAACAAAATTCAGTCCAAATCATTAGAGCCGTTTTTTAGATACAGTTAGCTTGACCCGGATATATAGTGACCCAAAATTACCCTCTAATAGAATTTTCTGGATCATGCGACCTAACCCAATGGTCTTCTCGAGCCCGAAAACAATAGAATACAAAATTTTATCAAAATCGTTACAGCCGTTTTCTAGATAAAATTAGCTTCATCACTAGTGACCCAAAAATGATCCACTAATCGAAATTTCTCGAATATGATCTAGCTCAATGATCTTTTCGTGCCCGGAAACGGTATAAAACAAATTTTTTTCAAAATCGTTTGTGAAGTTTTTTGGATACCATTAACTTGATCCTGACCCATTGTGACCTAAAACGACCCATTATTCAAATCTGCTCGAACAATTGATTTAGCTTAACGGTCATCTGGTAATCAGAAACGGAAGGATACAAAATTTAGTCAAAATCGTTTAAGCCGTTTTCTAGAAAAAATTGACTTGACCCACAGTGACCCAAAAATGACTCATTAATCTAATTATCTCGAACATGTGACCCAGCCTAGTGGTCTTCTCAAGACCCAAAACGATAGAATACAAAATTCAGTCAAAATCGTTAGAGTCATTTTTAGATACATTTAGTTTGACCCGTAGTGACCCAAAAATGACCCATTAATTGAAATTTTTCGAGCATGTGATCTAGCCAAATGATCTTCTAGTGTCCGAAAACGGTTTAATACAAAATTTTGTCAATAACGTTTGAGTCTTTTTTGATATAATTAGCTTAACCCGGACTCATAGTGACCCGAAATGACCCACTAATCGAATTTTCTCGGACATGCGACCTAACCCAATGGTCTTCTCGATACCGAAAACGATAGAAAATAAAATGTATTCGAAATCGTTAGAGCCGTTTTCTAGATAAAATTAGCTTGACCTGTAGTGACCCAAAAATGACCCCCTAATCGAAATTTCTCGAACATGTGACCTAGCCTAATGATCTTCTCGTTATGGTATAATACAAAACTTTGTCAAAATCGTTTAAGCTGTTTTTAAATACAATTAGCTTCGTTTTTTAGATACAATTAGCTTGACCCTGATTCATTGCGACCCAAAATAACCCGCTAATCGAATTTTCTTGAACATGCGACCTAACCCAATAGTCTTCTCGAGTCTGAAAACGATAGAATACAAAATTTAGTCAAAATCGTTAAAGCCGTTTTCTAGATAAAATTATCTTGACCCACTAATCGAATTTTCTCAAACATGTGACTTAGCCCAATGGTCTTCTCGTAATCCAAAACGATAGAATACAAAATTTAGTCAAAAATCGTTCGAGCTGTTTTTTAGATAAAATTGGCTTGACCCATAGTGACCCAAAAATGAACCACTAGTTGAAATTTTTCGAATATGTGACCTAGTTCAATAGCCTTCTCGTGTCCGAAAACGGTTGGATACAGAGTTTAGTTAAAATCGATTGAGCCGTTTTTTAGATATAATTAGCTTGACTCAGACCCATTGTGACACAGAATGGCCCACTAATCGAATTTTCTCGAACATGTGACCTATCCCAATGGTCTTCTCGTGCCCGAAAGTGGCAAAAGACAAAATTTAGTCAAAATCGTTAGAGTCGTTTTCAAGATAAAATTTACATACACTCATATACAATTTTTGCTCGTATTATAAGATATTAATTTGCAGTTAGAAAATATTCTATTTTTGAAATCATCAATTTTTATATTTGTTAAGCAATTTGCAGATAACTTATCTTCTAATGCATTATTTTGTAAAATTTTTCCATTTTATGAAAATTGTTCGACAATTCACTTAATATTACAAACACCTTTAATGTTAACGCCGAGTATTTTCAATATTAGCTCATTTAACTGTAATATTAATTTACTACTAGGAAATACCCGGACTTTTGAACAGTTTATAGCTGTATAGAATTTTCAATTGCTTAAACTATATAATCTACCTCAAACCTGCTTATAAATATAGCTGCATAAATTATTTGTCTTCTTTAATACATATCCTATTTGATTATTTACTTTATTATACTTTTCAATTAAATACATGATTATGGTTTCAGGTACTATTATCTTAGTCTAATTCAATCATGTCTTTGTTAGAATCATTTTGTTTATGTGCCATTCATTGCCAATTTATTTTCATACGCAAAAAAATCTAGCATCTAATATATGAAATGCTGTAAAGTGATGATATCTATGTAACACTCTTTTCCGCCAAGTGACACCTAACGAGATTGTCTCTTCAGGAAATTTCCTACTGAATTACTGATACTCTTCCACAATCCTGTTACAGTACATGATTTATACCGATTAATTTGAAAATTATAATGTCCAGGTAATTGATCTTCCTGATAGCTGTTTTATATTTTGAATGCAGCACCAATTTTAACTATCGCATAGTTTTGTTAAGTGTAGATTTCATTGTCCCATTTTTTACACGTGTCTATCATAAACAAAAACATCAACACTTTTCTCAAAGCCTTAACGAAATGAAATTTACAATGAAATCAACATAAAAGTTGGAAAACAGATGACAGACAAATACATCAAGACATGATTGATCATTTATAAGGTTGATCAAATGAAAAGAAAACAGTGGTTATAATTTGGTTTCTTTTTCTGTGAATGTGGTGAAACTTTGCGTAGGGGTAGAGCGGGACATAAGCAAAGCTAACCCTACTGCAAAAATGTCCTTGTCCCAGGGAGTAACACAAAAGCACGTGATAAGCACTGACAGTCTGCCAACAGTATCGTCCAGCAGGAAATCTGTTGCTGTTATTATTCATCAACGGCTGCGAAATTTTTGTGTGTAGAAAAGAGAAAAATAGTATTTATTCGTTATTTAATGACGAAAGGATTTGTATTTTGAGAAGTGCATCGACGAATGAAGGCAGTGTACGGAGAATATGCGCTGTCAGTGACTCGTATGCCGGACGGACACTAGCACTTCCACGAGGGAATCTGGTGAAGTTTCGGTGGACATTGTTGGAATACCCACCGTATAGTCAGATTGTTTCGCCATATGATTTTTACATATATTTGGTCCGCTGATAAAGGTATTGAAGGGCACCGTTTTTAGTCTGAGAAAGCAGTCATGGACAATGTTCGAAACTGGTTCCAATGTTTACCAAAGGACTTTTATGAGCAAGGTATTGAAGATAATGTTTTAAATAAATGTTTGAAATGTCATTTCATTATATGGTTCCTGTTCTATTCTCATTTGATCCACCCTTATAAATACAAATCATTCTGATACAGAAACTATAAACTGTTTAGAATTTTCAATTGATTAAACTAGCATATACCTATCTCAAACCTTGTTATAAATAGCTCCGTATAAATTATCTGTCTTCTACAATGCATATCCTGTTTGATTATTTACTTTATCACACTTTCAGTTAAATACTTGATCAAGATTTCCAGTGCCATTATCTTACACTAATTCAATCGTTTCTAACCTCGCAAATTGTATGTCTTTCCATGTCTTTGTTACGGTCATTTTGTGTAGGTGCCATTCATTACTAATTTGTTTTCATACACGGCAATTATCTAACATCTAATGTATGAAATGCTTTAAAGTGATGATACCTGTGTTATACTCTTTCCCGCCAAGTGACACCTAATGAGATTATCTCTACTCGAAATTTCCATCCGAATTACCGGGGCGTACATACATACTACGGAATTTGTTATGAAGGGGGATTAAATGATTTTCGGTTAGTTTCGTCTTAAAAGGGGATTAAATACTGAAGCCTTCTTTCCCTCCTTCCGCTTCTCAAAGTATTTCTTTTATGCTCCACTTATCCATTAATGTTTATATCATGCTTTGAGAGAGTCTAGAAGGAACTTTGCATCAGAAACTTTTTTTATAAATATATTTTATGAAGAACTTTTATTAGAAGCTGTCAATGAATTAATGAACCGTACAAGAACAGTTAGTAATTGTTCCGTGGTGTTGTATTTTGTAAGAATATTAACATAATGATCTTTAATAAGTTAAGATACTGCCAAAAAGAAGAATTTACATTTATTTTTGTAACAAGCATCCATAGTTAAATGTATTTTGGGAATAATAACGTCTTGCAATAAAATAATGGATAATAATTTATTATTCAGTTACTGTATAATAAAAAAGATATAATGCTCTACATAATAACAGAAAAATTTGGAGAATTCATATAATCGATAGATAAACTGCTATTGATTTATGTATATATTTAACACGCATAATATTTTAGACATTTATTAAGTTGTATTTATTATTTTCGCAAGTCTTGTCAGAATTGTGATTCTTCTCAGGCTATATTTGTGAATGCATCCGACTTGCACTGGTATAATAATATTTTATCGTTTTATTGTCGCGTTAGATTATTTTTTACATTTCAAACCAATTAATTTGGGTAAATGAAATTTATTGCATCCTGGCACAATATGCTTTAGTCATCCAAATTTCTATGTGTTTGATTCTGGTTTAGATGAAATTTTTCTCAATAATATTACAAACAAGAGCACAATAATATCTATATTAAATAATTTCAAACTAAGGTTTACGTTTCGCTTTATATATCACAGAATCATTTCTGCAAAAAACAGCATCTGTACATCGATTTTGTTATCCAGTAATCTCCACAGATCACCACAATTGCTCTCAGAGTATCAACGCTGGATCACAGAACTGATCTGCAAAATGATTGTCAGAAAATGTGTGTTCTGAACCATTTAGGTCCTTCTTGCTTTAGTAACAACAAAATCACCTATACAATACAAAGTCTAAAGTCCGGAATCCTCGGGACTTTACCAAGTCCGAATTTCGGATTTTCCCGAACTTTGGGTCATAAAAAGTATTGCTTTTCCAATAAAAAGGAAAAGAAAATCCACTACATAAAAAGGCAAAATATGACGTTCATATATTAAAAATTGAATATAATAACTATTAATACTAAATTAAACGATCATTTTCATTTAATAAATCATAACAGAATAAAAAGTAAAACAAAAACATTTATTTAAGTCTGTTCTCAAATCCAAAAAGGGTAACTTTATGACATAAGTTTTAATTTATTTTTGTTCGTAGATGCACGAAACTAGCAGGTATTGTTCAGAAACTATGTAATCGAACTGTGTTTTCCGTTTTTTTTTTTTTGCAAACGTAATAGATCTTTCAGAAAATAGCGTCAAAGTGGGCGTTTTGAACCGAATTCCCGCGCGAAAGAAGAATAGCCACACAAGGAAGGGTGAAAAAGGTCTTTTCAGGTGATCAAAATCGCTTATGACTCAATAGGTAATTTATTTATCAAAAGAATGGAAAACACAATTCGATTCCAAATCGCTTCTATAGTCAGGCCTCCCAATTTAATGACTTTCCGTTAAAAAAAAATGAATTTCTAAATGTGTAAAAACGTTTTGCGCTTGTTGAGCAGAGCAGTTGAGAACAGCCTTAAGGGAAGAAACAGTTTAAGAAGAAATTGTAACTTTCTGAACTATTGAGCAATTTAGTTAATGTGGGCTAATTTATGAACTTAGGTATATAATTAAGAAGTTTTTCTTTTATTCTGTACATAGACATGAGTTAAGATTCAGTAATAAAGCTTCTTTGCTCTAGTGCTTTTTTGTTTCAACAATTTTGTTTTTTCACTTCTTTCATGAATACAGCTGCTTGAAAGCCCGAACTTTGGAGAATTCCGAACTTTGGGTGTCCGAACTTTAGACTTTGTACTGTAATAAATTGACTTTTTTGAATATCGACCTTATCCTTACTTTCTGGAAACACGGAAGGTATCAGTAACAGTTGATATTCAGAGGTATGAGACAAATGGTTTGTAAAAGAAATTATTCCAGAATCATACAAGAAGCCATTCCGTTTGAATATCTACTAACGCAACTAAAAAGTTTGGTTAAACATCATTTGACTTGTGCAGATACTATCTGTATTTTGTCGGCATACATAGAATATCAGAAACTTTTCAGCAAGCATTTGTTCTGCAATCATCCAAATATACTCTTCTGCTGAATTTGTCAAAGACAGCTTATGTGACCAAACATCCCCGAAATTCGAGGACACATTCAAAATTTGGTGACAGTAACTCACGCAATTAACTATCTCAATTTTTGATTTGCAGTATTTATTACATTTTAAGAAGGTGGTAAAATTTTAGAAGAAAAAAGACGCTTCAAAGTTATAAATTTTAAAGTTATGAAAACTGTAAAAGATTCTCTTAAAACCATTATAAAATTTGGCTAGTAATTAAAGTGGCAGTTTAAATCCCAATACTAAGACCAGACTTTTCTGCGTTATGGTGAAAAATAAAACTGGTCAGAGAAAGGGAGGGGGTAGCCCGTAATCAGAAATATTCGGTTACTGATAATATAAAAACCTAATAACTTACGCTTGTTTCTATTTTAAGAAATGGATTTTGATTCCATGTAAAAACTAATTCATATGCAACTTTGTTTCAGTACTTCCATTATATGTTGAAATCTGAAATTTCTGAGGAAGTTTTTGTATTTTTTTTTAAAACTATATCAGGAATTAATCCGTATGTTCATATTACATTATAACAGTGATTGATAAAATTTAGTTAAAAATTATTAATTAGAAAAAATAACATTACAAAACGTTTATGAGCTTGATATTTACAAACTCTTCTTTATATATATTCTCTGCAGCATATAAAATATCTCTCAACAATACCTAGTTCGACCAAACAGCTGTCGTCAAAAAGCACATATTATTCCTTATTATTATCTCATCAGATTGATTCTGGCAATAAAAAATTTAGATGTCTTGAACTAAAACACTATTATCTATAATGAAGGTTTAAAATTTCAATAATGTCATCAGAAGAAAATTGCTAGATGTTACAATTTACATTTCGAATTATGCTATCAATTTTGCACAAGCAAATTATTCAACAAAAAAAAAATGTTTTTAATCTTTGTATGCATATTTTTGTAAGTAAAATATACTTTTGATTGAAAAAATTCAGTACTTTTTTTCTATTTTGTTTATTCTTGCAAACATGGTAAATCGATAAAAAATACTGAAATTTGTATCAAAATATTGCATTATTAATGACATTTAACGACACAAAAACAATTTGGTACATAAAAAACGTTCATTATTATTAAAAGTAGATAACACTTTTACCATACAATCATATAAAAAGTAATAAAGATTTCTTTTTTTTTTTTTCTTTTGTTCGATTCTATGGTTGTTGAGATTTGTTGAATCCGATATAGTTTTATTAATAGTAACTTAATTTCTTTTTATCATATCTCACTTATTCAGCCTTCTTTGTCTGAGTTTTGACGTAAAATACGTCTTACGTTTCTAAACAAGACTGAAATATTTAATCCGTCAGTTCCACGAAAATGTTAGACCAAGAACATTTTATTACATTAAAACTATGGTGAAAACTATGGTGAACTTTGTAAACGATGTTGCATTTGAATGAAAATTAAGCAAAACATATTTAGGTACTTTGCGCTGATGTTGCCGGGTAATATAAGTGCATCGCATTGTCATAAAAAAGGGTTCAGCAGCGCACATTGATTTAAAACATGTCATTAGTTTTTTCCTTTTTGCGCTTTATAAAAAAGTTTATAAACATAAGCTCAATATTAGATATTTGTATGAAATGTTTAGAAAATGTTCGTTGTAAAAAAAATTTAATATGTGAAATAAAATTATTTAAAATGTGTTGTTCAAAATTACTTTTTATACACCATGTGGATACAGGGACGTATACTATGGCTTAAAAAAAGCGATCGTGCCGCAACGCAGCTCGTTATGAATTTTTTATTTGTTTCTGATATCTACCCTATATATATAAAATCCTAATGAAACGAATTTATGAAACGGATATATGAAACGACTGAAATGAAACGAATTTATGAAACGATTCTTTGAAACGACTGATTAAACACGGCGATTTCTCCTAAAATATGGAATACTTTGCGATGAAATTAACACCAAAAATCCGTATTGATCCGCATGTCTCAAAACTAATATTGGAATTTTTAAATTTGAATTAGTTTTCGAAATATTAATTTTTTTCTAATTTTAAATACTTTCTTCTAATGATCGCAACTCAAATTTTAATCATAACAGATATTTTTCGTTCATATTTTAGAAAACGTTATTATTTTAAAATAATTTGGCGACCAATTTGGTCTCCCTTAAATCTATGCTAAGAACAATGCTTTTTTTTTTTTTTTTTTTTTTTTTTTTTTTGTATTTTGTATTTTGTTATCATTTTATTTAATACAAAACTTTCATTTAAAACTGAAACATTTAAAATTAATGGCTTTCACTTCTTTCTTTTTTTTTTAAAACAAAACGAAAAGAAAAACATCAGGCTCAGATGTCATATACGCACCGGGGTACCTAATTGGCGCCAAAATGGCGTTATTTTGCCTGACATGGTAACCCGGCTATTGTTGCTTATTTATTAATAAATGTTTATTTACCTTTATTTTCTTTTTATTTAAAAAAAAAATGTTATAAATTGTTTTGTTCTATAGTTATTAATTAAACTTTTTTTTATTTATTGTTATTTCATTTTAAAAATAATAGAAAATAATTTAAAAATACATATGTAACTGTTATACGAAAACGAGGTTTTCGTCAAACAAATATTAAATAATGCAACAAATCATGACATTTAATTTCAACTTCAAAGCAATGCTTTAATGGTACTACTTACTTATCCCGTCGACCAATTTCGCCGAATTATATAAATCGCCAAACACTCGCCAAATCATACAAATTGACATAATTCTTATTTTAAATAATGAAAGAACAAATAAATTAGTATAACATTAATAAAAATACAAATAAAACGTCGAAATAAAAATCACTTGATGGCGTAAACACGTGTAACTTCCTTAAAGACAAGTGAATGTGACATTTACGGTCAACTATTATAGGCATTTAATCTTATAGTTTGACAATAGATTTTTGGTCGACGGGATAACAAAGTAGTGCCGTTTTAATTTACCACTCAAAAAATAAAAAAATGCTAACTGGCGAGTTAAAAAAAAAGCTATTGGCGAGATTTGCACACGGCTAACATAAAAGTACCAAGAATTCTTTGCGGTCATAGCAACTTTTATGTAGTTTTATTCGAAAAAATAATTTTGATTCTTTAATCAAAATGGAAACCTTTCTTATGAAAAGCGAAGTGTTGTAATTGTTTGTGGCAGTTACATGACTTGGACTATTATAATATAAGTGAAATGATGGCGATAGAATAATATTTGGTGACTTATCGCCTGTGGCTGGCTAACATTAAAGTACCAAAATGGCTTCCTGGAATATAAAAAGCGAAGGGGTCCTCCCGGAACAGTTGATAATAGTCACATGATTTCGGCTTTTATTATAGAGATTGTTTCCAATTCTAAAAACAGTGCAAAATAATATTTCCTTACGATTAAAAAATTATTTACACGTGACTATTAAAAACAGAAAAAAAACCTTTAAAATTACTATTAAATGAGTACGTGTTAAAAGCAGGAAAATGTTGAAAATTACGTCTGGAAAATTGTATTTACACGTGAATATTAAAAGAGAAAGGAAACTTTAAAATAATAAATATATTAATATGCGTTTAACCCTTTTCAGGGGCAAAGTACTTCTATTCGTAAAATGTTGAAATCAGTGAATGGCACCAGAATTTACAAACAAATTTATTTCGAAGTACGAAAATGCTTTTGTTGACTTACTTAATAGAAGGAAAATTTTGATTCCAATATTCTGGTGCCAATGTGGCATTTACGAATTAAAATTAAGTGGTCCAAAAATGAACCACCGCCCTTCAAGAGGTTAAAGCAGAAAATTGTAGTAATTGTAGTAAATTGTATTATGTCAATCTTTTTATAACGCTTTAAGAAATACCGGGAAGCAAAGACTCTGTTAATTCATTTTATTTTAGCTTCTTTTCAAATGTTTAACTGACCTTCTTTAATCAAACACGAAAACAACCATTGGATGTCTTAACAGCAATTGATTCGGCCTTAAATTTTCGTAAACAAAGGGAATTGAATGGGAACCCGTTTGCATGGAGATCGCTACAGGTTTTTTCATTATAATTCAATCTTCTCTAATCTTTTAACCCATTAACCGCCAAAACTATTACGATAGAAATTTTCAAATTTCTTGTTGAAAGTAGTTTCCCACCACAAATTCAGTAAGGTAAATTTCGCTTTACTAAAATAGCAAAATTCCTGCCAATAAATAAGACATTTTTTAAAATTCTAAAATAGTGGTGCCAATGTAATTAATTCATTGCATGAGCAATTATTTTGACCGTTGCGTGAACGCAACGTCAGCGGTTAATGGGTTAAAACCCGATCAGATCAGCGTGCTTTTAGATTCTACGGTGTCTGAACGGGGGCTGGCGAGGGTAGCTTGCAGGGAACAGAGCCCCCTAGTATATATAGAGAGAGATGATCATTTGTATTGGTTTATAAGGATTTTATATATATAATATTACTTTATAATCAAATGCTAAAAAGTATGCATCATTTTTTTTAATTGAATCTCAGATCTTTTCTGGCTACAGTGTATTAACTTTTCATCTGATATAACTTAAAAGACTGAATAGATACTTACGGCATAAAGTTAAAAGACGGAGGTTTTAATCTTTTCATGCCAAAATTTCCGATGGAGAACATTATAGATGTTTGAATGAAGTTCACAGTAAGAGCGGTTGATAATCCCGTTATGTCTACGACGGTGGTGAACTTTCCTTTGAAGGAATTACTTCAGTCTGTTCCCATTGTGGAAAATGCTGCATAGAATTCTAAACTAAACTTGAATAAATGGAAAAGAGAGATTAAAAATAGCGGAAGCAAATGCATCTGCAGATAACAAAGATCAATAAGTGGAAATATTTATTTGAAAAATTTATCTCGGTTAAAATCAAATAAGAACAAATTGAAGCTATGGCTCGAAAAATTTATTGTATTGAGTGATATAAATATGTGGGCATAAACTGACACTGGATGGAAAATGAAATGTCTCGTCATTTATGCTTAAACGCGATTAATCTCTGGTTCGTCCATCTATAAGTGTTGTTGGATTTAGTCAGACTGAGTGTGTTGAGTAGTGATTTCATCGTGTTCGACTTTTTATTTGGACTGTATGGAATACTTTACATCGTTGTTTAGTAGTAACTATTTAAACATTATTTAACCTATGAAGGCAATCTCATAATAGTCTCCGCATGCAGTGCAATTTGGGATTTCAAGTATACCAATCATGAAAAGATGTTTCGGTAAACATTCGTGTCCTGTGGCAAATCTAAAGGCAGCAACATTTTCTCTTCTTGGCGCTGAAGGAATGTGTGATATAGCGTTTTTCCATTCCTTATTTTGAATCTCACTTAGGTATCTCTTTTCGAATTAAGAATTCATTTTCCTCTTTACAATTCTTGTTATTGAAAGGAAGGGTACTTGGTTAGTCGGTCTTTGGGTAATCCAAGTCCTTTTCTTAGATAGTTGGTCAGCTATTTCATTCCCGTAAGTACCACAATGGGCTAGGACCCATTGCACTACTACAGACGTGTGAAAATTATTAGAATAATTGTAAAATTTACATTAAAATCTTGTTATATTAAAAAATAATACATTTAAAAAATATTGATGCATTTAATATTTAGTGTGCATCCCCTTGTTTTTTATTAAAGATTCGATACGTCTTGGAATACTTTGTATGAGTTTTTGGCAATTAATTTGTATTTCGTTGTCACGATGCCAAATTTGGATAAGTTTTTCTATCAGAACATTCTTGT
This sequence comes from Maratus speciosus, assembly GCA_963932465.1. Lineage (NCBI taxonomy): Eukaryota > Metazoa > Arthropoda > Arachnida > Araneae > Salticidae > Maratus > Maratus speciosus. The sequence continues at coordinate 455,468,383 of OZ010788.1, read as the reverse complement.
TTGTGATGTCTCATTTCTTTAATTTATTTAAAGAAAACACTTCCATGGTCTGAAAACAGTTCAGATAGGAACTCTCCATAGAGAACCTTTGGGCCATTGTAAAGAAAAAAATTAAAGAAATGTAACATCACAAACTATAGTGATCTGATCGAAAGACTCATCCAAATCTGGCATCATGACAACGAAATACAAATTAATTGCCAAAAACTCATACAAAGCATGCCAAGACAAGTATGCCATCATTTCTTTAATAAAAAAACAAGGGGATGCACACTAAATATTAAATGTATAAATATTTTTTTTTAATATTTCTTTAATATAACAAGTTTTTAATGTAAATTACACAATTATTCTAATAATTTTCACGCGTCTGTACTTCTTTATCCATCTCTTTAAGGTATTTACTTTTTTTCTTCAACTTTCAATTCTACTTAAGTCAGGAATCTTAAAGGCAGTTATAGGAACTGGAACCATAACCCAGGCAAGTTGGTCTCATATGCGGTTGATATACATTTCGAATGGAAATTAAATTCATTTTAGGACAACAAAAGTCATAGAAAGAAAAGTGCAATCTTGAGTATTTTAAACATAAAAGATAGGGGAAATGTCCCTAATATCGCACAATTGCCTTATATCGCACCCCTCATGATCTCGTCCAGTAGGTGCTGCCACCTGGCCGAAACTGGCTCAACTAGTCTAGAGACAAGACATCAGTCGTATGAGCATTTGGTTAAATACGAAGTTGTGTTCAGCCTCGGTTATTCTTTTTAAAGTTTTGTGCAAACTTAAAGTTTTTGTCAACTTTGTCATACAGTGAAAAATCATTCTTAAAGTAAGTGCAGTTCTTAATTATTTTTACGCAAATACAACCACATAATCATGTAGTTTAACTAGATATAGCTGTAAGGCTTTTTCTATTCTTAGTTTTACCGGTAAAGTCGGCCGTATTGCGATGTTTCGTTCTTTCTAATATCGCATCCCTACTGCCGTCCTAATATCGCGCTGTTCATATTAGTACGCAAACTATTTTATTTAAGGGTCTATATGTCAACTTTTTGATTTATGAAGTAATTTCTAAGACATTTTTTATGAATGAATTTTCCATTAGAATAGAAACTTATTCCAAGACCATGAATTTGCAGTGGTTGGCTCTGCTGAGACTTCTTACCAACAAGAACATCCAGAAGACTCTGTGTGTCCATAACTGACAAGTCAAAATAAACCGGAACAACCCGAGTCTCAGCCTTTATCCAGTGGTTTCGAACCACCTGTAAACAGGGGTGACAAATTTAATTGAAAACAGTACAGCTGTGTATCTTCCTCGCATCACCAAATTCTGGCAAAGTTTTTCTGATGGATATGAGCCCTTTGCCACGTCTGAATGAGAAAACCATTCAAGTAAACAAAACAGGACGTCAAGTTGCCCAGCAACGGTTCTGAGAAGTTCTCCATATAAAGTAAAATTTGGTGAAGATCTTGCTAAAAAGAAAAAGGCTAAGATTGCAAAAAATATATTTGCCCCCAAAAAGGCAAAAACAAAACACCAACAAAATCGTATCTAAGAAGGAAACTATTGGAATAATGAAAAAATAAGATTTAACGTCAGCCATTATGGGACACATCCTCAGAATCAGACGAAGATCCTGATCAACCATTGACAATGTCCACTGACGATGAGGTCAGCGAAAATGATAGTGAATGTCCTTTTTAGGTGCGTTCGTAATTATATAAATACGTAGCACCTATAGTCGTCGTTCAGTCCGTCTGTCTGTCCGTCTGTCCGTCCGTCTGTCTGTCCGTCTGTCCGTCCGTCTGTCTGTCCGTCCGCATATAACAGAGCAAAAACTACCCGACCGAATGATGTGAAATTTTTAATATATAATTGCTGCAAAATTTTGTCGAGCCATTTCCAATTTTATGAAAATCGGATGTATAGTTTAATTACAGGGACAGTCAAAAGTTTTTCTTTACATTACGGCCAATGGGGAAAATTATTGCAAGTGAATTTTAATGATGTTACAGACTTCCGAATGGTCTGAAATTTTTAATATATAATTGCTGCAAAATTTTGTCGAGCCATTTCCAATTTTATGAAAATCGGATGTATAGTTTAATTACAGGGACACCCAAAAGTTTTCCGTTACATTACGGCCAATGGGAAAAAATTATAGCAAATCCATTTTAATGATTTTACAGTCTTCCGAATGGTCTGAAATTTTTAATATATAATTGCTGCAAAATTTTGTTGAGCCATTTCCAATTTTATGAAAATCGGATGTATAGTTTAATTACAGGGACACCCAAAAGTTTTCCGTTACATTATGGCCAATGGGAAAAAATTATTGCAAATGCATTTTAATGATTTTACAGCCTTCCGAATGGGCTGAAATTTTAAATATATAATTGCTGCAAAATTTTGTCGAGCCATTTCAAATTTTATGAAAATCGAATGTATAGTTTAATTACAGGAACAGTCAAAAGTTTTCCGTTACATTACGGGGAATGGGGAAAAAAATATTGTAAGTGTATTTTAATGATGTTACAGACTATGCACTTATGAAGCGCAAAAAAATATATACATTCAGTAGAATATGGGGTGCAAAACATAATTATAAAACTAGTTATAGTACGAACGCACCTCATTTGCCACGTTTGACGAGCAATTTCCAACTTGTTGTAACCAGCCTTACTCAACTGACAGACGTGGAGAAAAATGGTTCATTTGTATTAAATGTCGCATTTAGTGTCATGAACAATGTCTATAGCTACTGATTGAAAAACCTACATTTATGATTTCTGCTTAATCTGGCAACTTCCATTCATATAATATACAAATGACAATTTATAGCCTGACCTCTTTGTAAAATATCATAATCCGTCAAATATGAGTTCTTTATTAAATACAATAACAATATAAAACGTCCTTTAAATTTATTTGTCTTCCATATTCCATTTTGTTTTACTACTAGAAAAAGTATTCCCAATATCGCCCTGTTCGATGTTAGGAAAACGTTTTTCCAAACGTCCTAAATGTACCTTTTGTGGTTTTACATTTTTATTTTTTTTTATTACTTGAGCTATTGAACTGGTTGTAAGTGATATGAAGAAGCAATAACGCACCTACGAAAATCACATGAAAGTTATTAGTTAAACTGAAAAATACCAAAAATATATAAAAATTTTAAAAAGGGGTGCGATATTACGGACATTTCCGGTACTAATTTTTAGTTAATGACATTTCTTATTAATCTTGCAAAAATCATATAAGAACAGATAACTTTCATCACTACCAAATAGACATTTGTGTTTAATAATTAAATTTTAATTTTTGCATCTGCATATCATGAAGAAAAAGTTTTTTAAAAAAATTACTATTACCGCCTTGAAGACGAGCGTCAGGTATACATGCCATATAGAGTACTCAGATTCCTGGATTATTCCCACCAGTTATTTTTTATTGTAAATTTTGCCTTATTTAATCAGGGCATTTTTCCGATTAAATTAAGCAAAAATTTCTGCCTTAAAAAACCTGTGATAAAAGATTAAAAATTCTGTAAAAGACGTTCGTCGCGAAGGGGTTAATAATACATTCACAATTTATATTCAGTTATTGTCTTTCATTCATTTTCGCTTATTGTTAACAAAAAGCGAAAATAAATTTTAAAAACCCACAAAAATTAAAATTTAAAACTCATAAATCAGCAATGAAACCAAACCCGAGATTGCTTGGTTGGAACATTATTCATCCGATGGCGTAAGGTGCATTTTATATTCAATGCTTCATCTTTTGGAAAACCAAAACGTGGATACTTTAGAAATTTGTAGGTTTCCATACCATATTTCCATACCACGCCATACTCAACCTGCGGTCCACGGGCCGCATGTGGCCCGGCGACCGTTTATATGCGGCCTGAGACATATAATCATTAATCCATATTCATAAAATTAATTAATATGTGCATAAAATATTTCGTCTTTGCCGCTGTTTTATGTATTTTCATGGGAAGGAAAAATATTTCCTGTTATTTATAATTAATTTAAAATTATGTTAAAATATCTTAAATGATGTTGTTTTAGTCAAAAGTTCTTTTTACATATCTTTGAAGTCTTATTTGTGCTACAGAAGTGTATACATTTCTTAATTGTCAACCCTAATCAAAAATTATTCCAATTAATTAAATTTGGACACTATATTTCTGCAAATAAAATATATATATGTATATATATATATATATATATATATATATATATATATATTACGGTGTCTCAAAAAAAAAACATTTAAAATTGTGAATTCTCACCCTCCAAAAATGTTCTTCCTGTGAATATAAAATTCCTTGAATTGTTTCAAAATTAAAAAAATATATATATTTAGAGGTCCCCCAAGGTCATTTAATTTACATAAAAATGGCCAAAACAACGTGAAATGCGGTATTTCTTTGTTAGCTACATTAAAAACTATTAATGTTCAAATGACATTTCTTTCGTTTATGAAAGCTTCTTATATCTTGTTTCAAACAAATTTTGTATAAATTATGTTTTTGCTCTGGGTAAGAAGAGACATAAAATATTACCAAAATCAAGAAAAGTGTGATTTTGCAGACATTTCCACTTTCTGTATAATTATGCACAAAAAGTGAACTTAGGTAAACAATTATCTTACAATTGGTAAATAAAAGCAATGAAGAGGACTGATTTTAAACAATCACATATTTATTTATACATTTTTTTACATATTCACACATTTTTTATCAACTATGTTTCAAAAAGATATTTGCGATTGCTCTTTATAAATTTCTTTCTGTTCATCTCTATCTCTATAACTTATAACAAAGACTGTTTTTGCTCTTCGTTCACTGTTGAAAAACTAGTCATGCATCAATGCAACAGCTTATTCAGCAACATCATTTACACAAGATAAGTTTCCAGGAAATATTGCAGCTTTTTTATAGGATTCAGTTTCGTGTCAATCTTTAACTGGTACACTGAGGAAACTATCTTCAATTTTAGTCGTTTCAAAGAAACTATTAGAAATACACAAATCATCCAATTTGAGAAACATTTCTAATAGATGTAAACTAGAACTCCTTTCTTTTTTCATGTTGAAAACTAGCACTGATTTTTGCTTCTCAGAAACAAAATCTGAAAACAAGCTAAGTGTTACAAGTTCCCCATTGAAATGCCATGAATGATGTAACATAATTTTAAATCCTATATGATTGTCATCATATTCTTTCAACCTTTGAATCAGTAAAGCATCATTAAGAGGAGCATCAACAGCAGATGGGCAAGTTACCAAGACCATAAAAATAAACATACAACAAACCGATTAAATCGTTGTATACATTGAAACACTCGAGCAGGTAACACTATTGTGGTTTCCTTCCCATTAAACAATAACTCCATTTTCAATGAATAAATTGTTTTTGCCATTCAGCGAGCTCAGTGAAGAGCACCTGGTTTCCAAATTGTAAGTTAAATGTCTAATCCAATCATTAATGATGCAAGATTTAAAATTTCTTTGTAATCATCCCTAGGTAGTTTTCTGGCAATTTTTAGATGATCAGAAATAAAAGTTTTTAAACTGTCTGATGCTGTTATTATGGGTACTGATTTTTGTTGTTGTTGTTGTTGTTGTTTCATGGGGGTTCAGCTTAAACCAGTTTTCCCGGAATCTCTTAAATGAGAAGATTTCAGACCCAGTAGATTGTCCAAAACACACACTAAATGCATCAGAAAGTAGATCCTCAATCATGTGATGCCGACATGCTATCCACAAAAAGTTCCTGACTATTTTTGGCTCAAAAAGTGTATATGCTTCATTGAATCTTCCACTATCTGTATGGGTTGTATCAAAACGCATGTTAATTATTTGAGATTCACATATCTATGATTTTAAGAGCTCGAAAACAGCATCAGCTGCTGATTTGCTAGTTCTAGATAATAATTTAGGAACTCCACGAAGCTTAGTATATATTATTAGAAGAAACTAGTACCGCTAAATGACCAATCTTTCCAGTACTTTTTGATGACAAATCGGCTTGATGTACGCCCCAATGAACAACTGACTTTAATGCTTCAAACTGTGTTTTTAATTGTTCAGTGATTTCTTGGCGAAGATGTTGGCGTTCCCGATGTACAGAGCTTTTTTAAAAACAATATGGATTTTTACAAGCGGGTCAGACGTCATGGTAGAGGAAAAGCAACCTTCTTCGTTTATTCCAGATTCCATTATCATTGCAAACCTTCTAATGCTGGTGTTAGTTCAATCTGAAACAGCAGCAACTCTTGGAGTAATAATGGATCTGTGCATAGCTTAGATTCATTACTTTTGTGTTTGGTATTATCTGAATGTATTTTTACTAAAAATTCATCATTAGAGATTTCTTTAGAAGATTTATTGGCTTTATCGATTTCCAAAACCATAGACTAATAAATAACCAATTAAATGTTCCGTTAATACCTGCTGGAGCTGCCATATATTATTAATATTAGAAATCAGAAGAATTGTAGTACATGATATTAATTTAATGAATTCCAGCAGATTAATAAAAATTGAAGAGCATAGAAGCATAATGATCAGAAAAATGAAAATATGGTACTCGGATAGATTTGTATAAGATTTTATTAAAATGTCATAAAAATATAGCATCAGATGAAATTATTGTTAAACATGATAAAATGTTCTTAAACAAATTTTAGGATAACAAAATTTGTAAGAGAAGAGTGGTAGAATTCTGCAATCCTGCATATTAATTAGAAATTCAAATTTTCCATAAATTCCCTATTTTCTATTAGCTTGGGGGGACTCCTAAATCTTTATGAAATGACTTATTTTTTTTTTTTTTTTTTTGTAATATCATATTATGACAGAAAGAACATTTTTAAAAGGTGAGACTTGGGATTTTCAAACTTTTTATTTTTTTTTTTTGGCCACTCCTGGGACCCCCTAATATATATATATATATATATATATATATTTATTTATTTATTTATTTATTTATTTATTTATTTATTTATATAACCATTAAATAAACATTACCGACCACCAACAAAAACTGTGAAATTATGAATAAAATGACATTAACAAATACAGTCCCCCCCCCCCCCAACACACTTAACATGGATTCCAAAAGCATAGTAAAAAACAGCAGAAATGGAATAACAGAAATGGAATGATGGAAATTTGTGGAACTTAGACAGAATCATCATATGTATATATACATATTGCATTGAGCAAAAGATTTATAAGAGAACTTCCAAATTTATTTTCTTTAATACTCAGAAATTCTGCATCATTATATTATTAGTTTTATACTTATTAAGATGTAGGGTTTAATGTTTGTCGCGGGAAACATTTGGTACCAAATATTGTTTACACTACTATTCCCAAACTACATTTATGCAACATTTGCCATAGAAACCTACCACGAAGTTTATTGTTTTGAAACAATGATGTTAAAACATTTTGGTAACACTTTTTCGACAATAAATGTGCAACTTTATTGATAATATTAACTTTGTTATACTAATATTATCTTACAATTTTAATTACTTTTTTATTTACTCTTTTATAAATGTATTTCGGCCTGCCTGACGTCGCAAACGAATGTTTGCGGCCCGTGAAGAAAAAGGGTTGAGTGTGACTGCAATAGAGTCTGTTACCCTTACAAAAGGATACAAAATATTTATAAACCATTTTAAAACTCATAATAATAAATACAACTTTTCAGAATGAATTTTAAAAACTTGGTCGAGACCTTAGTAATTGCTGTGCACATGCTCACTCACATCGGAATCGGTTAATATATAGGAGTGCTGTCGCATGCAAAAAATCAGATTTTTCAAAATGTCACCCACAATAGAAATTGAAACTGCGATATCTGAGCCATTTTTTAAGGTAAAGACAAACAAAAAATGCTCCTGAATCCTTATATCAAGGTCAAATACTTAAGAAAGAAACCTTTTTCAATTTCTAATTTTTTTGCACCTCACTTTAAATATATATATATTTTTTAATTTAATGGCCGCCATTTTGAAACAAGATGGCTGATGAATCGGGCCAGCGAACTTGGTCGAGGTGTTGATGTATACTATCCACATGCCTTCTTACATCAAAATAGGCGAATACGTGTGTTATCGTGTGACAAATACAAGATCGTTTCAAAATGTTAGCCATGCTAGAAATTCAAAGTGCTATAAATCAACAATTTTTTAAGATGAAGAACAAATTTTCAGAAACAAAAACTGCTCCGGAATCTTTGTATCAAGGCCAAACACATAAAAAAAATCTTTTTCATTTTCCAATTTTTTAATACCTCATTTTGAATTTTAAATTTAATTTTTTTAAATGGCAACCCTTTTGAAACAAGATGGCGAATGAAGCTGGCCAACGAACTCGGTCGAGACATTGGTATGTACTATGTACAGACCAAGTTACATCCAAATAGGTTCATAAATACGCCTGTTATTACGTGAGAAAAATCAGGACGTTTCAAAATGTCAGCCACGCTAGAAATTCAAAATGCTATAACTCAGCCATTTCTTAAGATATAGACGAAACAAAAACTGCTCCCGAAACTTTTTATCAAGGTCAAACACATAAGAAGAAAATATTTTTTCAATTTTCAATTTTTGGTACCACATTTCAAATTTAAATTTTTCTTAAAAATTTAAATGGCCGCCATTTTTAAACAAGATGGCGGGTGAAGCTGGCCAACGGACCCGGTCGAGACATTGGTATGTACTATGTATAAACGAAGTTACATCCAAATCGGTTCATAAATACGCCTTTTATCGCGTGACAAAATTCAGGACGTTTCAAAATGTCAGCCACGCTAGAAATTCAAAATGCTATAACTCAGCCATTTCTTAAGATATAGACGAAACAAAAACTGCTCCCGAAACTTTTTATCAAGGTCAAACACATAAGAAGAAAATATTTTTTCAATTTTCAATTTTTGGTACCACATTTCAAATTTAAATTTTTCTTAAAAATTTAAATGGCCGCCATTTTTAAACAAGATGGCGGGTGAAGCTGGCCAACGGACCCGGTCGAGACATTGGTATGTACTATGTATAAACGAAGTTACATCCAAATCGGTTCATAAATACGCCTTTTATCGCGTGACAAAATTCAGGACGTTTCAAAATGTCAGCCACGCTAGAAATTCAAAATGCTATAACTCAGCCATTTTTTAAGATATAGACGAAACAAAAACTGCTCCGAAATCTTTGTATAAAGGTCAAATACATAAGAAAAAAATATTTTTCCATTTTCAATTTTTTGGTACCACATTTCAAATTTTAAATTAAAAAAAAAAATTTAAATGGCCGCCATTTTGAAACAAAATGGCGGATGAAGCTGGCCAACGAACTCGGTCGAGAGATTGGTATGTACTATGTACACACCGAATTACATCCAAATCAGTTCATAAATACGCCTTTTATCGCGTGACAAAATTCAGGACGTTTCAAAATGTCAGCCACGCTAGAAATTCAAAATGCTATAACTCAGCCATTCTTTAAGATATAGACGAAACAAAAACTGCTCCGGAATCTTTGTATAAAGGTCAAATACATAAAAAAAAATATTTTTCCATTTTTAATTTTTTGGAACCACATTTCTAGTTTTAAATTTTTTTAAAAATTTTAAATGGCCGCCATTTTGAAACAAAACGGCGGATGAAGCTGGCCAACGAACTCGGTCGAGACATTGGTATGTACTATGTACACACCGAATTACATCGAAATCGGTTCATAATTACGGGAGTTACAGTGTGACATAGGTCAGATATATATATATATATATATATATATATATATATATATATATATATATATCAATTTTGAACGGAGGGTGGTTTCGGGGTCTGGGGGTCATGATCGATGAAAATATACCAAAATTTTTTTGAAATCGCTTTCCTCCGAACGGCTGCAATAGGTAGCTTTTTTGTAAAGAAAGCTACCTAAAAGCTAACAGCTGATTCACAACTACGTTATACAATTTAACGTTGCCAGTTCTAAGGCCATTATATGTAGGATTTTATTGAGTGGTTACATTGTGTTGCACTTATTATTTGGACTGTATGGAACATTTTACTTCGTGGTTAGTAGTTACAATTTTAAAATGTTTACACTCGTTAGTGCAATTTCATAATAGCTGTCAATAATAAATTTCATTTGGTTCTGCTGAGAAACTCATATATAATATAGAAATATATATTATGAAAGACGGATTTAAGAAATTGAACTTTGAATATAGAGGGCATTCAAATTATGACAATGAAAAAGGAAAGTCCACAATTGAGAGGAGTGTTGTGATGGATAATAAAGTTAGCTGTATAGTATTGAAAATAATCAAGATAATATAATAGATCAAAATAATCAAGAAATGCCTCTCGTACTTTGTTGATCACTGAGAGTGATCCTTATCACGTATCAACCTTGAAAGATAGATAGAACTTTCATAGATCTTTACTGATTGCAATGCATTAAATATTCATCTGAAATAACTTGAAATACTGAATATATACTCACGTCATAAAGTTTAAAAAAATTGATGTTTTAATCCTGTCATGTACATTGTAACAATTTTAATGAAATACACACTAAGATCGGTTAATTATCCCATTATGTCTACGACAATAGCAAACTGTCCGTTGAATGAATTAGTTCAGTCTTACAATTAAATAATAACGACTTAAAGTTATAACTAGAGAAATTTATTTTACTGAGTGATATAAACACGTGGACTTGATGTAATGCACTAGAATATTTATGTTGAGATGTGATTAATTTTTAATTCGTCTATTTTTTTCCTTTATGTTGGACTTTGTTGGATTGAGTAGTTGATTGAGTACATTGTGTTGGACTTATTAGTTGGAATGTATGTATTATTTTACTCCGTGTTTAATAATCGCTAGTTTAACACTATTTAAAACGCGGGTCCATTTGAAAATAGTTATTAATAATATATTTCTCAAGGTTTTTCTGAAAAATTTATACACAATATATAAATATATATTATAACGTATGCATTTTAAAAATTAAAATCTGACTATACATGATGGACAACTGGTGGTAATGGGAAGTAAATACCACTAACATAAAGTATTAAGTAAATAATGTAATGATTTTATTGTAAAGTAATGTACAATAAAATCAGTTGTAAAAGATTATAATCTAGAAATGTTACTTTAGTGACACTTATATCGCCTATTATCCTACCAATTTCTCAGATCTTTTCTGACTACACCATATCAACTACATCTGATATAACTTAAAATACTGAATATACACTTACGGCATAAATTAAAAGATGGATATTTTAAAGGAACAGTTCGCCTTCAACCGGTCAAAAATACTAGAAAACCAATTTCCATACTTTTTCACAAACTAACTAATAAAGCAAATTCAATGAAATTTTTGAATTGTTGAGTATAGTATTATTTGTTAAATAAACAAAACAGATTGATGAAAAATTTTTAAATTAATTAGAAAAACTTAATTAAGCAATCTACTGTTTTTTGTTTTCCTAATTAATATATATCACTGCGCCCATGATTTCTCAAAAACTGTTAAAGATAATGAATTGAAATTTTCTGCGTGCATTAATATTATACTTCTGCATAAAATGAACTAAAATCTTAAAATTATCTGGAATAATAAAAATTTTATTTAAAAAAATACGCGAGAAATTTTACAGATTTTCTTTTTTTAATTTTTATTATTAATTACAAATGAAGGTAATTAAAAGATTTTAGTTCATTGTGTTAAGCAAAGTGTTATATTTAAATTAAAATCTATTCAAAGTTAATAAATTAAAATGAACATGAGATATCATGCGCACAGTGATATATAATAATACGAAAACAAAAAAAACAGTAGGTTACTTAATTAAGTCTTCCTAATTAATTTAAATATTTTTCATAAATCTGCATTGTTTATTGTAACAAGTAATGCTAAACATGACAATCCCCAAAGTTCCATTGAATTTGTTTTATTAGTTAGTTTGTGAAAAGGTATGGCAATTGAATAAGTTTTCAAGCATTTTTGACCGATTGAAGGCGAATTGTTCCTTTAATCCTTTCAAGCCAAAACTCCGATTAATATAGTAGTGATTTCAATGAAATTCGTGGTAAGAGTGGTCGGTAATCCCATTATGTCCACGACGGTGATGAACTTTCCATTGAAAGAATTACTTTAGTTTGCAGCCATTGTGCAAATTGTCACAGAGAATTTTAAACTGAACCTGAATAATTGGAAAAGAGAGATTAAAAGTGGCGGAAGCAAATCCATCTGCGGTTAGCAAAGAGCATTAGGTGGAAATATTTATTTGCAAAATTTATCTCTGTTAAAATCAAATAAGAACTACTTGAAGTTATACCTTGAGAACTTCATTTTATTAAGTGATATAATCTCATGGAGATAAAATAATAGACCAGATGGAAAATAAAATGCATTGTAGAGAATTTATGTTAAGATCTAACTTTGGTTCATCTGTCTGTTAACTGTATAGGAGTTACAGATAAAATGGGTTGTAGAGAGAGAGACTTCATTTTATTAAGTGATATAATCTCATGGACAATAAAATAATAGACCAGATGGAAAATAAAATGTATTGTAGAAAATTTATGTTAAGATCTAACTTTGGTTCATCTGTCTGTTAACTGTATAGGAGTTACAATTAAAATGGGTTGTAGAGAGAGAGACTTCATTTTATTAAGTGATATAACCTCATGGACAATAAAATAATAGACCAGATGGAAAATAAAATGTATTGTAGAGAATTTATGTTAAGATCTAACTCTGGTTCATCTGTCTGTTAACTGTATAGGAGTTACAGATAAAATGGGTTGTAGAATGAGTGTATTGAGTAGTGACAGTGTTATTTTGAACTTAATAGTTGGACTTTATGAAATATTTTACCACCTGGATTACTAGTCATTATTTAAATACTATTCTTCTTGGAAGAGAATTGATATTTGCTATTATTAATAAATTTCTTATAATTTTTCTGAAAAATTCATACTCAATACATAATTATATATTACGAACTGATGACTCATGATGATGAGTATGATCAAACTGATGATTATCAACCGATTATTTCTCATCCTTTTAAAAATTAAAATCTGAACGGCGGTTAACTGAAAAAAATCAGAAAGGGCAAGTCCACTAATACAGATAAATGTTATGATGGATTATAAAAATAGCTTTCTAGCATTGATAAAATATGATATTTTAAAAATGCTTCTTGTATTTAGTGCTATTCATAGCGAATGATTGCTTATCACCTATCACCCTATCAACTTCTCAGAGCTTTTCTGAGCACAGATTTTTCTGACTACAACCTATTAACTATTCATTTGATATAACTTGTAAGACTGAATAACACTTCTGACGTAAAGTTAAAAAAGTAGTCCTTTCATGCCAAAAACTCTAATGGAAAACTTCAATACCGATTTCAATGAATTTCATAGTAAAAGCGGTCGTTAACCCCATTAAATTTATGAAGAACATTGGTCATTTTCTTAAATCTAGAAAGCAAAAATTATTTATATCAAACAAATGAGTGTGAGACTTACATTTACAACTTCAGACTACTTGAAAAAAATATTTAAATATTAATTTCCCACGCGTAATCGATGTTGTTAACTTGAAATATAAAATTTATGCGTTCTAGGATAGATTTATATTGTTACCTATTGAGCCTCAGTTTAAAGAAAAATTTGAGCAATGAAATTAAATAGAAAGCACTTAATGAAAATCTTGTACTCTAAATATAAATAATCCTGTAGTTAGTGCATATGTCATGGGCTAATTGAAAAGTCTGCCTCTTTGTAAAGAGTCAGACTTATTTGGAGAATCATCTATATTTTTCCAACCAGATTGACAGTTATCAGACTCAATGCAAAGAGCTTATGCAGCCTGTAAGCTAATTGGAAGATGACCAATTGTTTCTCCTTCAGTTTGATATTTATCAGGGCTATTGCAAAGAGCCTGTGCAGCTTTAGGCAAATTAAAAGATAACCGATTATTTCTCATTCAGCCTCATAATTTTTCAAGCTTATGGGAAATAGTCTATATATGTGTATAATATAAATGTATGTAATATATAGCCGTTATATATGCATGTAACATATATATATGTATATATATATATATATATATATATATATATGTGTGTGTGTGTGTGTATGTATAATAAGAAAATCATTATAAAAAATTAAAAATTGTAAAATAATAATAAAAAATTATTATAGGAGGGTTGCGCGGGTAGATGTTAGAATACGGAGGAGGGTGGCGTTGTCTGGATAATAGGAAATGGTTAATTTAAAAAGGGGGGGGGGGGCTTTGAGTTATAACTACGTTGCTAATACACATTTTATAATGGATGTTGATTCTATACTTTTATATGTATAATGATGTAGTTATATTTATATATTTATCAATTCATATTAAATTTATTCACATTCATTAATATTTAATAAAGTTAACGATTAACTTGTATTTAAATTTTAGCCTACTCAGGAGAATATCATATTAATTTTTAATAGTATACTATCTTAAATGAGAATAAAATGCATAATGAATGTATTTGTTATACCTAATGCTCTGACAGTATGGATTTTAGGTAGATTTCGTATGAAATACTACCTATTGGCGTCGTTCCTATGTTGGAATTTCTGAAAAATTTTTGCAGATCTACACCGATCATGACCCCTAGAGCCCAAAACCACCCTCAGTAAAAAACTTCATATATATATATATGTGTGTGTGTGTATCTATATATATATATATCACTTTCTTCTGGACACGATATCTTCCACAATTCTGCACCAATATCTTTCTAACTGATACATAAAATCAAGGGGCATAAAATCTCGGTCAAGTTCGTTAATGGGCAAAATCGGACCAAGGAGATGGAAATAGGGAGGGGTTTTGTGAAAACCGAAAAAACCCCATAACTTCTTAAATTTTGTACATATCGAATCAGTTTAAAGTTTTTATTACTTCTAAAAATAGGGCCAAAAGTTTATGTATCACAGATTTTTGATAAAGTTAAAAATGGGTTCAAGGGGCGCAAAAAATAGGGGTTTTGGGAGAAAAAAAAATCATAACTTCGTCAATTCTCAAGATATCAAATCCAATTAATTTTATCATGAATTTCCTCAACATTATCTACAACTTTTATACTCACAAGTTTTTGATAGGACCAATTCGTACCGCAAAAAAAATTAAAAACGAAAACAAAAAGGCCGTTTGAAGAAGAAAAAAATCCATAACTCCGTCAATTCAAAAGATATAAAATCCCCATGAATTTATCATATATCTTCTTAATATTGTCTACAACATCTATATAGGCAAGTTTTGGATAGGACCAATTCTTACAGCAAAAACAAATTAAAAATACATAGCGGTTGAAGAAAATATCATCTTAGTAAGGGTGTATTTAAATCCAAACTGCTTATTTTCTGACTCATTTTACAATTCATTTTTACTCACAAAGGCTTCCAATTGGCACCTTTTCTTACTCAGAAACTATATAATGTACCGTAATGGTCAATTTTTTCATAGAGGTATAATATATTTTAAAACATGCTGTCAAAGTGGACCTTTTGAACCGAATTTCCCGAAGCGGATTGTATTGGAAAAATTATCGTATTAAGGGAGTATTCAAATCCAAACTGCTTATTTTCTAACTCATTTTTAAATTCATTTTTGCTCTCAAACGCATCCAATTGGTAGATTCGCTTATTCAGAAACTATATAATGTACCGTAATGATCGATTTTTTGACAGAGGCAGAATATATTTCAAAAAATGATGTCAAAGTGGGCATTTTGAACGGAATTTCCCGAAGCGATTGTGTTAGAAACGAAAAATATTGTCTTACTGAGAAAATAATTGTTTACATATCAAGTCTTAATTAATTAAACGAAAAGTAAAAACACAGGTCGCTTATAAATCTCTTCAAAAATCACGTCAACAAGTTTCATGTTTTCCTATTAAAAATGAATCTGGAGTTATGCCAGAAAATTTCGAGTTGTTGAGCATGGAAAAGTATTTTTTTAATACCGCCCTAACATAATTCTGATAAAACCAGTTATTATATATAAATGAAATAAAAACTCGTCAAAAGCGGCCAGATAAAATTGTTAAAGTGGTTTATCTCTAATCACGATTTGGTTTTTGTTTGTGAAATTAGTATACTTAACTTCAGAATCTACCTCCGCCTGTAGGCCGGGCCGGCAGGAATTTTTAATTTGGTAATTTGTTTTTTTATTTTTCCTCTATCCTTTTTAATCTTGTTTCATTTTGAACTTAATTGGTGTTCAATGGTTTATTTCACGGTTTTTTGTGTGTGGTAGTCCCAAATTCATATTCTTTAGCTAATTTATGGCTAATATGAAGATGAAACCACACATTTTATTTGTGGAACTTAAGGCATTTGGGACCCGATGATTCTGTCTAAGTTCTACAAATTTCCATCATTCCGTTTCTGTTATTCGATTTCTGCTGTTTTTTACTATGTTTTTGGAATCTATGTTAAGTGTGTTGGGGGGAACTGTATTTGTTAATGTAATTTTATTCATAATTTCACAGTTTTTGTTGGTGGTCGGTAATGTTTATTTAATGGTGGTTATATATATATATATATATATATATATATATATATATATATATATATGTGTGTGTGTGTGTGTGTGTGTGTGTTATATAAAAATTTTACCTTTTACTATTCATTTAAATTATTCTAAATTACCGGCCTATTCATTATTTCCTTTTTTTTTTAATACGCTCTATTATTTATTTCTAGCTAAATTCCTCTATTTTTAAAACGCGTATCTTAATAATAGATTTATTCCAAAACGTAATCTAAACTTTTAATCCCTTCATTAATCTTTATCGTCTACCAAACTGTAAAGTTCTGAACGCAGTTACTTATTTTTCGAATATTTATCAAAGCCATTTTTACTTTTGTATTCTATTTCATCTCATTTTCCCGCCCGCGAGGCACAGCCTTTTCACATCGAAATCATTCCATTATCGGCGCTGGGATTCTTTCCTGTGACGTTTCTTGATCGCTCTCCATTGGCTGAGTGTCGGATCCCAGTTTCACTTCGAGGCTCGTTCGTGATTTTCGTTGGTTTAGCTTGAAGTTTTCATTTCAATCGGAATTCCTCCGCACATTCTCATAAATAGCGAGAGCATGAGCTCAGAAGGAGAGATTTTTGTGCTGTGATTGTTTACATAACATGTTACCCGGTGTCCTTAGCCATGTGGAATATTCATTTCGTAAATTAACATCTATTTAGCATGAGTAATTAGTTTATGCTCGAGTGAAATACTCTGATTTCTCATCTGCGGAATTGTTCAGTGTTGGTATGTTCTGATGCAATAAACAGTTCTATGACTACGTTTCCATGTGTTTAATTGGGAAAACCCCATATTTCTTCATACGCCTTTTTTCGCCACTCACGCTGCCTTGTTTTCATAATGAAATAATAAGTGTTTGATTGGACTATACCAATATTATCATCGCTCTACAGCTGCTATATTTTTAGAGTTGATACCTCCGCTAGCAATGCTTGTGCTAAGTGGTAGGATTGCTTACAACATCACCAACGGCTGATTAAAATGTGGTATGACTCCAGTAATATGTAATAAGCACGATGTGATATTTCAACTACACCCATTAAATTGTTTCGTAACATATATATGCCGTAAGCTAATTGAGAAATCCGGCTCTTTGCATAGAGCCTGGCTAATTGGAGAATCATTTTCCTTTTTCTAATAAGCTTGAAAATTTTCAGGCTTATTGAAAAAAGTCTAAGCAGCTTTAAACTAATTGGAAAATGGCCATATGTTTCTCAATCTGCCTGATATATTTCAGGTTTGTTACAAAGAGGCTGTGGAAAGTGAGACTAATTAGAAATTGTCCATTTATTTTCCAATCAGCCTGTTTTTTTTTTTGTTTTGTTTTTGTTTGTTTTTTTTTTTTAAGCTCATTGCAATGAGCCTATGCAGTTTTAAGCTAAATAGAAAATGACCATCATGGAGCCAGGGTAATTGGAGACTCCACCCCCTTTTTTCCAGTCAGCCTGATATTATTCAGAAAAAAGTCTATGCAGATTGAGACTAATTGGAAAATGATTATTTGTTTCTAAATGAACCTGATATGTTTCAAGCTTATTGCAGAGTTTATGCAGTTTTGGGCTAATTAGAAAATGACTATTTTCTTCCCCAAACAACCTAGTTTCATCCACGCTTATTCTAATAAGTCCAAGGTTGAAAATATCTCTCCAAAATTTTAGTGTAAAAAATAGGAGCAGGAACTTAATATGCTAATAAAAATGTATAAAAATCTGTCTTATTGTCAGATTTCTTTAAAACGCCTGAGTGTCTTAGGTTAGTGAACACTTCATTTTTATTTTAAGGACATATTTTCCTAAATACGCAATGCAGAAGTATCAATTAAATGTACAGATGAGACAGATTTCTCATGTTTCCCAGAAATATGTAGAGAAGATGGCTTACTGATTGAAAATAATTATAATAAATATATATCAAATGTTCTGTAATAATAAAACCTGCGAATGAGACAGTTTTTCATCTTTTTTTTTTTTTTTTTTTTTTTTTTTTTTTTTTTTTTTTTTTTTTTTTAATTTCCCCTACTTTACGTAGAATTAATGGGTTGCTTAGTGAAAATAATTGAAGAGCTAAGTGGAAGAACATGTTAAGTAACAAAAATTACATTTCAAGAAATTTGTGGTGAAAGTTTTTGCTGTAAATTTTAATGATTTATTTTCTGTTTGATACCATGTGTTTAAAATATTAACAGGTATGGTACTAAACTCTCTCAGAAAAACTTATTCATATTTAATTTTCAAACATTAAAAATTATTAATATTATTGACATTATTAAATATTAAAATATTAAATATTAATGAATAATGTCTTAGATTTTCAAGACTAAATAGAATCTTAGTCTTTTAGCTTCACCATGTGATAGGATACCTCATAACGCTTTCATCCAAAAGATTAAAAAAAAAAAAAAAAAAAAAAAAAAAAAAAAAAATTAGAAAATGAACCATAACATGTTCATCCACTCAGCTCTTCAATTATAAAAAATGTATATAAAAAATGGCTGTTAAATGCAGTCCCTCCCCCCCCCCCACCCTTGTACTTCTGTACGGGGTGTTTGCAAAAATATATACCCTTAAAATAAAAATGAAGTATTCACTAACCTTAGATACACAAACGCGTTAGTGAAATCTGATATTTTATGGCACTTTTCTTATGCATTTTTTCATAAGAATTTAAAATTCCTGCTCCTATTTTTATACTAAAATTTTGTATTATCATTCACTACCTTAGATTTATTGCAATAAGACTGGATAAAATTGGGTAGTTGGATAAACAGGTGGTCATTTTCTAATTAACCTAAAATTGAATAAGCTCATTACAATAAGTCTGAAAACTATTAGGTTGATTGGAAAAGGTAGATGATTCTTGAATTAGACTGGATCTTCGCAAACAGCCTAGGTTCTTAGCAAAGAGCCCTACTTTTCAATTAGCCTACGACACATGCATCATAAGCATTTTGAATAATATAGGTAAAATTCCAGTTTATATGGGGTATCCCTCGGGAGTATAATTATTTCCTAGTGATAATTAGAAGTAATTAATGAATGTGTACTATGAACGTATACTATGAACGTGTATATAATTAATTCATCTATTTAAAACAACAAAGATTTTTCTAACAAATGAACAAAAGAAACACTAATTAACAAATTACTTTTTCACAAATATTATTTGTTGCGTTTTTGTTCATAAAATAATTTAAATTTAAAATAACAGCAATTACCTTTGTTCCAAATATCTCGAAATAAACCTTGATGGGTCAAAACTAATCTATTTATTGTATAATTTAATAAAGCTTGAACCGAAGATTCTGCTAAAACATCAGTTAATAATAATTCCTTTATTTATTTAAGATAGTAGTTCTTTTCTTTCTAATTATAATTTGTTATAACTTGGAGTAATATCGGCATTGCGTCCCTTGTTTATTTTTTCATAGGAACATATTGCTGCTTGGTCATTTTATTGGTCATCATATTGTCAATAAATAATGCAAGTGCTAGAGTAGGATTGGTTTTTATGGGATGCTGTTTGTGTGAAGGACGTATTTTCTTTATTTTATTGGTCATTTCCTTTGATTCAGATATTAATTGCTTTACAATATAGGAGATCCGTCTTGCTTGCCGCTATATCTCATGCTGCAAGTTGTAACATGTGATAATTCCTTTATACTAGCTGACACGCCCGGCGTTGCCCGGGCCCATAATAATATTCTTAAATGAATCTGAAATTTTTTATCGCAGATCCGTACAGAGGGGACAGTGCAAATTACCAGGGCCCGACTCTTGTTCAGTTCAAAAGTTGTGTAAAGTCAAAGGTTAAGATTTTTAATTTTTATGTCTCATACTTTAAACTTTTTTATTCTAAATTAACTGATGAATTTAATTAAAATGTAATTATATTTTCAAAAATTTAATTTTTTATTTAAAATCTTTATATAAAAAAGCAATTACAAATACAGCATAAAGTGTAATGCTGAAAGAGAAATAATAAAATTGTAAGCAAATATTACTATATAGATTTTTAAGAAAAGTACCATCCAGCAAATTTATTTTCTAATAGAATAAAGACTGTTTATAACGGAATCCTGCAATAAACGAAAAAAAAAGTTCCAGCTCTCTCCCGCCCCCCCCCCCAAAAAAAATGCTATTATGCGTTGTTCAATTTAATAACCTGCATAAAACGGAATTTATCACTGGTCGTTTTCGTTTACGTCTAAGCAGGTTTTATTGTATCTTACTTTTGAGGGGGCGCGTATCGCAGGTCCGTACAAAATTACTTTTTACGTCATGACAACATTTTGTAAACTTCTTGCTGCTGTTTAATTCGCATTTCCAATACAGAGCTTTGCATAAATTGCACGTTTCACCCACAGTTATGCATGCCCCAGAACGTTTAAATTAGTAATTTGGATTTCAGTAGCAACTCGTGCATGCTACAGTTATTAAGCCTATTTTGCCGATCGCTTAACGGCGTTCTCGACAATTCTATTTGGATTTCGAATCTATTTCGATTCGACTCGAATTCGACTTCTTCTTCACTTTCAAGCATTCACCGAGATTTTTTACGGGCATTTCAAATGATATTTTGAAGCTACAGCGAGTGCAATATCTTTCGCTTTGCAGCGAAAGATATTGCACAGAAAACGCAAAACGTAAACAACAACAAACCCGATCGCCCTAAATCCTGCCAAGGACTCTTACACAATAACCAATCAGATGCGTTTCTCGGGTGTTGCCATTAAACAATAACAAATAATCGCGATTTCTGTGCCACGTACGTTAGCGTAATATATATATAGATTTTAATGTTGAACAAGTTCTCGCATTTTTTTGCCACGTTTGGGCTTTACTTCATCGTAAGATTTTTTTTCCGATCTTTCTATAGATTGGAACTGTAAGAAAAATTTCTCGTACAAATGAAAATATTTTTTTAACCAGTTGCCTTCCTGAGATCAGAAAGAGTTCGTTCATCTGTGAGCCTTCAACCATTCCTTTTTTATTATTATTATTATGGCCATTTTTTTTCCGTATGTGTTATTTTTTTTGTCTAATTTTTGCCCTTCTTTTTTTAGTGTTTTCTCAATTACTAGTTTTTTCACAAAGGACTTTCATTTGAGTACTAATTTTGCTTTTAATATTTTGCAACTGGTTCCTTACATCAAAGATCATACTTTAGTTCATACCACTTTCCAAAGCTAAAAAGAACGTAAAACAAAGACTGACAAATATTGGTAGCTACACTTTACGCCAATATATTATATAAGGTATATTTTAGACGTGCAAACACAAAAGACAACGAAAGAAGGTGAAACTCATACAATTTTGGTAAAAATATTTTTTTTTTAATATTTCCTAGTATTCAAGCAAAACTTTAACCTTAATTTATTAATTTAAAGTATTATTTTTTTTTAATGATCGAAAGAGACTAATTACCTACGAGGTCATTTTTTAAAAAACAGGTAAAACAAACGTCCTTTTAGACATTTAGTGTGTAACTGATATTAATACTCTGAGACGCGAGAGTTTACGTAAAATGAACACATTTGCTCTTTGTCCTTCTTCCTTTTCCAATTGGAAATTTTGCACCTATTTGGTTTTCATATATTTTGTTTATGATAATTTTAGATGTTTTCTAGCTAAGTATCATCTTAGAATTCGGATACTGAAAAAGTTACTTTTTACCAGCGAGATTAGCGAAAATAACAATTGTGGTAAAGTCTCTATTGAAAGAATTACCTCAATCTGTTCCCACTGTGGAACTTCTGTGTGCCTCCACTGTCGATTAAAAGTAGCGGGAACAAATGCATCTATGGGAAGCAAAGAGCTTTAAGTAGAAATATTTATTTGTAAAATTTATCTTCGTTAAATTCAAATAAGAATGACTTGAGGTTGTACCTCGAGAAATTTATTTTACACGGTGATATAAATATGCGTCCATAAAATTATAGATTTTAGTGAACATGAAATGTGCTGCAGGGTATATATGTTGAGACGCGATAAATCTGTGATTCTTCCATTTATTAGATGTATAGGACTTTAGTTGGACTGTATAGTGTATATTGTGTTGAAGTAAGTAGTGGACGGGGTATGTTGAGTAGTGACTGTGATGAATTTTTTAGTTGGACTGTATGGAATATTTTACCTCGTGGCTTAATCATCACTATTCAGACACTATTTAATACGTGAGGACAGTTTGATAATAGTTATAATTAATAAATTTCTTATAATTGTGCTAGAAATGGGATACGCAATATATAAATATTGTAATACACATTGTAAAAATTAAAATCTGAATAAATACGGCGGTCAACTAGTGACAATGGAAAAGATAAAGCCCACTAGAGAGAAATTTTATGATGGGCAATAAAAAAATAATTGTTTGACCATGATGAAATATAATCCAGAAATGATTCATTTATATTGTGTAATTCATAGAAGGATTCTTATCATCTATTACCCTATCACCTTCTCAGCTATTTCTGGCTATAGATCTTTCTGAATACAACTTATTAACTATTCATCTCTCATAACTTGAAAGACTGAATATGTACAGTCGTGGGAAAAAAAAGTAAACACCCCCTACTAACTCCTCAACAAATCATCATAGGAGAAAGTTACTGGTACCGAACGATTGGAAATAAAGTCTACTTTTAAATGATGTATATAAAATTTTCTTAGGGGGTCATCTACATATTAAAACAAATCCTAACTTCATTTTTTTCAATGGCAATACCCAATTTTAACGAGATATTTCAAATCTTCGGTTCAAACTATGCCTAGACACCAAATTTCAAGTCATTTGAATGATAAGTTTTTGAATTATAAACATTCAAAATTTAGTGCTTCTAATGTTAAATTATATTTTCATATTTTTATTTATATCTCCCGAAATTATGCTCCTAATGTGCTAATTTTTTTTGTGGTAATAATACTAATATACCCAAACATAAATAAGCTGAATTTGCAATTTTTATAATTTTATGATATGAATTATGAATTATGAAATTAATATTCGAAAAAATTATGAATTGCAACCCACAATTTTTTTGATGGATTTAGATTTATTAAGTCCTACTTTATGGAAATTCAAAAATTTCACATTTTTCTTCCAAGTAGTTTTCAAATTATGCTTAAAAAACGGCAAAAGGATGGTTTAAGGGGCCGTCTATGATGGAAGTGAGTAGACATTTTGAAATTTATTCTGCCGTACTGTAATCTAACACGCTTGATTGACTCCTTGAGTGGCTCTTAAGGTGCCTTGATCAAGGAAGCTGCTCTCTCGGTTAACAATCCAGTACGGAACTTCAATTTGGATACAGCCCTTAAAATACGCTCGTTTTAAAATAATTAATTTCTCGGAAACTTATTGTACGAATTGCATAAAAATTCGTTTTTAGGCTAATTGAAGGGTGTAGAGTTCATTTATGCTGTCAGAATTGGGTACTGCTATTAAAAAAAAAACAAAGTTATGGTTCGTTTTAATATGTAGGTGGCCCCCTAAGCAAATTTTATATACATTATTTAAAAGTAGACTTTCTTTCCAATCGTTCGGTACCAGTAACTTTCTTCTACGATAATTTGTTGAGGAGTTAGTAGGGGGTGTTTACTTTTTTTTTCCAGGACTGTACATGTACATACGGTAAGGTGACCAAACGTACTCGAAATTCGAGGACATCTTCAAATTAAAGGGCTGTAGTTCATACGATTTTTGAAGCGTCTGATCTAAAACACTTATTATGTTACAAA
This sequence comes from Maratus speciosus, assembly GCA_963932465.1. Classification (NCBI taxonomy): domain Eukaryota; kingdom Metazoa; phylum Arthropoda; class Arachnida; order Araneae; family Salticidae; genus Maratus; species Maratus speciosus. The sequence goes on along the minus strand of OZ010788.1, from coordinate 455,443,983 downwards.
AAGGCGAGAAATTCATAGAAATATATATGCATACAAAGATTAAAATGTTATGCGTTTTCAAGTTATGAAAGCTTTTAAAAAGTCCCGTTATAAAACTGTTAAAAAATCAAACGTTACTCTGACTTACGGCATAAAATAAAAGACTAATAATGTAATCCTTTCATGCCAAGATTTCCGATGGAGACCATCGTAACGTTTGAAAGAAATTCGCAGTAAGAGCGGTTCATATAATCCCATTCCGTCTATGACGGTGGTGAACTTTCCATTGAAGGAATTACTCCAGTCTCTTTCCATTGCGAAAATCGTCGAAGAAAATTTTAAACTAAATGTGAATAAATGCAAAAGAGAGATTAAAATTAGTGGAAGTAAATACATCTGCGGGTAGCAAAGAACCTTAAGTGGAAATATTTATTCGCAAATTTGATCTTGGTTAAAATAAAATAAGAACGACTTGGAGTTAAACCTCGAGAAATTTATTTTATTGGATGATTTAAACATGTGGACATAAAGTAATAGACTGGATGGGAAATTACATTTTTCGTGGAGCATTTATGTTGAGAAGAGATTAATGTGAGATTTTTACATTTATTAGTTGTGAGAGACTGATAAATGGATTGAGTATTTTGAACGTATTGAACTTATTAGTTACACTGTGTGTAATATTTTACCTCAGAGTTTAATAATAACTATTTACACACTATTAAACACGTTGAGGCAATTCGAGAATATTTATTAATAAAAAATTTCTTATCGTTCTTTTAAGAAACTCATACACAGTAAATAAATAAGTATTATGATGTACGCATTTTAAAATTTTAAAATCTAAATATTCACGACGGTCAACTGTTAACAATAGGAGCAGGAAATATTGTAGATCTTATAACTAGAAAATTATCATACAGAGGACTAGGGGGGGGGTCGTCTTTGGAGCGCCTCTGAGGCTTGGTGCCTGCGCCTGGTACCGAGAAACCCTCAGAATCATCTGCAACATATTTTCTGCAGCTCTGTTAAGATTATTTCATTCTTTTTTTCCGTCAATGTGCATATTATTTACTATTCAATTCGATTAAAATTAATCACTTTGATTAGATTGCTGAAAATCCAAACAGTAGAATTAATACATCAGGATATAATTTAATTTATAAATTGACTTGGCAAAATAAAAACAGTAAAACAGGCTATTTTCTTGACTTTTTTTCTTATTTCTATGTTTTAATGTTTTCCTAATCAGAAATTGCCTAATTAATAATTAATTATCGCCATTAATAATAATAATCAACATAATTTTCGTTGAAGTAAATTTTAAATTTGATTCAAATTGAGTTTCATTAGTTTTGATCCAAAAAAAGTTTCATCGTTCAGCATACGAAATTTTAGAAAAAGAAACTTATAAAAATTACTTTAGAAATTAACATGTTTCATATCACTGACTTAACTCAGTTGTCAATTAAAAGTCTGAATGGATTGTTTAAAAAGTATTAAAATTTTCAAGGAAAATAATTTAAATTAAGTTGATCTATATTTAATGATTACAGGTTTTTATTTAGTGCATATATTTTGTAGGAAAAAAGAAAATCTACACTACATTAAATATATTTTTTTCGGTACTTTTCTTTCATAATGTAAACAAACGATCCGTTGACGCGAAACCGAACAGAGCACATGACTTTTTTAACCAATGAGCACACTTCCTTCAACCGGGGTCGAGAAACTCTGAGTTGGGTAACTTTTCACCAGAAGTAAACGGTGAATACGAGTTTTCAACTCTCGGTTGAAAATCTCAACCTGGGGTTACTGAACCCGCGGTTTAACTCTCGGTCGAAGTTATTCGTGAATACGAACGTTAGTGTTAAAAAATATTTCACCTATTGATAAAAAATAACTGAAAACAACTATAAAACGTATCAAAACTATCAAAGCTGGTTTCAAATGTGAACACCTTTTTAAGAAAGTTTTTCGAAAATAAAATGCAGTCCGTTATTTAAAGGCGTTTTCTTCACATTAATGTAAGTTGGTAACGAATAAGCAAAACTGTCGTTGATTTAAAGGAAACCATTATATTGTTGAATATGTAGATATATGCCAGAAACATGTTTATGCTAAAATATTGAACCTGTTTGATAGATTAAAAAATGCTCAATGACTGATGCTGATGTACATGCGGATATTAATGCTGTTTTAAACTTCCTCCGCGTCAATAAGTTTTCACTTTTTAAATAACAATAATTATCTTTTAGATAGAGCACTGTCAGAAAAAGCATTGAAACTGCGTACTTTATCCTCTTTCACCATGCTTTTCTCACTAATATGACAGTTGCACACATCCGTGCCACTATGGGTGAGAAAAGTGCTTACGTGTTACCGCTTGTAAGAGTTCGACGATCATATTTGTTTTCTGACAATCAACGGTATTGTATTTAGTATGACAAGGAACATAGAATCTGAAGTGCGAATATGTATTTATATAATACTTTTTTATTAATTGGTAGAATAATTTACTTTTATTATTGATTTCATCAGAGAAATCTAAAATACGCATATTATTGGAGCCCCATGTCAATGACCTTTAAAATACATAACGTATCGCATAATACATCTTATTGTTAGTTTCAAGTTTTAGGGGCAATGGATCAACTTTGATTTATGTACTAAGCTGACTTTTTTGGAATTGTAATATTAAAATACCAGAAAGTAGCTAAGTAATAAATATATCTTTTAAAATGTAAAAATATATACGGTGATATCTCGGTTCTCGAATGCAGTTCGTTCAGAAAGCTGTTCGAGAAGCGAACTATTCAAGAACCTAATCTAATTTTCCTATAATAAATAATAAAATTACGATTTATTGTTTTTCACCTCCCTCGTTACTCACTGTATTTACATGTTCCAAACAATAAACTATTCAGTATAGTACAGTAAAATACGTAACGAAATTACAATACTGTACTTTGCATGAGTCATAGAAAATTTTAAAATCTTTTTTAACAAAAGTAACAAAATCCTTACACATACATACCTTCTTTATATGTAAGACTCTGGATGGCTTATTGAGACTGAAGGGAAGGAGAAAAAAAAATTCCTTTCTTGTTCTCTTATAACATCATGACCGCTAGGCAGAATGAATGATTTTATTATTCGAATGAATCATTCGGGTATGCGCAAAAGCATAGCTGCCAACCTTTGGGGGGGGGGGGGGGGGTTAAATTCAATTTCTACCAGAAATTTTGTATAGAAAAAGAAGTTTTTTTATTTTAATCAGAATAAATTTAAGAACCCCATAAAAATTCTTTTTATCTTAAAATTTTCTGAAGATAATTGATTAAAAAAATTACGAAGGCTGGCAACTATGCTTTTGCTTCTTTTCTTTTTACAAAATTTCTGGCGCTATATTGATTAAAAATAAATACAAAGACTAGACACTATGTTTTTGCGCATGCCCGAATGATTCATTCGATAGTAAAATCATTCATTCTGCTAACTCATTTACTACTCTAGACTAACGCACTATTTATGAATTAAAAAGGGCATAAAATTCTTTTATGCAGAATGATCACTATAATCTCGTCTAAAAGAACTTTGCATGTATGAAAAAGAACAAATAAATAAAGTAAAAAAAAAATCATTCATCAAGCTTGTGACGGACCAGTGAACCACGCCACGCAGTAAATCACTCATAACTCAAGTTTACGGTTCAAGGCACACGTTTATTAAAAATCAGAGGTATCAAACTCGAGGTTGTAGCTGGAAGATCAAACCATTCCGACAAAAATTCAAATTTAACTAAACTTTAATACACAGCTAATCTAAGAAAATGCAAATTTACCAATAAAAACTAACTTACACAAGGCAAGATGGTTGTTACACACTCACTGTATCGAAGAAACTACACTTCGCAAAATACTTCACTGGAAATCAATTCAAAATGTAATTTACAACTGCAGACCCGTGGTCACCCAGAAATGTATTTTATTTGCAAACTACAATGAAATACACTATTACCAAACTGGATTGCCTCTATGCTGGAACTACAACACAAATGAAGCGTACGTCTCAAGCTAGCTGAATGTCGAAGCACTAAATGGGAGCTCCAAGTCTGGACTTTCTACGAAAAAATACCAGCTTTCATTCTCTGACTGACCACCACGACCTAATTAGCATAAAGTGCCTGAAATAACTCCAAAACCCAGATTTAGGGAGGTAGATACGCACAAGTGAAAATAAGAGAAAAATGAAAGACAACTGTCGCTTTAACGCGCACACGCTAACAACGGGCAAAACACTGACACTAAAAAACTATACTCCCTTTATAGGAGATACCAGTCTTTCTGTACAGGAATCTCGAAATACATGAATTTCATTAACGCAGCGATAACTATATCTCATGTATGTGAACTTCACGTCATGAAAAACAAAACAAAAAAAAAACGGAAATAAATATCAATTCAGTGGCTGTTTCTTCATTTTTTCATCCGGTTGATGCTTCTACGGCATCCTCACTAGTCAAGAACAAAATTTCTGTTTGAGAACCAATTCAAATTTCGCTCAAATTTCTTGTTCAAGAACACAATTATTACACAAGTTCAACAGGTGAGGTTATGCTATATTTAAATATCTTAGCTACTCTGTTGTGTAAATAAAATCTGGAAATAAGGCATATTTTTTCCTTCTTTTTCTTTTCTTCCTTTCTTTTCGCAATCTTTCTATACAGGAATCTCGAAATACATAAATTTCATTAACGCAGCAAGAACTATATCTCATGCATGTGAGCTTTACGTCATGAAAAACAAAACAAAAAAGAAAGAAAGAAATATCAATTCTGCACTGTTAAAAATATTAAGAAAAATTACCTCTGTTTTTAAAGACTATTTCCTGGTCAATGAGAACGCTCCACAGGCGTTTATGTACCGTTCTCATTTGTCATAAAATAGATAGTCTTTAAAACAGAGGTAATTTTTCACGATATTTTTAACAGTATGTGGCTGTTTCTTCGTTTTTCAGGCAGTTGATATTTCAACGGCACCCTCATTAGTCAAGAACGAAATTTTTCTTCGAGAACCAATTCAAATTTCTTGTTCAAGAACAGAATTATTGCACATTATTTTTCAAAAGCTGCGGTTATCCTATATTTAAATATCTTAGCCATTCTTTGTGTAAATAAAATCTGCAAATATGGCATATATATATTTTTTTATCTTTTCTTTTCTTCCTTCCTTTTCGGAAGACATTGAAAAAAGAGCGATATATATATATATATAAAGATGAGAGAAATAACGAGACGCGATATAACGGAAAGCTACTGCAATAACTGAGTTTTAATCTTCTTATATGTTTCAGAAAATCAATTAAAACTACTCGGCTTAAAATTTATCTTTATTAAAATACAATAAAAGGAATGATAAATAAAATGAATTTATTGAAATCTAATTGAATAAAGAAATACAAATATTGCAAAACAAAAAGGACTTGTTTTTTCAGTCAAAAATAATCGATGGATTTATTGAGCTTTTATTAGGTTTTCTATTATTTTCTGAAGTTCTCTTGGGAATATTGTTACCGGTGGAACCGTCATGGGAAGATTATTGACCATCTCTAGAACCAATCGAATAAGGCAATTCCACATTTTGAGGCGGAAAATCTACGTTACTTTTATGATATATATATAAAGATATAGATTTTATTTTATTTTATTGGGGCGTTTTTGTTTTTGTTGAATTACTTATATGATTTTATGGATATTTCTTTTTAAAATGGTTATTATATGTTATGCATAGTTATTAGATATATATAATTTTAAAACCTTCGGTACATAGGTATCCCTCGGACAGTGCTGTTTCAGTTAGTGGGATTTTCAGTTAGTACGGTAAACTTTTTTAGATACTCTCTCGATCGGTGCGAGTAAAATTTTGATTAGTTTTTTTAGTAAGCTTTTTTTTTTCAGAAAAATGGCGACAAATTTTTGATAATGAAATTTGCAAAAGAAGTCGAAAAAATAAATAACATTAAAAGAATTCTATAAGAAGTTTTCAAAAATTAGAATTCTCCAGACGGCATTTAATAGATTTAAATCCAGACATCGGTGGAAGTGTGCAAGTACACCGAGGATTAGAAAATCAGATTTTGTGTTGTCGCAAGATTTATTAGTGGAAAAAAGGAAAAAAAACTGTGCGATTTGCAATGGAAAGGTTTTTGCTTAAACAACTTAAAATGTATATAAATTTAAAGTAATCAATTTGTATGATAATAAGTTTTAAACCAAATTATGCAGTTTAAAAAAATAATCTAATGGTAATTAAGCTAACATAAATAACCTAAAGAATTATAGTAATAAAGAATTAAAATTAACATTGACTTTTTAATGATTTTCGATTGCTACTTATTAAATTAGCTCACATGTTTATGTGAATGAAAGCTCATGAAAACTAGATTCTATTATAATAATCTATTATAATAGTTCTCTTAATATTATTATAATCTCTTATTATAATTTCTATTATAATATCGATTTTATATATAAACTATTTTTAACGTTACAAATCAAGTTGTAACATCTGCTTTCTAATAATAATACATCAAAAACAATATCGCAGTATATTTTTACATTGTCTATTTATGCACGTTGGGATTTTCAGAAAGTAGGCTGTGGATCTATTGCAGTTTCTCCCATTCAATATATATTTTGGTTAGTGCGGTGCTATCGCGGTATTAATTAATTAAACGCACTAATCGAGGGAAACCTGTATGTAATTTTTGAAGCAAACATGTATTCTGCTAATGCAATTTCTTACTGTTTTTGATATATATCAGCATAATTGAATGCCTTCGATTTTTCTGTCTGACTTTCCTTGCCTTTGTGTCTATTTGTTTGTCCATGGTGTTAACTTACGTAAAAATTTTCGGGAAGCTACAAAATTTAATTATGTTTTTGAGATGGATAACAAAATAGTCTTTGTTAAAAATGAAGATTTATAGTTCTTTTAACAGTCTAAACAAAACAATTTGCATAGATTAACGATGTGCATGGTTAGTGTTTTAATTGTATTTTAATGACTGAAACCATTTTGAAACTTAATGAAGCTTTAATATGCTATTTTAAAAGAGTTTAGCGTTCTTGTTCGTGCGGCTATGTTTTTTTCATGGCGATACATAGATGTAATATACGAAAATAAATCGTAATCTTTATATGTGAAACGCAGGATTTTTCTGTCTTTTTAGGGCTTCATACCATAAAATGAAGGAGGCTTTATAGGCTCACTTTGTTGACCGTCTGTCTGTCAAGACCGTTTTGTTCTCAGAAGTGGCTGAAGATATCAAGTTGAATAATAAGGTCCATGGCCCCATTGTTTTGTTTTGTTTTTTTACTTTGGAGCTTCTAACTTAATGCAATAAAAATTTGCGGCCTTAAAACAATGCTTTTCTTTTTCATACAAACTCACTCTCAAAACCTACAGGGTTCTTCCCTTTGGCCTAGAATTTTGTACGAAGCAAGATCTAATAGCACACATAAAAGAAGAAATTTAAAAATCTTATTTATAGTATTATATCGATTTATTACGCGGCAATTTCATCTAACCGTCTGTCAAAACTTTTTTTTTTATTTAGGAAAGGCTGAAATTATAAAATTGAAATTAATATCAAGTAATAAAGTCCATGACCCCCTTTTTTTTTTTTTTTTTTTTTTTTTTTCCGAGCATCTAAATGCAATAAAAATCTAGGGCCACAAAACAACGTTTTTCATTAAAACTCATTCTCAAAACGTATAAGGTACTTCACGTTGACCTAGAATCTTGAAATTTGGCACGGTAGAAGGAAGGTCTTATAGCACGTGCAAGGGAAAAAATTGGAAAATCTTTTTAAAAAGTACTACTAGAAACAATACTGTTATAAAATATATATTTCTAACTTCTACATATCTATCTGGTGTAATTCATACTTTCTTTAACCATCTGAAACAAACCTGGCTAAGATTTCATCGATAGGAAGCATCTAGGTATAACTAGGTAATTCTTATTTTTGTTAGAAAGTTATGACATAATAGAATATGACATAACGGTACGAAACCCTAAAGAAATCAGAAACCGTATAAAAATTCGAATTTCGTTATTCTTTACAAAAACAACAACTTTGATGTAAAGGAATTTTAATATGATGGAGAAATGATGCATTTATTAATATGATGCATATGAAACTCTTTTTTTTAGGAACTACACTTCTAAAAGTAGCGGTTTGGGAATAAGCAATTGGACAATTATAAACAAGGGACAGCTTGTAGTATATATTTAGCTCTTGAAAAGAAAATTTTACCCATTCCGTGATTGTATGCTATTTGATTCAGACGTTTAGTTTTAGAAGAACAGACGTGATTAAACAGTTTTATCACTTCATCTTTCATTTCATGTATTTAACATTACAGTTTAAAAACTATAATTATTTCAAGCAGGGTAATAATACATTTAAATGAATTATCTATATACAGTCTTTCTTACATGTATTCGGCAAATTAGATATATTTCATAACTTTATTAATAGTCTGAACACATTGTGAAAATCAATGTATTTTTAACTTCCGTTCAGTTATTGTATAATATTTGAATCAGACGCTTAGTTTTAGAAGAAAAAATGTGATTAAACATTTTTTATCCCCTCGTCTTTCATATCACGTATTTAACATTACAGTTTAAAAACCATAATTGTTTCAAGCAGAGTAATAATACATTTAAACGAATTATCTATACATAGAGGCTTTCTTACACCTGTTCGGCTAATTAGATATATTTCGCCACTTTATTAATAGTCTGAACGCATTGTGAAAATGAATATATTCTTAAATTCCATTCAGTGATTATCTACTATTTAAATCAGACGTTTAGTTTTAGAAGAAAAAACGCGATTAAACATTTTTATCCCCTCATCTTTCACTTCATGTAATTTAACATTACAGTTTAAAAACCATAATTATTTCAAGCAGAGTAATAATACATTTAAATGAATTATCTACATATAGAACCTTTCTTACATGTATTCGGCTAATTAAATGTATTTCACAACTTTGTTTATAGTCTGAACGCATTGTGAAAATGAATATATACTTAAACTCCACTCAGTGATTATATACTATTTGAATCAGGCGTTTAGTTTTAGAAAAACAAACGTGATTAAACAGTTTTATCACCTCATCTTTCATTCCATGTATTTAACATTACAGTTTGAAAACTATAATTATTTCAAGCAGAGTAATAATACATTTAAATGAATTATCTATACAGAGTCTTTCTTACATATATTCGGCTAATTAGATATATTTCACAACTTTATTAATAGTCTGAACGCATTGTGAAAATGAATATATTCTTAAATTCCATTCAATGATTATATACTATTTGAATCAGACGTTTAGTTTTAGAAAAACAAACGTGATTAAAGAGTTTTTATCACCCCATGTTTATAGAGCCTTTCTTACATGCATTCGTCTAATTAAATTAATATATGTCACAACTTTTTTAACAGTTGAAAGGAATATATACTTAAATCCCATTCAGTGATTGTAATACTATTTGAGTCAGAGGTTTAGTTTTAGAAGAACAAACGTGATCGAATAGTTTTTATCTCCTAATCTTTCATTTCATGTAATGTAACTTTACAGTTTAAAAACTATAATTATTTCAAGCACGGTAGTAATAGATTTAAACGAATTATCACTATAGTTTTTCTTACATGTATTCGGCAAATTAGATATATTTCACAATTTTATTAATAGTCTGAACGCATTGTGAAAATGAATAGATTCTTAAATCCCACACTAAAATTTGCATGGTTCTTTTTCTCTCAACAATTTGTCTGCTCATAATTTAATCAAAAAATATTAGGGGAACTTTGCCAAAAAGATATGGTTTGCTAAAATATATTGAAAGTGCATTCAAACAGTTACTTATTTAAAGATTCTGATAAACAAAGGATATTTGACAATTTGCCAGATATAATTATTAACTAATGATATGTAATGGAATACTTTGTTGTTTCAAATAAAGAACATCACCAACATCCAATTACAGGATTCATAATTATATAAGACTGTAATTAATTTTAAGATTTTTGTTACTGGAGGTAATTTATTAGGCTAATCTGCATAATATTCAGTTCAAAACTATTTTTCTTATTATCTATTTGTTTGCGTTTAATTATTACAGTGTGATAGGTTAAAAGATTATTTCCCTTTTAATTTTATTATACAAGTATTAAAGATCCTTATTGCAGGAAGATTCATTTTAATCTCATAACAAAAAATTATGTAGATTTCTTTTATAATAGAAGAAAGTGTTTTAATCGAAAAAATTTTCGACTTCCGATTTTTGACAAATTTACACGTTTAAGGGGTCAGGGACCCGGAAAAACATGTTTATACACAATGTCTATCTGTCAGTCCGTGTGTCGCCATTGCACCATCGACAAGTGTATGAAGTTACGCATAGACTTGAACAAATTTCATGTATATGTTTTTGCCTGAGGTAAACTGGTCTTCCTTGAATTTGGAAGTATTTCGCCGGAAAGGGGCTCTGTAATAGCGATTTTTGTGACATTTTCATTATTGTACCATCGAACAGTGTATGAAGTTATGCGTAGAATTGAACCAAATTCCATATATATGTTTTTGGGTATGGCAATAGATCCTCCCTGAATTTGGAAATATTCCGCCGGAAGGAGGAGCTGTAATAACGATTTTTGTGCAATTTTCATTATTGTACCATCGAAAAGTGCATGAAGTTATGCATAGAATTGAACCAAATTTCATATATATGTTTTTGGGTATGGCAATAGATCCTCCTTGAATTTGGAAATATTCCGCCGGAAGGAGGAGCTGTAATAACGATTTTTGTGCAATTTTCTTGATTTTTCGTAGTTCTATTGTAAATCGGCGGCTCGTGCAATGACGGGAACTTCGCATCCTGCTAAGCCGGCTATTCGAAAACAGCTGAGGTACAACAGAATAATGAAAAATATTGATTTTATTAAATGTTATGATCCAGATTAACTCGTTTTTACTCCGATTAATTGACTGAAGCAGAACAATGAGAGTCAAAGTTGGTATAGCATTGAACTTACATAATATTGAAAACTTAACATTAGATTCTTAATGAAATATTAAGATGTACGAGATAGGAAAAGTTTTGGGATTGGCACATCCAAAAGGTTTATGTTTTAAAAAGTATTTGCTTTTTATATCTGATATTACTGTGTATTTTACCCTTAAGAGCAATAACGGAATAGATTGACTTAAAAAAACTTTACTAAATTGTTATCTTTGTGCCATGTTACAAAAAATGATTTGAATTGGCACATTGTAAAAAAAGACAAATGTTTCTTCTTCTGGGGAAATATAATATAACCACAAACGAAAATATACAATGACCTCTTCCGAGTAACCCACGATTCTGAAAAGTTTTCTTTAAATTTAGAAATCGTAGAAACCAATATATTTTCGAGATGTAAAGAAGCGTTTATAAAAACAAAGTTTCTTTTACTGCTACTGATTTGTGAAAACGCTTCCAAAGAGTTTTTAAAGTGTATTAAATTATTTTTTCAACCTGATATAGGTTTTTCGGATGCTTTCCATTCTCAAGTAAACATTTCCATGCTCAACACACACATTTTACAAAGAAACATGATAAATTAGCAGCATTCACATTAACGTTAAAAGAAATATTACAGTAAAATCTGTCTAAGGCGGAATCGATCGGGACCTAGAAAATTTTCCATCGTAGGCAATGTTCCGCCTTATGCAAATTCGTAAAAAAGAAAAAACAAGTAAGAAAAATCATGCGTTAAGCATAGATTATAAAACACTTTCCAACACTTCCTGTATGCTTTAACAAAACTTCGTTATTTAGGGAAATAATGTATATAAAAGAATTAAGTAAACATTTTAGAAAACGCATAAAACATTTGAAAAACTGATTTCAGCAGTTACCATCCATAGCAAATATGTATTCCAATTCTTTTGAACAGCTCTGTATTTGATCTGTAGGTTGATATATATGCTATATAATGGGGAAATTTAGTTTAGCAAGAAAACGAATAGCAGGTTGAAATTTCGCTTTCAGCAATTTATACTAATAGATGGAAACATACTTGTATACTTTTGTACAACCCTGTAGTTAACCTAGTACCTTTATTACACGCCACTATTTAGCTAAAGTTAAATTCAAAGTAAAACACTCTTAAAACTACTGGAATCACATTTTCAGAAATTATCATTTATAGACGCCCATGTATCCAATTCTTTGCGTGACGCTGTATATAAATTTATCTATGTTTTATAATTTTATCTACAAGCATTTCTTAGTAAACAAAATGCAGTTAGGCGTAAAAATTCATAACTCATTTAAAAACCACCTTTAAGCAATTTACAATCATACCCAGTAACCATTACGAATTCTTTTGTGTAGCCCTGTATATGAATTACAGCATTTATACACATCATATGCAATGCACAAATATAGTGAAACATAAAAGCGCATAACATAATAAAAAAATACATTTCCAGCAATCATCGCTACCGTACAATACTTCGGATACAATATAGTATCTGAAATCTTTTATGTGTCCCTGTAAATGATATGCACTTCATATTATACATGGAATAAGTTATAGTAAACCTTAGCAACGTATATCAATTCCATTATACATGAAATAATTTAACATAATTAAAATACGCCGGAAAAAATTCCCTCCATCCGTATATCATTATGTAACGGAATTCTTTTGTATGGCCCTGTAAATGAATAATATTTATTCTTTGCGGCGCATATTCTACGGAATGCATATTTTAGTGCACTTGATAAATGCATATCACTTTTATTATGTTTGAAAGCGTGTAATATCATTAAAAATCATTTGAAACGATTCTTTCCCATAGGCCGTAATGTAACGGAAAACTTTTGACTGCCCCTGTAAATGAACTAAACATGCTACAAACTTCATTTGCAATAGGGTTCGTGCTATGGTAGAGGTCACTAAGATCCAAAAATTTCAGAACGATCCGAGTATATTTACGGGAGTTAGAGCGCGTACAGACGGCCAGACGGACAGACAAACCGAATGCATAAACACTTTTCAACTTTGTTGGAAAGTGTTAAAAAGAGCTATCGCGTATTTTTAACAAAAAGAGGTTAATCAATTCCACGGGGGTTTTTTTTTTGTTTGTTTTTTTTTCTTAACAGAGAGAGAATTTTAAATAGGAAATTTTGCTTTTTATGAATTTAACGAAAAGTTTAAAAGACAAAAATATGCACATTTTGATTTGCTCAGTAGACATTTTCTTTTTATTTTGTTATTGTGTACAGTTTTTTACGCAAATAAACTCCTATTTTTCTCAAGGAAATGGATACGTACGAAATACGGTACATAAAATTAAACTATACTACACTGTTAAAAATTTTGCAGCATTCTGGCAGGTCATTCGACCGTTTTTTGAAAAAACGGTTTCATAACCATAATTTAATTATATTCTGACCATAAAATGGCCAATAATATGGTCAGAATAGTGTTAAAATTACGGTTGTGTAACCGTTTTCGCAAAAAACGGTCAAATGACCTGCCAGAATGCTGCAAATTTTTAACAGTGTATTTTAATTTATTTTTTCATTATCCTAATAATATACAAGAATTATGATTTAAAAAAATTTGCTTTTTAAATTTTGAATGCATAACTGTTTTTTTTTAAATCTCCTAGTCTTATATTTACTGTTCGAATAAGGACCTATCCATATTTTTTTATTATTATTATTATTATAAGGGTAATCAAAAAATGAAAATGCATACTTTAAATTTTCGTACTGTAAAAAAAATATTTATTTAAGTTAAAAATTGTAAATAAAATTAATATTTTGTCGAGTGAAATACAAACTGCATATTTTCTTTTTCTTTTCATTAAACCCGCAAAAACTCAAAACTTCATAATCAAAATTATCTCTTTATAAGCAAACGAATGCGTAAAAATATATATTTGTATTTTATGTGTATTTATTTATATATGTTTGAACTATCAATAAGTTTTAAAGTTTCATATACCGGATGCTTATCATTTTTAAAATATCCTTTTTTCCGTCTTATAAAAATATTTCTCTTCGGAGGGACCTCAAAAGCCTCTCCGTTAGTGATGGGCGATTCTGGAAAATTTGAGAATCGATTAAAATCGACATCGTTTAAAACAGAATCGATCGCAATAAGAATCGATTCCCAAATTCTAGAATCGATACTTGAATCGATATTTCGATGTTCACAGATAAGCTGAAAAATAGTAATTCCAAAACGTAGCGAATCAACAGGGCCATAACGACCATCTCTCACCCCTCATCTCCATTTATGGGGGCCCCTAGACAATGTTAACGGCCCAGAAGTAAGCTACTACAGACCTTTGAGTCAAATAATAAGGTTTTTTAACTTTTAAAATTATTTTTAAGATGTAATTTTGATAATAATTTATATTATATTTAAATTTATCTTTAAAGAAGATCTCGATCAGATAAAAAAAAAGAAAGAAATGATTTTTTTTCATCCGGAAAAGATGTACTTTCCACTCTAACTCTTATTTCCTTCAACCAAACAGAAGTCCTATAAACGTCATTCTTCTTAAAAATGCGCAGATGAGCGAAATTTTGAAGGCTCTAAATTTATTTAAAAAGTTAAATGGTTTTTCAGTCTTTTTAGGGCCTCCTATAAGCGTGGGGGAAATGCAAATATTGCAAATCTTCTTTTAAAATAGCTGTGATGAATGTAATTAACCAATCATCGCATAATAATTATCCCCCAATTAATAATCAAAATTCTCCTTTTAATAATATATTTAACTATTATTTCTTTCCCTTTTTAAAATATACATCTCCTTATCTCATTTACAGTTTATAAATATCTTTCTTTTTAATGTTTACCAAATTTTCAGCTGTTAAGAAAAAAAAATGTTCTCATCCTAGAGCCATTAACAATGAAATAACATACTTTTCTCTGGTTAACAAATAAATAAAAGTATATTCCTTGATTATATGTTTTTTTTTTTTCCCACCAGTAATCTAAAAACTATAAACAGTTATTGACTCATTCGCTGACATGCAGAGTGCACTCACTGAAACAATAATAAATAAAAAAGAAAAGTATCGAGTTAAACTGATGGCATTGAGCTCACAGTCTATTCATACTAATTGTATTTTATACTCTTGCTTCAAAGAATGCCTTTCGAAAAATAAACTAAGGGAGAATCACCCCCCTCCCCCCGTCACATCTCTATACTTAAACAATAAGCCTCCAAATCTCATCAGGGAAGCGCTTTATCAGAATAAACTGGTTACCAAATTTGAAGCAAATCAGATAGAAAAACCCGTCTATCTAAATTAAAGGTGGTTAGTCCCTGTTCCTCCCTTTATACTCAAACAATGAACCTCCAAATTTAATCAGGGAAGCGTCTTATCAGAATTAACCGGTATACCAAAATTGAAGCAAATCTGATAATTCTGCATGAAAAACACATTTATATAAGTGGTGGGTTATAGCCCCCGAACCCCCCCCCCCTCCTTTATGCTTAATCAAAGAACCCCCAAAACTAATCAGGGAAGCGCCTTATGAGAATGAACCTAGAAAAAAAATTTGAAGCAAATGAGATATTTCTGTCGAGAGTTATCGCGTTACGTATGTACGTACATACATACATACAGAAACTGCGGGCACATTAGCTCTCAGGCTTTGATAGCGTGTGAGCTAAAAAGAGAAGTGCCCAGTTAAACTGATGGCATTGAGCTCACAGGCTATTCACACTAACTGTATATTATGCTCTTATTTCAAAGAATAATGCCCCTCGAAAAATAAACTAAGGGGCGGGGGAATTGCCCCTCCCCGTTTCCCCTCTTTATACTTAACCAATGACCCTCCAAATGTCATCAGGGAAGCGCCTTATCGAAATAAATCGGTATACCAAATTTGAAGCAAGACGGATAGAAAAACCTATTTATCTCAATTAAGGGGGTATTAGCCCACCCTTTTCCCCTTTATATTTAACCAATGAACTTCCAAATCTAATTAGGGAAGCGCCTTATCAGAGTAAACTGGTATACCAAATTTGAAGTAAATCGGATAGCAAAACCCATCTATCTAAATTATGCAGGGTATTATCCCCTCATCCCACCTCCCCCCCCCCTTTAGACTATAACAATGAACCTTCAAATATAATCAGAGAAACTCGTTATCAAAATTAAGCAGTATACCAAAATTTGAAGAAAATCTGATAATTCTGCATGAAAAATCAATTTATCTAAGTTAAGGGGGGGATTAGCCCCCGTTCCCTCCTTTATATTTAACCAATGAACCCCCAAAACTAATCAGGGAAGCACCTTAGCAGAATGAACATAGACAAAAAAATTGAAGCAAATCGGATATTTCTATCAAGAGTTATCGCGTTACGTACGTACATACATACATACATACAAAACCGACGAGCACATTAGATCTCGGGCTTTGATAGCCTGTGAGCTAAAAAGTGCCAAGAGCGTGTAACTAGGGGGGGGGGGGGGAGAGGAGGGACAGAAAATAAAAGAGGACATTAAAAGCTTTCCAACAGTATGTTACACGAGATGGTTTGGAAGAAACAACAAATATGCCCCCCGGGGTACAGGTAAGTCTCATACGGTGGGAGGGGCGACCTCAAATGTATCTTTGGTCAAGGTTTCAAAATGTGGATTTATAATAAAATAGAACGAGAATTGGGCATTTTTAAAATAACATGCATATTTTGAACGGCCCTGTAAATTAAGATTGGCGAGAAAAGGGGGGGGGGGAAGGATTAGAAGGGACGAACTTGAAAAATACAACATAATAAACTAGTAACCCGAATAACTAGGTTTCTAAACAAAAGTATAACGATTTAACCTAGTATTGAATTCAGGGGGTGACCCGGGGGAACATTGGAATGTCCCTCCCGAAAGTTTTGAGATTTTATGCTTTTTAATGGACAAATGTGCATCCCCCTTTACAGAACTCTAAAATCCCCCCCCCCCCCCCCGCATCCCAACCGGAGCAGTCAAGAAATCAACCCGACATTCAACACTGAACCTAGAAAGAAAAAAAAAGGCTCTTATACAAAATTTTACAGCAATTCTGCCACTAAAACAGTAAAATTGGAGGAATCTATTCAACCCGAATCGTGGATCATGAGCGATGCGATTTGAATTGAAATAAATCAAAAAATAACGATTTCACCCGCATCTAAAAATCGGCATCGAATCTGAACTGAATCGATTCGCCCGAATCTAAAGAATTGAAGTAAATCAAAAAATAGCGATTCTGCCCGCATCTAAAGATCGACATCGGCATCGAATCTGAACTGAATCGATTCGCCATTTCTGATCTTAATTTACGGGCAGAATCGATGCGTTCGTTTTTTCTTGCTTTCTTTTGTCTTTAGAAAAAGAAAGCGTTGGATTCGTGAAAAATTTCGACTTCTGGTTTTCGAAGGATTTATAGTTTTAGAAGATCTCCTCTGGAATACGATTTGACTATTTTTATACATTATCTGTCTGTCAGTCTGTCTATTTGTTTGTCTGAATTTATTGAATATTTGGTTTTTATTGTGGGCGGTCTATTTTAAGAACTAATGCATGGAATCTGTTGAAACTTTAGATTCAATTAGACTTTCATATAAATTGGTGCTGATTACTTTTTGATGTAAATCTACCTGCAGGTGGCGCTGCTATGCTGTATTTTTCCCGATTTTCGCAATAGCTCGATCTCAAGAACTAATGCACGGATTTTCATCAAACTTCACATTCAGTTAGACGTTGGCATAAATTGTTGCATATTAGATTTCGGTGTAAATCGCCCAACAGGGGGCGTTGTTATGCAGATTTTATCAGCAGTGTTGAATTCAGACAATTTTCTCTGGGAGGGATTTCTGCGGATCCAGAGAGGGACAGTTCAGAGGGGAAGGGGATTGGATTTTTGTACATTAAGCATAAAATCTCAAACCTTCTGGGGGGACATTTGAATGTTGCACGGGGGGGGAGGGGGGCATGTCCCTCCGGGCTACCCCCGGAATTCAACACGTTTTTCTGGATTTAAACGATTTTAGGGATCATATCTCAAGAACTAATGAACGGAATTTCATCAAACTTAATATTCTGTCATAAGTTGTTCATGATTAGGTTTTCGAGTAAATGATATAATAGGTTGTGCTGCCATACTGCTTTTTTTTAGAAATGTTGAATTCAGACATTTTTCTCCGGGAGGGATTTCTATGGTTCTGGAGAGGGACATTCTAGAGTTTCGGGGGGGGGGGGGGGGAGGATTGGACTTTTGTCCATTAAGCATAAAATCTCAAATCTTCATGGACATTTCAATGCGGGGGTTGTCCATCCGTAACAGCCCCTGAATTTAACACTGTTTTTCAGAATTTACACGATATTAGCGATAATATCTTAAGAAGTAATGACCGGAATTTCATCAAACTTAATATTATGTGTCATTGATATAAGTTGTTCCTGAGTTTTTCGTGTTAATCATGTAACAGGCTGCGCAGCTATACTGTTTTTTTTTTTTTTTTTTTTTTTTTTTGCATGATATTCGTGATAGCCATATCTCAAAACTAATGCACGGAATTTAATCAAACTTCATACTCTGTTACACTTTTAGATAAATAGATCCTTATTAGGCTTGGGTATATACTGCCCAACAGCTGTCGCTTTTATGCTCTTTGAATTGGGATTTTCCGTTGCGGGCATCTAGGCTAATGTCAGATGAACGTCTTTTTGCACGGTTTTTTTTTCGCTCTTACACCGTCCCTACACATGCTAGCGAAGGTGTAGGGATGGCGTAAGAGAAAAAAAGCGTGCAAAAAGACGTTCGTCTGACATTAGCCTAAGAGGGTGTGGGCCGAAATTCAATGATTTGTTAGGAAAATGTAATGCTTATATTTTCTTTTAAAATGCACATACTTCAAAGAACCTATCATTTTTTAATCCCCATGATGCGCATGGGTTATCATTTAAATTTGACACTGTGATAGCGAATATTGAAGTTTTAACATTTATGAGGCAGATGAAAGTTTTGGGATTGGCACATCCAACTATTTTATTTTCAATTTTTGAAGGAAAATGAAAATGCATTACCTTATTTTTTCTTAGAGACATCGATTAAAAAATTCATAGTATCGATTAAATCGAGTTGACCATAGTATCGATTAAATCGATTAAAAAAATCGAAATCGCTCATCACTACTCTCCGTTTCCGAGTTAGACAGATTCCGGTTTATGGACCTCGTATTAATGTTATTCTCTGTGGATTCGCAGGGACTTTGAAATCTTTCCGTGGTAAACAAATTTCCGGCTTATACAGAATCCGCCTTAGACAAATTTTACTGTACTTTGTTATTCTTGCATGTGTAAATTTCGTTACACATCTGAAAATGTGTTATTGAGAATCTATAGTATCCTAAAACATATATTCCGGTTTTAGAAAACAGATTCAACAGCGATTACAGTGATTTCTGAAAAATCATTCACTGTTAAAAATTTGCAGCATTCTGGCAGGTCATTTGACCGTTTTTTCCGAAAACGGTTACACAACCGTTAATTTAACACTATTCTGACCATATTATTGGCCATTTTATGGTCAGAATATAGTTAAATTATGGTTATGAAACCGTTTTTTCAAAAAACGGTCGAATGACCTGCCAGAATGCTGCAAAATTTTTAACAGTTGTAAAAATTACTCGGGAACAATTCTGAAAGTCAATGGTCGAAAAGAAACTATTTTTATGAATGCTTCTATAAAACTCGAAATTATATTGATTTCTGAGTTTTCTAAAGATAAATACCGCTTTTCGGAATCGTTTGGAATTCGGAAGGGGTTATTGCACTTTTTCGTTCTTGGTTACATTATGTTTCCGCAGATTAAGAAGCATTAGTCTTTTGTTACAGTGTATCAGTCAGTCTTGACCTTATTACTATGGTAGCAATATTTTTTCTGCATTGTGCATAAGAAAATTCTCAATTTAATATATTTAAAAATACTAAAATGTTTTTTAATGAACGTATTGAAACATATAAGGATTTAAACATACAAAATTAAATTATTATTAAGGTGCTAAAAATACATAAATATGTGTTTTAAAACATAAAAACCATCATAGATCTTAAAATGATGTTACAAAGTCGACACCCGAGCACTTTCGACTGATTCGCACAGTCATCATCAGGGGGTGATAATGGCTGTGTAAATCAGTCGAAGGCTTTGCAACATCATTTTAACATCGATTTTTTTAGCACCTTTTTAGTAATAAACAGTCATAAAGTTTAGTAAGAAAAGTCGTTTTGTTTGTTCGTAATTTTTAAATGTTCTTATATAATCTCAAAGTGAACACGACGTTCCGAAATTATAGTTAAACTATTTATTTTAATATTGAAACATTTAAACTCAATAAAAATTATTTCAGTAAACCATATTAATTTATTTTGCATACGTTTATTTTTACATTTAGCAGAAGAAGGTGTCCTCGCCAAGCTTAAATAACGACTGGTCAGTTGTGGTAACTTAACCACTTTCCCCTTTAGTTTTGCATAATTTCTTGGAGCCCATTATTTATTTCCCCTTATAATAGTGCAGATGTTACTGCAGCATCAACAGCCCATATTCCCGAAATCATTTTTAAATACTATTGGCATAAAATTAGGTAGTCAATAAAACCAATATCATAGCCATTAACATTATTTTTATGTGTTTCATTTCGTTTTAAATTTGTGTACCTCTAAAAAAAAAAAAAAAAAAAAACTTTATACTACTGTTAAATAAATTTAAAAACCTATATTGCACTTAGTTTTAAAGCGGATTATTAAGAACAAATATAGGTGATTTTTTTTTAAATCTTACATTTATTGCAAGGTGCAATACAAGCAATATATGGATTTTACAAGCAATAAAAAATTACTGTCACTATTGATTATTTTTTTTTTAATTGTGATAATTTAAATATTGAATATATTAACATAAAGTATGAAGTAAAAGTATTTTTTTCCCTGTTTGTGTTTAGATCCAAGAGCAGAAATTCTTTGAGAAAGCTCTCTCATGCAGAACAGAACCCAATTGAATTTTCCAACTGTAGATATTTGGAAATCATATGATTTCACCTTCCAATGATGTATTTCATAAGCATTATTCAACTTCTATGTGCTAAAAGAGTAAAAATCAAATATGCATTTAAGGGTTGTTTTTAATGCAACCGCATATGAGGTTATCATGCATTAGCGAATTAAAATGTATGGCAATACATAATTATTTTCCGAACGCATAGTTTAAGGAAATTATTGTAATCGTGGTTTGTATGTGTGTGTGAGAGAGAATGAACAGGGTAGCTATCAAACGGTACTTTCGACTGAGCTCCCATTGGGCCACTAGACCATAGACCACTGTCGCAAGAATTCTATAGATTTACGTAAAAATCGGCCGTCGGACTACGTATTTAACTCAATTTTAAAGTCATTAGCTAACCTTTTTTCGACCTGTTCTTTGAAGAAAATGACCAAGGAAATGTGACAGAGTATAAATGATAAATATTGTGGCGATGTAATCAAGCATTAGTGGCGCAGGTGTACCTTCTCCAGTTCCGAAACCAGAAGTCCAGTGTTCGATTCCAGTTGATTCATGTGTGTGAGAAATTACAAAAATCCCCCTTATTTACTTTTCGATTTTTATTCTTTTATTTACGTATTTATTTATTTTACTTTCTAGTCACTTACATCCGTGTTTGGAAAGTCGACTGGAATCACTCGTTCCTTTTATTTATAATCTATAAATATCTAACTTTTTTTAAAAAATTACCATGTATATTGAATGTTAATGTATACGGAACACAATTAAAAACTTTCAAATATTTTTTGTATCTTTGAAATGCGACTCAAGCTCTAAGGTTTTTAAAGGAGAAAAAAAAAAAGATTACAAAGTATTTGAAGTACTATTTCGTGTATCTTTAATTTTTCTTTCTAGATTTATTATTTTGCCGCCTAAACAAAGCTAAATAACATTCCTCTTTTGATTTCAGAAAGTAACGTAATTATGTTGTCAGATTTTCTGTTTGAAGAAAAAAAAAAAAAAAAAAGTGCTGAAAAATCAATTTTCTTTTTGTATCTCTAAGTAAAAAGCAGCTACTTTTGAAAAAGGAGCTTCGTGCATCTTTCCGCGCTATTTTAAACCTTTTTTTATAACAACTTTTAATCCAAAATTCAATTACCCTGAAGCTTTGATTCCATACTGTATATTTGTTAGATGTTTTTTAACAGAACGTTTATTTATTTTTCCCAAGAGTTTTATAAAAAGGAAAGAATGCGTGTATTCCATTTTCGAGTTGAAAAGTGTTAAAAATAATTTAAAATTTAAGCATTTTTTAATCTTTGTTATAGAAAAATTTATTAATTTAGCTTTAAAATATGTTTTAAGTATATGTATAGATTTAAGTATGTCTAAAATTGTATGTTTTATGTTATACTCTGGATTTGTTTATTATAGCCCTTATATACCAGTAGTATAGTACGGAAATATTACTGGTATTCTAGACACCAGTACTATTTCCGTATTTTAGCGGAACTTTTTCCCGGTAAATTACAGAAAATTTTCCGTTAATTCCAAAAAAACGGAAATTTTTCCGCAATTTACCGGGAAAAGGTTCCGTTAAAATACGGAAATAGTACTGGCGTCTAGATTGCCAGTAGTATTTCCGTATTTTAATCCTTTTTTTTTTTCTCTTACAGTGTACAATTATGTAACTTGCTTTATAAAATTGCCATATATATTGAATGCAATGTATATGGAACAAAAAAACTTTCAAGTATTTCTCATATCTTTGAAATGTGAGTCAAGCTTGAAAGTTTTTTAAGGGAAAAAAATTACAAAGTATTTCATGTACTATTTTGTGTATGTTTATTTTATTCTCTAGATTTATTATTTTGTCGCCTAAACAAAGCTAAATAACATTCTTCTTTTGATTCCAGAAGGTAACGTAATTATGTTGTCAGATTTTCTATTTGCAAAAGAAAAAAAAAAAAAAAGTGCTGAAAAATCAATTTTCTTTTTGTATCTCTAAGTAAAAAGTAGCTTCTATTGAAAAAGGAACTTCGTGCATCTTTCCGCTATTTTAAACCTTTTTTTATAACAACTTTTAATCCAAAATTCCCTGAAGCCCCCCCAACCCTGAAGCTTTGATTTCCTACTGTATATTTGTTAGATGTTTTTTAACAGAACGCTTATTTATTTTTTCCAAGAGTTTTATAAAAAGGAAAGAATGCGTGCATTTCTTTTTCGAGTTGAAAAGTGTTAATAATAATTTAAAATTTAAACATTTTTTAAGCTTTGTTATAGAATAATTTATTAATTAGCCTTAAAATATGTTGTAAATATTACATAGTTTTTAAGTATGTCGAAAATTGTATATTTTATGTTATTTTCTGGTTTTATGGCCCTTTTAAGGAAACATTGCGCTTAAAAAGTGATTTTTATCATCTACAATTGTGTAATTTGCCTTATAAAATTGACATATGTAATGAATGTAAATGTAAACTAAGCAAAATAAGAAACTTTCGAATGTTTTTCATATGTTTGAAATGAGAGTCAAGCTCTAAAGTTTTTTAAAGAAGAAAAAATTATTTCAAGTCCTACTTCGTGCATCCTTAATTTTGTTTTTTCCAGATTTATTATTTTGGATCCAAAACAAAGCTAACATTTCTTTTTTTTTTATTTCAGAAGGTAACATAATTATATTGTCACATTTTCCGTTTGCCAAAAAAAGAAAAAGTGCTGAAAAATCAATTTTCTTTTTGTATCTCTAGGTAAAAAGTAGCTTCTTTTGAAAAAAAGAGCTTCGTGCGGCTTTTCGCTATTTTAAGCCTTTTTTTGTAAGAACTTTTAATCCAAAATTCAATTACCTCGGAGCCTTGATTCCACACTGTATATTTGTTAGACGTTTTTTAATAACGATTTAAAAATTTAAAAAATTTTAAATTTTGTTATAGAATAATTTATTAACCTTAAAATATGTTGTAAATATTATATAGTTTTAAGTATGTCTAGAATTGTATATTTTATGTCATAGGCTGGCTTTGTTTATTATAGCCCTTTTAAGAAAACAATGGTCTTAAAAAGTGAATTTTATAATCTACAATTACGTAACTTGCTTTATAAAATTGCCATATATTGAATGTCAGTGTATATGAAATAAAAAAAACTTTCAAATATTTTTTATACCTTTGAAGCATGAGTCAAACTCTAAAATTTTTTTAAAGATAAAAAAAGATTACAAAGTATTTCAAGTCCAATTTCGTGTATCTTTTATTTATTTATTTTTTCTAGATTTATTATTTTGCTGCTTAAACAAAGGTAAATAACATTCCTCTTTTGATTTCAGAAGGTAACGTAATTATGTAGTTACACTTTCCGTATGCCAAAAAAAAAAAAAAAAAAAAAGGTCCTGAAAAATCTATTTTCTTTTTGTATCTTTAAGTAAAAAGTAGCTTCTTTTGAAAAAGGAGCTTCGTGCGCCTTCCGCTATTTTAAACCTTTTTTATAAAAACTTTTAATCCAAAATTCAATTACCCTGAAGCTTTGATTTCAGACTGTATATTTGTTAGATGTTTTTTAACTGAACGTTTATTTATTTTTCCCAAGAGTTTTGAGAAAAGGAAAGCATGCGTGTATTCCCTTTTAGAGTTAAAAAAGTGTTAATAAAAATTTTTAATTTAAACATTTTTTTTAAGTTTTACTGCAGAATAATTTATTAATTAGCCTTAAAGTACTATGTTGTAAATATCAGAGGAAGTTCGGGTATTATGGGATACCCTTCATATTTTGATTTGTAAGTCAAGATAAACTAGTTGTATGTGCCAATCCCAAAACTTTCTTCTATCTTACTAGGGGGCTCGGCCCCCTAAGAGCTACGCTCGCCAACCCCCGTCCAGACACCGCAGACTCTAAATGCACGCTAATTTGATCGGCTTTAAAAAGATTTCGAAAGATTGAATTATAATTTAAAAAACAGTGGCGATCTCCCTATAAACAGATTTCTATTCATTTCTCTTTGATTGGGGAATTTTAACGCCAAATTCGCTGCGGTACTACTTGATTATCCAGTCGACCAATTTCACCAAATTATATAAATCGCCAAACCACTCGCCAAATTATACAAATTGACATAATTTTTATTTTAAATAACGAAAGAACAAATACATTAGTACAACATTAATAAAAATACAAATAAAACGTCGAAATAAAAATAACTTGATGACGTAGACACGTGTAACAACATTTCAAAATAAGCTAATATAAAAGGAATTAAGTAAACAGAGTCTATGTCTCCTGCTATTTTTTAACAGAGCGAAAAGAAAGTTCTTTTAAATGAGACATTTTAAATTAATCGTTTTTAATCTGACGTAATTTTGACCAAGTTATTTTTTCTCTTTTAAATATTCACGTGAAAATACTTTTGTTAGAAATGAAATATTATTTGCGCTTTCCTAACAAAAATAGTTGAAAAGATCCTCACAAAATATCAAATAAATGTCTAGCGAAATTTCTAAATTTAACCTGTTTTCCAATATTATTTTGTGTTCATTTTATGTAATAACTGTAATGTGACGTACATATGACGTAATTTTTCCTATTTAAGACTTCTAACGCATGTTAATGAATTTATTATTTTACAATATCCTTTCTCTTTTAAAATTCACGTGTATACTTTTAATGACGTAATTTTTAATAAGTTCCTGCTTTTTGTACATAATTATTTAATTCTAATTCCAAATGATTTTTTCTGTTTATAATA
The DNA here is from genome assembly GCA_963932465.1 of Maratus speciosus. Lineage (NCBI taxonomy): Eukaryota > Metazoa > Arthropoda > Arachnida > Araneae > Salticidae > Maratus > Maratus speciosus. Next base: position 455,418,146 of record OZ010788.1, on the reverse strand, counting down.
GTCACGTGTAAATAAATTTTTTATTTGAAGCAAACATTATTGTTTGCGCTGTTTATACATTTGGCAACAGTATAAATTAATACCATTTTCTAAAATCGGTAAAAAATATCTCTAGAAATGCTGAAAATTTGAATTTAAAATAGAAATAAAACCTCCAAAAATGAGTCAAATTAAAAAAATTAATGCAATCTGCACACCGGCAAATTCTAACGCATAAAATGATATAAAAATGATTACATTCCCATGTATAGTTTTTGCTGCTATAAAACTTTTTTAATGGAACGATTTTGTCCAATTTTAGCATTAAATATCTCTTAAAATAATTCTTCGATTTGAAAACTGTCTGCATCAGCGTGTTTATCAAACATTTCTCTATAATACCACCGATTTTCAAATTTTTGTACGCAATATTTTTCTTAATATTAACGAAGAAAGACCTCCTGTCACAAAAAATTCAAAACCGGCGGCGGCGACGGCGGCGGTGACAGCGGTAGTTACTTTTTTCTAGAATAGAGAGATACATCTTAATATTTCAAAAACTAGTTACACATGTTAAGACTTCAATATTATTAGTTCAATACTATACCAACTTTGATTTTCATCTTAAACTTCTGCTTCAGTCATTTAAACGAACTAAAAACGAGTTAATCTATATCATGATATTTGTTAAAATTAATAGTTCTTCCTTATTCTGTTGTTATCAGATGTTTGCGAATAGCCGGCTTAGCAGGAAGCGAGTTCCCGCCTTTGCACGAGCCGTCGATGGACAATAGAACTACGAAAAATCAAGAAAAGTATACAAAAATCGCTATCACATAGCCCCTTTACCGCGCGATATTTCCAAATTCAAGTAGGACCTGTAGGCCATAGCCAAAAACATACACAAAAAAATTGGTTCAATTCTATGCATAAATTCATACACTTTTCGATGGTACAATAATGAAAATGGCACAGAGATCCAGTTATAGCGCCCCATTCTGGCGGAATTTTTTCAAGTTCTGGGAAGACTTGCTTGCCAGAGCCAGAAACATACACAAAAAATTTGGTTCAATTATATACATAAATTCATACACTTTTCAATAGTACAATAATGAAAATGGTACAGACATCGCAATTATAGCACCCCCTTCCGGCGGAATTTTTCCAAATTCAGGGAGGACCTTCGTGCCATGACCAAAAACAAACACAAAAAAATTGGCTCAATTCTATGCATAACTTCATACACTTTTCGATGGTACAATATTCAAAATAGCACAAAAATCGTTATTACAGCGCTCCCTAGAGGCGAATTTTTTCCATATTCAAGGAGGACATGCTTGTCATAGCCAAAAACTTAAAATAAAAATTTGGTTCAATTCTATGCGTAACTTCATACACTTTTGGATGGTACAATATTCAAAGTCGCACAAAAATCGCTATTACAGCGCCCCCTACCGGCGAATGTTTTCCAAATTCAGGGAGAATCTGCTTGCCATAGCCAACAACTTAAAATAACAATTTGGTTCAATTCTATGCATAACTTCATACACTTTTGGATGATACAATATTCAAAATCGCACAAAAAACGCTGTTACAGTGCCCCCTACCGGCGATTTTTTTCCAAATTCAGGGAGGACCTACTTGCCATATCCAAAAACTTAAAATAAAAATTTGGTTCAATTCTATGCATAACTTCATACACTTTTTGATGGTACAATGGCGACGGACACACGGACAGACAGAAATTTTCTATAAACATGTTTTTTGGGATCTCTGACCCCTAAAACGTGTAAATCCGTCGAAAACCGGAAGTGGAAAAAAAAATTTCTATTACAATACTTTCTTCTATTGTAGATAGAAGAAAGTAAAAATAATAATAATTTAAAATGTAAACATTTTTTAAGCCTTGTTGTATGATAATTTATTAATTAGCCTTAAGGTATGTTGTAAATTTTAGAGAAAGTTCGGGTATTATGGGATACCCTTCATATTTTGATTTGTAAGTCAAGATAAAAAATAATAATAATTTAAAATGTAAACATTTTTTAAGCTTTGTTGTTTAATAATTTATTAATTAGCCTTAAAGTATGTTGTAAATATTAGAGGATGTTCGGGTATGATGGGATACCGCTCATATTTTGATTTGTAAGTCAAGATAAAAAATAATAATAATTTAAAATGCAAACATTTTTTAAGCTTTGCTATATAACAATTTATTAATTAGCCTTAAAGTATGTTGTAAATAGTAGAGGAAGTTCGAGTATTATGGAATACCCTTTATATTTTGATTTGTAAGTTATGTTGCATCATTAACATCATAAAAATTTTGAGATAAATTAATTTTAAAATATGTTGTAAATACTATATAGTTTTAAGTATGTCTTGACTTATATATATTTTATGTCATGCGCTGGCTTTGTTTATTATGGTCCTTTTAAGGAAACAATGGGCTTATAAAGTGAATTTTATAATCTACAATTACTTAACTAGCTTTATAAAATTGCCATACATATTGAATGTCAGTGTATATGAAATTAAAAAAAAACTTTCAAATATTTTTTATACTTTTGAAATATGAGTCAAGCTCTAAAGTTTTTTAAAGATAAAAAAAGATTACAAATTATTTCAAGTACAATTTCGTGTATCTTTTATTAATTTTCTTTTCTAGATTTATTATTTTGCTGCTTAAACAAAGCTATTCCTCTTTTGATTTCTGAAGGTAACGTAATTATGTTGTCACATTTTCCGTATGCCAAAAGAAAAGTCCTGAAAAATCTATTTTCTTTTTGTATCTCTAAGTAAAAAGTATCTTCTTTTGAAAAAGGAGCTTCGTGCGTCTTTCCGCTATTTTAAATCTTTTTTATAAAAACTTTTAATCCAAAATTCAATTACCCCGAAGCTTTGATTTCAAACTGTATATTTGTTAGATATTTTTTAACTGAACGTTTATTTATTTTTCCCAAGAGTTTTATGAAAAGGAAAGCATGCTTGTTTTCCCTTTTAGAGTTAAAAAAGTGTTAATAATAATTTTAAATTTAAACATTTTTTAAAGTTTTGTTGTAGAATAATTTATTAATTACCCTTAAAGTATGTTGTAAATATCAGAGGATGTTCAGGTATTATGGGATACCCTTCATATTTTGATTCGTAAGTCAAGATAAAAAATAATAATAATTTAAAATGCAAACATTTTTTAAGCTTTGTCGTATAATAATTTATTAATTAGCCTTAAAGTATGTTGTAAATTTTAGAGGAAGTTCGGGTATTATGGAATACCGTTTACCGATTTGTAAGTCAAGATAAAAAATAATAATAATTTAAAATGTAAACATTTTTTAAGTTCCGTTATATAATAATTTATTAATTAGCCTTAAAGCATGTTGTAAATATTAGAGGAAGATCGAATATTATGGAATACCGTTTACATTTTGATTTGTAAGTCAAGATAAAAAATAATAATAATTTAAATTGTAAACATTTTTAAGTTTTGTTGTATAATAATTTATTAATTAGCCTTAAAGTATGTTGTAAATATTAGAGAAAGTTCGAGTATTATGGAATACCTTTTACATTTTGATTTGTAAGTCAAGAAAAAAAATAATAATTTAAAATGTAAACATTTTTAAGTTTTGTTGTATAATAATTTATTAATTAGCCTTAAAGTAAGTTGTAAATATTAGAGGAAGTTCGGGTATTATGGGATACCGTTCATATTTTTATTTGTAAGTCAAGATAAAAAAATAATAATAATAATTTAAAATGTAAACATTTTTTAAGCTTTGTTATATAATAATTTATTAATTAGCCTTAAAGTAGGTTGTAAATATTAGAGGTTGTTCGAGTATTATGGAATACCATTTACATTTTGATTTGTATGTCAAGATAAAAAAAAATAATAATTTAAAATATAAACATTTTTTTAAGTTTTGTTGTATAATAATTAATTAATTAGCCTTAAAGTATGTTGTAAATATTAGAGAAAGTTCGAGTATTATGGAATACCCTTTACATTTTGATTTCTAAGTCAAGAAAAAAATAATAATAATTTAAAATGTAAGCATTTTTTAAGCTTTGTTATATAATAATTTATTAATTAGCCTTAAAGTATGTTGTAAATATTAGAGGTTGTTCGAGTATTATGGGATACCGTTCATATTTTTTTTTATTGTAAGTCAAGATAAAAAATAGTAATAATTTATAATGTAAACATTTTTTAAGCTGTGTTGTATAATAATTTATTAATTAGCCTTAAAGTATGTTGTAAATATTAGAGGAAGTTCGGGTATTATGGTATGCCGTTCATATTTTTATTTGTAAGGCAAGATAAAAAAAAAATAATAATTTAAAATGTAAATATTTTTCAAGCTTTGCTGTATAATAATTTATTAATTAGCCTTAAAGCATGTTGTAAATATTAGACGAAGTTCCAATATTATGGAGTACCCTTTATATTTTGATTTGTAAGTCATTTTGCATCATTAACGTCATAAAAATTTTGAGATAAATTAAAAATTAGTAAAGTACCAACTTTGAATATTTCTTAACACATTTTTAATGCGTTTAAAGTGGAAGTAAGGAAATACGTATCAATATTTAGATTTCAAAAAATGAATCACGCTTGTCGGGTAATATGAAACAGTCAGCTAATATGAAATAGGGCTGTAAGAATACTAAATTTGCAAGAAAAACCATGATTTACAAGAATAATCAAGAATTATTTAATGAATAAAATGTAGCATATCATCTACAAATCATCAGATTCTTTGAAAAATTGTTTTAATTTTTACAAAGATCACAAATGTGGTCTGTTTCGGCCCCACAACAGACCACATAGTCTCACATTGCACACATCAACCATTTTATCCACTCTTCTCTTCTACCATCCCCTGGATATTTTCTATTGCAAAACAGGCACACCGCATCTTCCTCATCTGGTGTACAACCTGGTAAAAAGGCCATCTCAGATTATACGTCGGAGTGGAATGATTGTTCATCTTCAGTAGACTCGTCTGCAAACAGTTGTCTAGCTGATATTCCATATTATTCAAGACTTACCAGTTTTTAAAAAAAATAACCTCTTCACTCGTCAACAAGTTTGTATAGACATAAACTGGCTAACACAGCAATAAATATAACTGCTCAAATTAATACTGAAGATTGTTAACATCACTGACGAATAGCTGTTATAATTAATACTAATTTTATAAACTTACCAACAAAAAACTGTAAAAATTGAGAATAATATTTGATTTCACCGCGTCACTCCAACAACATATATCCAACCAGAACTCACCGCAGTGCATTATGGGAACACTAGGAATTTGTTTAGAAGCTTTATGCTTTGCTATAGAACCATACAGGCCAGATATTGAAATATTCCATATTGTCCGACCATTCCATAATACCGAAACTTCCTCTATGTAGTTTTTAAGTATGTCTAAAATTGTATATTTTATGCTATGGCTGGTTTTCTTTATTATAGCCCTTTTAAGGAAACGATGGACTTAAAAAATTATTTTTCAATATTTATGTTATTTCAGCTAGTGTTTGTTAGAGATCGACCGAAAATTCGGTTTCTTTTTCGTTTTTGGCCCAAAATCTGAGTTTCGCCGAAAATTCGGCCTAACCGAAACTCGACCGAAACCATCATTATTTCAAAAACCTCGTTTCTTCCTTCGGAAACTTTCAACATTACTCATCGATTTGAGCTTTATCGTCTCAAATGAGACTATTTATTGCTACGAACTTCGTTGTTTATAATTATCAGTCATGACTAACTCAACACGTGAATGCAAATTATAAAACAAGCGATGCATACATAACTAAACTTTTAAACGTGCTCATTAAAAGCTGCAGACATAACAGTAATAGAAAATTTTCAGTTTAAAAGTGCAGAAGTGTTTCGAATACTGTTTGAAAAAGTTCTAGTATAACAGGAACAGGTGATCATCTACAGAAATCATTATAAAAGATAAATCAAGAAGTGTATACATAAAACTAAAATATTTTTTAATTAAATGAAATTCGTATAATTAGAAAACCTTTCTGCGTCGTTTATGAATTATTTACGTTTTATTTGGTATGAAAATACAAAGTTTTGGGTTTAAGGCACAGAGACCCAATTTGGGCCACACGTATAATTAATTAATAATTATGTAAATTTAATAAATTCGCATAATTAATTAATAATTATGCATATTTAATAAATACGTATAGTTAATTAATAATTATGTGTATTTATATATGTGTTAATTACTTAATACATAAAATTTAATTTTTTTTTTAATTGGACGTTTTCGTTTTCAGCCGAAAGCAGAAAGATCACCGAAATTCGGTTTCGGTTTCGGTTTTGGCCTTAAAAACCCATTTCAGTCGATCCTTACTGTTTGTACTATGAATTCAATAAATATCAGGAAAAATTAATTAAACAAAAATTTATATTGTTTAAAACTATTAATTAGTTGTTTTCCAACAAATTTTAAAAATAATACTTGCATTCCTAAATTTTAAATATTTTCGTCTTTTTTTACTTATTTTTTTTTTCATTTTATTACTTAAGTGGACTTTGTGAAAACAAATTTCATTCATTTTTTAGACCGAAACACAGTTTAAAAAATAATAATTTACAAAAAAAACTGCAAGGAACGGAATTTTCATCAAACACTCACAAGTTAATAGTTTTTCTTTGCTAATTTAAGATATTATTAATATATCATATTAAAATCTGACTCTCTGTTTGTATTTCACATATTTACTCCTCCTAGGATATGGAACTCAGATCAATGAAATTAACACAAGTTAATAGTTTTGATCCGAAGATGACATGAATGGTCTCACAATTATAAAATTTCTCTTACTTTCCGAGATTTTATTATTTATTTATTTATTTTTATTCTACTTTATTTATTCATTTATTTTGGCAACTTTTAACGAAGTTTGTCTAAAGATGGCAACTAAATTACTCTAATTTTTGTGGGTGAAAGAAAGACAAATACATAAAAAAACCGAGTTTTTTATTTTTGTTGACGTCATTTTTTTCCTTAAAATTTAAAAAAGAAATTGTTTTCAACGGATAGATGGTGAAAAGGGCCTTGATTACATTACATTTTCCAAGAAAATTCGAAAGAAATAAAGGCATATATTATGTACCTAATTATATAATTATATAATATGTAATTATGTATTATGTATTTATATAATACATAATTATGTATTATGTAATTATATATTATGTATATTATATAATATGTATATTATATAATATGTATAATATATAATATGTATATTATATAATATGTAAAAATGTTCAAGGTTATTGAATCAATCCATTCAACAGGAAGAAAAATTTTCTGCCATTTAGAAATCATTACATCGTATATTTTTTCAGTTTCACGTGGAACCAAGGAGGAAGATTTCAGCTCCTTGCGTTTAGGTATACTATTATTGCACCCTATTCACAAGAATTGGTTTTAAAGAAAAAGCATATAAACTATTTTCAAAATAATTATTTTTGAAAGTGGTCGATTAAAAACTTTCACAAAAGCGGTAAAAGAAAATGATTTATTGGGTAATAATAACATAAATTTTTCTACTAAAAAGCATTTATTTTAATTTGAAAAAATAACATATTTTTAAGTTCGTAAAAGTAACGTCAGTTTCATTTCACTAGCTCCTAAATTAGAAACCTAATTTTAATATACGTACATAAATACATGCATATATATATATACACTTTTGACAAATAATTTGCAAAATGAAATTTTCGCAATTGCTGTTTAAACCTGATTGTGTGTAACTGAACCTGATCTGTGTAAATGTGATTTTTTACTTGAAATTTAGTATTTAATAAAATTAACATTATTTTTATTTTCTAAATTTACAATAATATTGTATTGCTTTTTCCCTCAAGAAATCGAACGCAATGTAAATGCAATACATCGGGTTGCCAATTAGCTAGTTTAATTTTAACTACTAATTCCATAACGGATGCAAAGATTTGTTGTACAGTGTACAAGATCTTTCCTTAAACATATTGGTATTTTTAAACAAAAATAAAAAATTTAAAGATGTATAGATTGCGAAAATTTTGTTTTGAGAAAAATACATTCCAAATACAATGCGTTATTTTAATTATTTATCTTTTAGAAGTATGAAAACACACTTTCTAACAATTATATGGATTTTTTTCTTTAATAGTTAGTAAAAACACGTAACGAAAATTTCGTATTTTTGGTCGAATTTTGTTAATTTCAAAGTCCATTGACCACTTAAAAAATAATGAATTATAGCTATATTTAGCAAAAACTAGTTTTACCGGGATTAAATTGGAGAATAGCATTCGGACTCTTCCTTGAGGAGATGACTTTCTTTAAATGTGATGATACAGATTAATTACGTCATTGTTTTAATTACTTTTGAAACAAAATTAACAAACAGTTAACAAGCAACCAAAAATCTGTATCAGAATCATGTAAAGAACAATTTTCATATTTGTCTGAAAATTTGTACTTATGTAAAACGCATTGATTTAAATTTTTTAAAAATAGTAGTTATAATGTTAAATAACCTTTTTTCCTTAAGGGTGTATTCGAAAAAATATTTTCCCACCCTCAACAGCTCGAAATTTTCTGAGACATTTTCAGACTCATTTTTAAAAGTAAAAACATGAAACTTGCTGGGGTGATTTCTGAAGACATGTTTAACCTGCCGTGTGATTTCGTTTTCAGCTCAATTAATTAGAATTTGATTTTTAAACGATTATTTTCTCAGTATGACCATTTTTTTCATTCCCAGATCGCCCGCTTCGGAAAATTCGGTTCAAAACGCCAACTTTGACAGCGTTTTTTACAGTATTTTCTGCATTTATCAAAAAATCGACAAGCACGGCACATTATATAGTTTCTAAATAAGAGAGTTTCCCAGTTTGATGCGTTTGAGAGCAAAAAGGAATTTTAGAATGAATTAGAAAATAAGCAGTTTGGATCGGAATACACCCTTAAATGAAATTTAAAAATGATAGATGATGGCTCCCAGTAAAATATTACTTTATTTTACAGGTAAGTTAATACTATTTATATGATTGTTCTAATTATTTTTAGTTAAATTAATAATCACATAACATGTATTTAGAAAAACGTTTCAAAGGAAGTGATCAATTTTTAATTATTTTGTCCGAATGACTGAAAATGCACGCACTATCCATTGAAAAATTAAATAATGTTTGCCTTAAAAATTTATAACAGAATTTTATGTATGCATTATAATGCAAAAATCAACTCTTGCTTGAAAAGCTTATGCAAAATTATAAAACTGTTCACGTTTGGCCTCCCGAATAACAGTTTCATAAATATATAGATTCACTTCTAAAAAATTCTAGCGCTAAAAACTCGAGATATCTTTTTAAATACAGTGCGAGTTTTTTATAAGTGATTTCAGATGCGCTGCAAAGCAACACAGTGTATATGAATGTGTCCAAAAATATGTTGACGCCCGCGCTTTAATCAGCACTTCTATAGTTTTAAAAATTCAAAATTTCTTTTAAATTCCAATAAATACTTTTGAAAGCCACGTTTTTTGAAAGTAATCAATTAATAGCTCCCATATATTAACGATATATTTCTTGATTTTTTTAATTCATATATGTAAACGGTTTTAGTTCTATATAAAGTTCCATTTTAAAGTTTCGTTTACTACTAAGGATATAAATAAAAACTTTCAAACAAAAAAAAATTAAAGACGGTAATTTGGAACTTTTTTACTACATTTTATTTTTAAAGTCTAAAAAAACTGCATGAGGCGATTGCAAAAATAAAAAAAAACTCTGATTCCCTACATATTTTTCAGTGATAATTCAATTACCATAATATATATTTGTAGAAAAGCATAATGAATATACATGCATCCATATATGTACATAAATGTATCTGAGTTTGCATGTATGTGTATATATATATACACGTACGTATACCTAATATATATATATTATTTTTTAATATGTTTTGGTTAGTTTTTCCCACACTCTTATTCCCAATTTTCTCAAAATGATAAATATAATACATAAATTTCATACAAAAACTGCCTATGTATGCTTATTTTAAATTTTAAAAATAAAAAGGGGATGTTTAATTAATATATAAGTATTTTTAGTTAAATGCAATATCTTTGAAAACCTTTCAACCTGAAAGTGTGTCTTGAAAATTTCCATTCCTGTATTTTTATATTTTTTCGTTATTATATATTTTTTAATATTATGTAGAAGTTATTTTTATTGTTTATATTATTGCAATATTTGACAAATCCGAAAAAAAAAATTAGAATTTTTTAGATTCAGATAAGGATTCAAGAGAATTTAGAATTCACAGAAATACTAAGTACTTCACCGATCAGAGTATGAAATCTTATCTTTCCTCTCATTCTGAAATTAAAAAGATTTTATTTTGAAATTTTCTTTCTTTTACAATACAATAAAGTTGTTGTTATTTTTATCTTTAACAATTACTTTTTCTATCCTGTATTCATTCGCTTAATCACTGATTTGATATTCTTATTCGACATCCTTTTATATATATATACTAGGGGGCTCGGCCCCCTACGAGCTACGCTCGCCAACCCCCCGTTCAGACACTGCGGTCTCTAAAAGCACGCTAATTTGATTTTTGGAAGATTGAATTATAATTAAAAAAACAAAGGCGATCTCCCTATAAACGGGTTTCTATTCATTTCTCTTTGATTGGGGAATTTTACGGAAAAATCAGCTGCTGTTAAAAGATACAATGGCATTTCAAAATCATCTAATATAAAATGAATTAAGTAAACAGAGTCTTTGTCTCCCGGTATTTTTTAACAAAGCGAAAAGAAAGTCCTTTTAAATAAAACATTTTAAATATATCGTTTTTAATCTGACGTAATTTTCACCAAACTTTTCTTACCCTTTTTAATATTCACGTGAAAATGCTTTTATTAGAAATGAAATATTATTTGCGCTGTCCAAAACAAAAAAATAGTTGAAAAGTTCATCTCAAAATATCAAGTAAATGTCTCGCGCTATTTTAAAATTTAAACTACTATTTTGCAGTATTATTTTTTGTTCATTTTACGTAATAAGTGTAATGTGACGTAAATGTGATGTAATTTCTCCTATTTAAGACTTCTAACGCATGTTAATGAATTTATTACTTTACAATATCCTTTCTCTGTTAAAATTCACGTGTAATTATAGATGAAGTAATTTTCAATAAGTTCCTGCTTTTTAAACGTAATTATTTAATTCTAATTTGAAAGTTTTTCTTTTCTGTTTATAATAGTCACGTGTAAATAAATTTTTAATTTGAAGCAAACATTATTGTTTCCGTTGTTTATACAGTTTGGCAACAGGTTAAATTAGTACAAGTTTCTGAAATAAGTAAAAAATATCTCTCGAAATGCTGAAAATTTGAATTTAAAATAGAAATGAAACCTCGAAAAATGAGTCAAATTAAAAAAATAAATTAATTCTGCACACCGGGAAATTATAACGTATAAAATGATCTAAAAATTATTAAATTCCGATGTATAGTTTTTGCTCCTATAAAACTTTTTTAATGGAACGATTTTGTCCAACTTTAGCATTAAATAACTCTTAAAATAATTCTTCGATTTGAAAACTGTCTGCATCAGCGTGTTTATCAAACATTTCTGTATAATACTACCAATTTTCATATTTTTGTATCCATTATTTTTCTTAATATTAACGAAGAAAGACCTCCGGTCACAAAAAATTCAAAACCGGCGGCGGCGGCGGCGGCGGTGACAGCGGTAGTTACTTTTTTTTAGAATAGAGATATATATATATATATATATATATATATATCCTTTTGTTCTTCTATCCATTTTCCTTCATGCTTTGACCATCTACGGCTGAAAGATAATTACAAAAGACTTTAATCTCAGCTAAATGGGGGAAAAATCAACTCTTGTTTTAATTAAAACCAACTTTCTTTAAGATTTCTATTATAAATATTTAATTCTTATACTAAAGATGGCAACAGCGTCGCTCTATTATGTTTTCACAAAAGTAAAGAATTATGATAGGAGGAATTTTTCTTTTGGGTCGGTTGAATAATTAATTCAGTTGACCGCTTTTAATTAACTTCGCTTAATACTGCTACAGCTCTCGTTTTTCTAGCAAAAATCATTCAATTCGCACTTCATTGTAAACGAAAACTTTTGTTTCAGTTTCAGCAATTGGAATAATTCTTTGTCGCATAACATTCAGCTCTTCCGAATTTCGACAATATTCTTTTCACTTATTTCGTAAATAATTGGGATGAAGTTGTAAGTCTTCAAAGTAATTGAAAAGCCATATTCTTTTTTATTAATATTTTCTGTAAAGTTGAGATGGCCGTAACAGATAAAAAGAATAATTAAGCTTAAGTGCCCCCCATTTTTTCCCATTTGCGTAATTGCATTCTTTTTTGTTTAGTTAAAATGTTAAATTTTGCTTTTCCTCATTTCACAATTTGATAAGAGTTTGCATATGTCTCTGTTTTCCTTTAAAAATAATTTAAACTGAATCTACAGTAAAAAAACTATGTTAATGAAACATTTTCGAAACTATACTCTTCTGATCTTTCTAATTCTAGCCGATAAGAACTTAAAAGATTGAAAGCAATTTTACAAAATCATACGCAAGCTCAACGACAATTAGCTTTATGAATTGCAGTACTTAGTATACTTCATATACTTTAAATTCATTGCAACTGCATTTCTGTAATTGCTAGAAACTATGTCATAGCGACATCTGGTAGCTCAAAAGTATTGTAAGCAACTGTTTAGTTGATTTCAAGCATAGTAAACTGAAAAATAAACAATAACACTGCATAATTCCCAAGATTATAGTTGTCAAAGTAAGATGTTTATAATTTACCGAAATTTGAACATAAACAATAAATTAGCTAGGCACATAAGACATTGTCAGATTTATTGTTTATTTTGAACCTAAAAAGGTGTTAATTTACCTACACATACTTTGGGACTTACACATACGCCTAGTAGATATTGTGTGGTACAGTCTATTCTAGTAATGCTTTAAAAAGTGCTAAAAAATTGCATCCGATAAATGTTGAACGATGCTAAACGATAAATGTCAATCGCAGAGACATCTGCTATCTCTTCAACGGACGAAACTTTTTCTCAACTCAATCATATGATATTTACGTTTGAGTTACCAGATGTCGCTTCGATCGACATTTATCGTTCAGCATCGTTCGACACTTTTTGCATTCAATTTTGTATCACTTTTTGAATAGCTGGACGCCATACTTTGAGTAAGATATAGATAGGCAGAAAAGAATTCTAACTGAAAATAGTTTAGCGAAAAAGATGTTATGTCACATTTAAACTTAAAAATTGTTTTATTATATGCATTAAGTTGTTATGCGGTAACCTTTCGTGTGGCAAAGCTAAAACATTTCGATTCTAATTAGTGTGGAAAATGTGAAATATTACTTTTAATATTTAACATTTTTTATTTAATCTCTCTATTCTAAAAAAAAGTAACTACCGCTGTCACCGCCGCCGCCGCCGGTTTTGATTTTTTTGTGACCGGAGGCCTTTCTTCGTTAATATTAACAAAAATAATGCATACAAAAATATGAAAATCGGTGGTTTTATACAGAAATGTTTGATAAACAAGCTGATGCAGACAGTTTTCAAATCGAAGAATTATTTTAAGAGTTATTTAATGCTAAAGTTGGACAAAATCGTTCCACTAAAAAAGTTTTATAGCAGCAAAAACTATACAATTCAGTGTAATCATTTTTAGATCATTTTATGCGTTAGAATTTGCCGGAGTGCAGATTGCATTAATTTTTTTATTTTGACTCATTTTTTCAGGTTTTATTTCTATTTTAAATTCAAATTTTCAGCATTTCTAGAGATATTTTTTACAGATTTCAGAAAATTGTACTAATTTAAACTGTTGCCAACTGTATAAAAATCGCAAGCAATAATGTTTGCTTCAAATTAAAAATTTATTTACACGTGACTATTATAAACGGGGAAAAAACTTTCAAATTTGAATTAAATAATTACGTATAAAAAGCAGGAACTTATTAAAAATTACGTCATAAAAAGTATACACGTGAATTTTAAAAGAGAAAGGATATTGTAAAATAATAAATTCATTAACATGCGTTAGAAGTCTTAGGAGAAATTACGTCATATTTACGTCACATTATAGTTATTACATAAAGTGAACACAAAATAATATTGCAAAAAAGTTTAAATTTAGAAATTGCGCTAGACATTTATTTGATATTTTGAGAATTAATTTAAAATGTCTCATTTAAAAGAACTTTCTTTTCGCTTTGTTAAAAAATACCAGGAGACAAAGACTCTCTTTACTTAATTCCTTTTATATTAGCTTATTTTGAAATGTTGTTACACGTGTATACGTCATCAAGTTATTTTTATTTCGACGTTTTATTTGTGTTTGTATTAATGTTGTACGAATTTATTTGTTCTTTCGTTATTTAAAATAAAAATTATATCAATTTGTATAATTTGGCGAGTGGTTTGGCGATTTATATAATTTGGCGAGTGGTTTGGCGATTTATATAATTTGGCGAAATTGGTCGACAGGATAATCAAGTAGTACCGCAGCGGATTTGGCGTTAAAATTCCCCAATCAAAGAGAAAGGAATAGAAATTCATTTATAGGGAGATCGCCACTGTTTTTTAGAATAGAGAGATAATTCAATCTTTCGAAATCTTTTTAAAGCCGATCAAATTAGCGTGCATTTTGAGTCTGCGGTGTCTGGACGGGGGTTGGCGAGCGTAGCTCATAGGGGGCCGAGCCCCCTAGTAATTAAAATAATATTTATAATTTTTAATATTTAAAATGGCTTCGGAGTGAGTTTAGTACCACCTGTTAGTATTTCAAACAAGAGCTACCAATATGAAAATAAACCAATAAAATTTACAACAAAACGCTTTCATTTCAATTTTCTCGAAATTTAATTTTTGTTACATAACCCTTTTCCCACTAAACTCTTTAGTTGTATCAACTAAATGGTATAGAGCGGGAGCCGGCAGCACAGACAATCACCTCATCGAGTTCACGGATGAAATTTTAGGATTAGTTAAGTCTTGATTCATATATTAAAACGCAATCACTCTGCCAAGTCATATCTTGGTGGAAAACACCTGAAAACCTGATTTTTGCTGTTGACTTGTAGGTTTAACATTGTGTTTTCCTGCACCCAAAGGTATATAAACATGGAGGACTGGAAGCAGGAAAACACAATGGTAAGCCTACGAGTCAACCACTAAAATCGGATTTTCAGGTGTTTTCCACCAAGATAGGACTTGGCAGACCGATTACGTTTTAATATGCTAATCGAGATTTAACTAATCCTAGAATTTCATCCGTGAACTCGATGAGGTGATTGTCTGTGCTGCCGGCTCCCGGTCGATTACTTTTTCAACTAATTCGCTTCTATTGGATATGTGTAACTCCACCCACTTGCGATATTTTTACCATTTTATTAGTTACATTATTTCACAAAAATGTACAAAATATTCTTACTTATACAATTCCCATAGGCGGGACCCTCCAGCTTATAAAACGAAAACTAGACGTCAGAATGTATTAGAATGCATATGCAGACTTAAGGCCGTTTCTCAAATCCAAAATGGTTGCATTCTAATAAATACATGAAGCCATTTTCATTCGTAACTGTATATAATTTGCATCTATTCTTACTCAGCTATCAAGAAATCAAATAGTTTTTTCTTAATTTTCTTATAAAAGTAAAGGATTTCTCAGAAAATGTTGTCAAGATTTACAGTTTTAAGCCGTAATCAAATATAAATTGATTACAATTCAAATTCTATCTCATCTACAGGAAAATGGAAAGTGGTTCTTAGGTACTGAAAGGTTAATGTCTGAAAAATTCATACATTTACGAGAAATGAGTCTCGTGAATATGTCAGAAATTTGGGCATTATTGAACTAACGTCCTGCACGTACCCAACACTGATCCCGCATATTCAATTCGAAGTCAACCGGTAACAACCCGATCCGAACACGAGAGAAAAAAAATTCGTTTACCTGAAATCCTACCCGAACCTGACAAAAAAAAAAATTGTCAACTGGAAACCTGAAAGACATGACAGAAACCTGACGCACTTTAACCCGAAACCGACATGAAACACAAAATGAAAGTAAATTAATCATTGTAATGCCGTTGGGTGGAAATATTCTATAATTATGTTGCTAATATCAATTTATCTTTTAAATAGAAAATATATATATATTTAAATTGAAATATACAGTTTTTTGTTTGTTTGTTTGTTTGTTTAATCTGAAACATTATTCTGAACGTTCTTTTGTTAACCGGAACCCGACCCAATTTGCAACGACAGTACAAACCCCGACCAATGTGATACAGGATTCTATATTGAGCAAGGAAAGTAAAAAAATTTGAAACCACTTTTTAAAAAAAATAACATTTAAAAATTTAGAAAATCAACCTCACCATTCTCTCTCAAAAAAAAAAAAAAAAAAAAAAAAACTTATTTAGATCAAACGAATTTTTCTTTTTTAGTCTTTATCCATCTTTAATCTCAATTCATGTAAATCGGAATATATAATCTAATTAAATACTGGTCTTCATGCACGTGTTTATTTTATCTGTTTAATAAATAATTACCTTTGAAAATTCCATTATCAATAAATAGCCCACTTCAAGGAACATGCCTAACTAATTTGTAATAACTTCGACCATTCTATGCAAAATCTTAACGTACTTTCAAAATGTCTAAAAGATTCATGCAAATAACGTTTAGCTTAGAGCTTAATGAGGTTATTTAAAATACGCACAAAGAGAATCTGAAACAGCATTTTCCTCTTTTGTAACTTGTTTAACTGCTATACTGCTCCTCGTAATTGTATATTAGAAACGAACAAAGACAAAGCAGCGTTGTCCCAACTGATACTAAATTTTGCCCCGGCGATCCTTAAGCAGGCACGAATTATCCAGTGAACGAAATTAATTCAGAAAACAAGGAACAATTGTCTCTTTAATTTCAGTAGTGTATAGCTTTTATCTTTCTCTCACACACGCTACAAGATACCAATTACGTTACAGAAATTTGTATCTCTCTTAATTATACACTTAATTTATTTAGCAAACGCGTAATTGATCCTTTCTCAGGCTGATGCTAGATTTTATAATTTCAGTACTGTGAATTTCATTTCGAAAAATTAATTAAATTTACTATTTTTATTTGTTCAATCAAAACTATAAGTGTAAAAAATTAAGCACTACTCCTTAAAAAGGTAATCAACTTTCAGTGATTTTACTCATGGTATTCAAATATGAATAAAATATTCCTAAATCTGATTGGATAATGAGTATTCCTATATATCGGTTCGATGACATACAAAAGCCATACTTTTACAACATGTACTAAGATTTTTTTTTTTTAAATAATTATCTCTCATATTTATTTATCCGTAATTTAATCAGAATTATATTTGAAAATATATATACATGAATAAATACAAAATGTATTAAAAATGAATTAAATTAATAAATTCGTTCAAAAAATAAAATCTTAAATCAAAAAAACCTAGAAAATTAAAATGTAAAAAATTCCCAATCATCGATTACATCAGGACTCTGTGCAGTCCGACAGAGAATCAAAAATTATCTTAACATATTGAGATTTTAATATTTTGTTTATTATTATTATTTGAGAGTTTCATAACACATTTATTTAAAATGTCACTTCAAAATTATGCAAAAATAAATTTACTGTTGAAAAAATGCGTTCAGTGCATACGTTCACTGAACTCATATGCAGTGCATGCGTTCAGTATATACATTTTCTGTATTACACCGCTCTGATAAAACCTTAGAAAAGTCATATGTCTCCAACTGATTGCGCCTCCATAAATATAACTTCGCTTGATGCGTTGGAAAAGAGTGTAAGTCTCCGTAGAGATCACATTTTCAAATTCTTCAACAAGGAGTCATAAATTATTTCTCTAGACTTTCTTTTACACAGGCCCTGTGATCATCAACCAAAGATATTATTCCCAGGGTAGGTGATAAACATGTCAGGGAGTCTCATCCGTGAAACTCTCCTTTCTTGGAATGCGACAGTAGACCCCCCCACATCAAAGAGGCCAGCAAACGCACTGCCCTCCGTGAATATGATCTGAGCGGATCTTAAGCTGCGTTTGGACTATCCTGCAAAAGATCGTCTAGAAAAAGCCATAAATTTTATCTTTGAAGTAAGGAAGAGTATACTTTTCTAGGGGATTTTCTCCCCAAACAACAGTCATAAAACTGTCAACGTGGGTTGGCGTCTAGTTTCGTCATGAAACTCCCAATCCTTGTCTTGCAAAACCAATTAGCCATCAAATACTCCGACCAACGGAGAACAAACGTGCCGAAGGGTGACTGCAAGATACTAGATGGTGCGTTCGCAGGCTTAAGGCTACGTACTCACCATCCTTCTAACTATTATCAGTGTTGGCATTGATTGTTGTGGCCACGCGGTGTTTTTGATTTTTAATGACTTTAGTAGGAAAGGGACTGATGTCCAGCAAAAGAGGAATCTTTCCTTCAAGTAGAATCGAGCTCCTTATCTCCTGACCAATTGTTCATTCCCCTCATTCTTTTGTGAATAAACCGCAGATGGGTTCAAAAGAAAAGATTTCCATGAAAACAGGAGAAGTCTATCAAAACACACGTCTGTGTGTAGCTTTAATGTTCGACCAGACAGCGCTTGTTTATAGGCTTCCTTGATGTGGTGAGCCTTCTGTCGCTCTTGAGAGAAGAGAAATACCACGATATAGTCTCCCAGATATGTTTATCCCCTCCCTTTTGTTTTGTTGAGATTCCCTTTTCTTTTGTAGAGGCTCCCCGTCCTTTTGTTGATGACCACAGAGCCTTTAGAAAAGAAAGCTCATAGGCATGATGTAAAACTTCCAGTCGTAGAATTTTAAAATGCTGTCTGAATGCAGCCTAAGCGATACGTGGGATATAAAGCTGTCATTTTATTGAACAAATATCTAGGCAGGTTTATGATTTAAATATTTTCAATAACGGTTCACTTGTATCTGTTCTGTTGCTAACAATGACAATATTTGAAGCTGCTAAGTTGAGATCTCATAAAATACCTCCTAGTAAAATACTGAAATTGAGAGACTAATGCTTAAATATCTGGTACAACCTATGGACACTTACTTCCATCTCAATTGCCCTCCAAAATTGAATCAACACACATTATTATGTGCTTAGTCTACGGCTCATCTCCTCGATAATTTAAAAAGAATTTCTATTATAAAGAAAGTCAAACATTGGAGGATATTTTTTTCAACTGTCTTTAATATTAGCGCAGCGTATATGTGGTGCATTAGCACAGTACATATGTGGTGCATTAGCGCAATGTGTGTGCACAGGCCCGGGCTGGCCTGAAAACCGAACCCTGCTTGGATCAGTTTTCTTTCGAGAGATTCGGGCCGGGACGAACATGATCTTTATTCTTTCCGAGCCAGGACTAGGCTTTACTTTTATATGCGAACTTGGGTCGGGACAGGTCAGACTTCTTTTTTCCTTGGGGCCGAGCCTGGCGTGAATATCTTTCTCCCGCCCCCGAGGACATACTAGGCTGTCATTTTAGTTGTTTATTTTTGTAAAAATAAAGGAATGTTGTACATTTGTTTAGCGAAAGCTTTATAAATTGAATTAATTTTAATAAATTACAGATAAATATTTTTTTAACGAGTTTTTTCTTTGTAGAGATTTATAATTCGATATTCTTTCGGCATCTTTTTCTTTTACTCGAAACTGCGTTGATATTCTTACTGAGTCATCTTTGGAATGTAATTGTCTGTCAATTTTTTAATGTTTATGCACGTAATTCTCTAAGTGTTCATTTATATTACTGTTATTCTGCATATCATACGAGACACCTAATCTGAAAATAAAATGTATGCATAACTAAGTGTGATTTTTGAATAATTTTAATTGTACAAGAAATATCAGTATAATTCGTAGAAATTGAATCCGACCGGCCGACCTCGGGCCGAATTTTTAGATTTCACTACGGGCCGTGCCTGAAAATTTCGGTTCGAGCATACCTCTTATGAGCGTAAAGAGAAAACAAACCTCGCCCCCCCTCCCCTTCAAATTTGATACAAATAAATCAAAAGGTTGTAAACCCCTGTATTAGGTGGCAATCAATGTAGCGTGCAGAATGCATTTATTTCCATACTAAGGGAATATATGTATAAAATCGAATTACTTTTCCTTTATTTCTTTATCGCTTTTATCATCTCTCAGGTAGATGGCGATTTTTTGATGATAGAAAGCACTGTTTGTTAAATATTTCGTTTATTAATAACTTCTTCAAGAATTAGATTCAATGTGAAAATCTTGTGTCAGTCAGTTAAAGATTTGCACGGGCCCGAGTTTGGCCAGAGGCCCGTACCCGGCAGATTAAAGACAATTTCCTTAACGGTCTGGGCCGAATCATAAATTACGGGCCCAGAAAAATTTGGAAATATGCCTTAATAAATTACAGAGAAATATTTCTTTTTAATCTCCTTTTTTTTTATTATACAGCTTCAAAAGCTATGATGTTTTTAACCATCTTTTTTTCTTTCATTCTGAACATATTAATGTTTTTATTTTAATTTAAGAATCTCATGAGTCTAAGTGATTGTTAATATTGCTATTCTGTAATGCTCTGGCTTGCAAACATATAGTAATCTAAAATATAATGCTAAATGTTCCCATAAATATTTCTGCAGTATTCTGGAAAAGAATCTTAATCGTATGGCAAAAAAAAAAATCGCATTTTTGAGGGAAATTGAGTCGGGTCCAATTTCTTTGAATTTTTACGATCCGGGCCTGTTTTAAGGGATTTATGCACGGGCCGGGTCGGGTCGGGCCGCGAACCGGGAAAATACAAACGGATCGGGCCCGGGCCTGGAAATTCCGGCTCGTGCAGACCTATACAATCAGTAACGTTTTCAAACAATCAATACTGAAATATACGATAAAATTAAAAAAATATTTCGCTGGTACTTTTTCAGTTGTTGAGGTAATCACGAACTATATATATATATGTATATATATATTAAATTATTATTCTCGAAACAAATCATACATTTCTATTAGGTAACTGTATTTTTGTTGTTTTAAAAAATTATTGCCACACGCAGTTTTATACCAAGCAGCAAACCAACATTGGTTATATTGGAGTCCAGTATTGAGACAGTCTTGCATGCATCTAAAATACTTCCAATTTAATAGCAATATCGGTTAAATACTCCTCTTACATTGAAAATATTGACAAAGAAATGGTGAAATATTACTCTCTAGTAGTATTGGTGTAATATTTTCAAAATATAAGCACCTTAACGTGAGGGCAATATTTCATTCTAATTTGGGTCAGCTTATGGTCAATAAAAACAATATTGATCCAACATTCTTTTGCTATTAAAGTTTTTTATAGCAATTTTTAAAATTTTCTACGACAGCCTTCTTTACTTCTCGCGAAAAATCATTCCTAGAATCTTTTTAACTTTTGGCATTTAGACAGAAAAAAATATACAGGGTGTTTCTATCATCATGGGACAAACTTGGAGGGGTGGTGCAGCTGACTAAAACAAACATGCTTTGTATAGGAATGTATAATCGTTGAGGCACGATCACAAAAAAATAGGACATGAAAAGAAAAGCATTGTTTATTTACAACATCATGACAAAGTGCTTATTTGCAGCAATGCTTACAATAAATGCTCAAAATTGCGACCACCAACAGTATTAAATGGTTGGTAGTCTCGAAGGAGTGATTGGCGAACAGTTCCAATTATGCCAAGCATTTCGCGTATGTTTGCAGCCGCAATGGATAGTCTAGCAATGAATCCTCAATTGAGTCAAATTTGAGCCAAAGATATTGAGTTAAATCTAAAATTGAAGAAGCGCAGACGATAAAATAAATTAAATAACATACAGAAGAGGAAATAAATCTGAATATTTATTGTAAGAATTGCTGCAAATAAGCACTTTGTGATTATGATGTAAATAAAAATGCTTTTCTTTTCATGTCCTATTTTTTGTGTTCGTGCCTCAACACCTCACTTCGGACCATACATTCCTATACAAAACATGTTTGTTTTAGTCAGCTGCATTACCCCTCCAAGTCTGTACCATGATCGTAAAAACACCCTGTATATATAATAAAAAAATATATTTTGAAGATTTTAGAATGAAAAATCTGATTGCAATCATTATTTAAAACTAAAATATTTGAGAAAGTTTCGAAAAAAGTCTTTAGCAAGAAAACCGAATATTATTTTTTCAAGCATGAAGGAATTTTCTAAAGAAGTTTTGTTTAACTTTATCATTAAACAAAGATCTATTTTTTTTTTCCTTTTAAACGTATATAAGAAGAACAGAATTTCTTCATTGCGAGATGGCAGGGCGAGTTGATGATTCGAAGGCAAAACCATTAATGAAATCATTATATTCTAAAGATGCTTTATCTTTAACCATATCTATTTTTTATACGTGATTTTTTTTTCCCTCTTTAACTGTGTTAGCTTTCGGCTTTTCGGTCATTTAACTAAATAAACATTAAATTAACTTTTTCTTTTTTTTATTTCCCGGTAAGTAATGAAAAAAAGAGAGAAAATAATATAAAATAAAATGAACCAACTGAGTTTTGATTGACTCGTTACTAAGTTAACATTATATTGTTAGATGATAAGAAAATAACTGATTTTTATGCTTATTTAAAAAAAATATTAAAAGTTTCAGTTAAAAAAAAAAAAAAAAAAAAAAAAAAATTATAATTATTGGAAGAGTTGGAATATATTTGCGTGTTGAAAAGTCTTTGTAAGTATATATACTCTGGTCGGAAAAAGTAAAAGTAATTAACAAGAAAGAAAAATCATGCGTCGCACTTAAAACATGAAACCCTTTCAAAATATTATAACAGAACTTCACTGTTTAATAAATTTTAAAAAAAATCTAAATAAACGATATAGCAAATGCATATCACAGTTGAACACCGAATTTCAATAATTAGAGCCCATATTCAGTAAGGTATTCGAATTTTTAAGATTAGCCCTGTATATGATCTGCAGATTCGTTTACTTACCAAATGATTTGCTAAAATTTAATTCAACTATAAAACACATAACACGATTAACAATTTATTTTCAGCAATTACTGCCTATCATACAATGTAACTTCAAAAATTTTTAGCAGCCCTGTATTATACGATCTATAGTGTTTTATACCCACCACATGTTAAGCTAATATTTAATTCACCTAGGAAATGCAGAACAAAACTAAAAATGCAGTTTCAGAAGCTACCAACGAAAATATTTTCAAATTTTACGTAGCCTCTACAAGCATATCTTACTGTACTAAATATAGTTAAGAAGAAAAACTGAATAACACAATTAAAAAATACCTCTAAGCAATTCGCACTATACCGCTTACAAATTCTTTTGTGCATCCCTCTATATGAGCTATAGTCTTTATGCATACCATGTAATGTACTAACGTAACACGACTAAAAAACACCTCTAAACAATTCAAACCTATAGAGAGTAATGCTTACGAATTCTTTTGTCCAGTCCTTTATATTAGCTATCGAATTTATACGTAGAACACTACGCAATGTACTAAAATATCGTTAAACTTAAAAACGCATACCGCATCTGAAAACGCATTTTAACTCAAAGATGTACTATAACCGAATTCCTTTTTATGCCCTATGTAAATGAACAAATAAAATCTATCTACTCTATAATCTGCAATAAGCATCTTGTAGTGCAGACCTGTCCAACCTTTCAACAAGCAAAGGTGCACTTCAGCTCGTGGCAAACATTGAAAGGCACCATCGTTCATAGAACTCAAATCAATACATGCAAGAATATTATCTTCACTTTAATAATGGCAGCAATGTACATATGCACCTTTTACACTATGCACATACATCTCACAGTCGTATCCCTATGGTCCTACGAGCCTGGAACTCGGTGTAAAAATAATTTTAAGAGAAAACATAAATCGTAGTAAATTTAAAATTATATTCTTCTGAGGTAAAAGGAGATTTATCTTTAAAAATTAGATAAATAAAAAATAAGTATTATTTATGGGGGAAAAAGTCAAAAGCCTCAATCGCGCCTACAGTAAAAAAGTGAAAATATCATTGGTTTCAGTGAAAGAATACTTTAAAATGGATTTTTATTTTTAAAAATTGTTTGCACCCGGAAAAATTCGAAGGGGCTACAAGAAAATCTGCAAAGGGCACCATGGCCCCGCGGGCGCCGTATTAGACAGCTCTGTTGTAGTGCATTTCAGTAATTCGCTTCAAGTTTTCCGGCAGCAATTGGCCACTCCTGTAAAGCCTTAGTCCCTGTCCCTTAGTCTCGGTTGGGATTTCTCTGGCAGGGCTGGCCGTAGGTCCAGAACTTTTCTCACGAACATTTATGCAAATACCGCCCACTGTCGCATTTTCTGGGGGCTTTAGCTCTTGCTGAAAACTGTATTTTTTAAGACCTCAATAAAGGGGACCGGGAGGGAAACTATGCTCGACAGACTTGGTTTCCTTTTCGAGCAGTCCCTCTTAGGCAAGGAAATCAAATATTTTAAATGCACTGCAAACGATTTTTCTCCATAGGCGATAATGTAACGAAGTCCTTTTGTGTGCCGTGTAACTGTAAAGGCATGATAAATAATATGCATTTCATATTCTACAGAAAGAGTTTTGCATTGCACTTCAATAATGCATATAAAATTCGTTATGTTTGAAAGTATGACCTCATTGAAATACACTACAAACGATTTTTTCCCCATAGACCGTAATGTAACGAAATTCTTTTGGGTGTCTGTATAAGGGGCATTCTCACAACCTTTTGACTTTCAGAAATAAAAATCTGGTGAAATTAAACTTGCTAAAATAACATTTTAATTATGATAGACGAATGCCTTAATTATTCAAAATAAAGAAAAAATGGTCAGCAGCGAAACATTTTTTATTTAACTGAGGTTTAAGTTAAACTTGCGAGTTTGATTTTCCTTACCATTTTACCACTAAAACTTTTTATTTTCTTCTAAATTTTTACTTATAATGAATTTGCATAGTACCCATAGGACATTCAAATAAGAAAAATAATAACAATGTAGTATTTTTAGTACAAAATTTTGGTATAACATTGTCTTAAAGGAGTGTTAAAGAAGGGACGGTAAGGTAAAAAAAAAGGGGACGGTATAGGAAAAAAGGGACGGTAAGGGGAAAAAAAGAGATGGTAAGGATGGGACAGTAAGGAAAATTACCACCTATTTTTAGGCAAATCATGTTAAGACTCAGTGATAGCCACAATGTTCATTGATTTTTATAAATAGTTATTTACATTGGATTAAATTTAAAAAAAATAATTTGCCTCGAAAAATGCAGGATCAACCTTAGGGACAGTAAGACTACCAATAAAGCTACGATGCTTGAAATTTATATTTAAATGCTGATTTAAATTCTGCAGTAAATTTCCTGTCAAATAATTTCATCCATTCTTTCTCTATCATACTTCTGCAAGAGAAAAAAATTTTACAGAAATTCTGCGACTGCATCTGAAGTGATTTTCTGTATAATTTAACAATAAGGACGGTAAGGAATCTAAAACCCAACGACAGAGTTTAAAAAAATAATATCAGCCGTAAAAATGTATACAGGTTAATTTTTTGCTACATATTTATATAAAACAATTGTCCCAATTTTGGAAAAAAATTGCATCGAATTACTTTTATTGAAACAATTTTTTACAGACAGCTCCAAACTTAAAAATCAGCATCAGGGACACGGGACGGTATAGGGGTTTCCTGGATATTTGGACCCCCAACATCGTCCAAAACTTATTTATCTCGTTAATATTGTTATGCAGTCATGCAATGGGATGTTCCCCAGTATATGAAATTTAAAAAAAAAAAACACAAGAATATGTTCTAAAATAAAAATTATTAATCAGGGACTTAAAAGTCAAAAGATTGTGAGAATGCCTCATAAACGAGCTATAAATGTGATATAAAAATATTTACGTGAGATAGAGCGCGGGCAGATAGACGACCAGGCAAACCAAAGTCATAAACACATTCCAATTATGTTAAAAATGTTTAAAAGGTTTTTCTTATATTTAAGGAAGTAATACGAGAAAATTATAAGAAAATTTTCCATAGTGGATTACCAGAAAAATAAGTTAAAAAAGAAAACATTAAGTAATAAGTTTTAGAATTTTTTTACAAAAGTTTAATATTGATTTCCATTACAAGCCAGATAGGTAAAACCTGCTAAGACGGAATCTTAAATGGCCAGAAAAAATGTCGTTTAATACAGGATTTCATGTTAGCAGATATACTGTTCCCTATCATTGTAGTGCATTCTTTATGTCAGGACCATGGAATTTTCCGTTTAGAACAGGTTCCGTTATACACTGGTTCCTTTTTCACATGTTTTACTCAACACAATACGATACTAAAAAGTGGTTAAATTTACCGTGGTTTACTGGTACCATACTCTCAAAAAAAAAAAAAAAAAAAAAAAAAAAAAGTAAAATGCAATTTAACAAATTACAACGACCATTTGGAAGACGATTTTTTAAAAGACTAAAATTTACGACATAAAAAATCGCACGGAGTTGATCAAACATTACGACGTACGCCATGGATTAAACATTAATGGGGTTATAACACGTAAAAATTGCAAGCGACAGAAATCGCCTGCGACTCGTACGTATTATCCACCTGAAACGTATTATCCAAGCATTTCATTGGTTGTTCGGGAAAAGGCTTTTCCATCGTCAGATTTCCAAGAAATCTGACGGCCAATTTTAAATGAAATTTACTTCTTAAACTTCTAAGCATCCCACAATATTACTTTTTTATATCGTCGTATAGAGAAAGAAATGTACTTTTAAATGCAATTTGTTTGAAAGCTGTATCTAAATTTGTTTCTGCGTTATTAATTTTTTCTTGTAGTTTTTATTACTTTTTTGTCATAGTGGCAACACTCTGTTGTCCGTCTCTGTTGAAAGTAAAGGGAAATACAGATTATTGTATAGACCAATCAGAAAACGAATAAAATGATGATTAAACCAATAAAAACCTTCCGATATGCTTTTGATTTCCTACCCTGACGAGGACAATAACCATTTTTTCAAATGGTTAAAAAAAAATATCTGTGAATTGGCATATACTTTTCCGTTGATTATATTCGTTAAAACACGAAACTTTCAGCTTTGATTTGCTCATGGTCGCTTAAAACACTGAAACTTTACCAGTGTAATATGAAAAATATGGGAAATCTTTCAATCTAAGCTGCATTTCCTTCAAATCGCATAGATGTTCCGGCAACTGAGGTGCCATTACTTTCTCGTTTCAGAAATAGAATTTTTATTTACGATGTAAAAAAAAAAAAAAAAAAAAAAAAATTACAAGTGGTTCTTAATCTGCGAAAATATAATATACCCTCGAACGGAAATATACGGTAACCTCTTTCGAGTTACCCATGATTTTCAAAATCATTCCTTATCTTTAGAAACCTCAGAAACCAATCCATTTACAAGATTTAAAGAATCATTAATAAAATAAAGTTTTTATTTTTATTTTACTGCCACTACTTTTTGGAGTTTTGTTAGTTATTTACCGAGTAGTTTTTATAGGATATTAAACAGATTTCTCAAACCGGAATATCGGTTTTTAGGATGCTATTAATCCCCTATTAAACATATTGAGCTGCGTTATTGAATTTAAGCTTTCAGGAGTAACAAAATAATATTAATTTTAATGTTAACGTTGTTAATTTGTTATTATTTTTTTTTTAAACATGCTTGTTGAGCATTAAAATGTTTACTTAAAAATCGGTAGCATTCTAAAAAAATCCGCGCCGACTCGGTCAACAGGCATAGGTAAATTTCGAAGTTAAGTACTAATTTCACCAACAAAAACTAAATCAAGATTAGAGATAAACCTAGTTTAACAATTTTATCTGGCCGCTTTTGACGAGTTTTTAATTTCATTTTTCTGTAAGAGCAGGTTTTATCAGAATCATATTAATACGATTCTTCAACCCCTTTATTTTATTTTATTTATTTATTTATTTATTTTTATTTATTTATTTATTTTTTGTAAGAATTGGTTCTATCAAAAACTTGTCAGTATAAAAGTTGTAGATAAGATTAAGAAGATTTATAATAAACTTAAGTGGATTTGATATCTTGTGAATTGACGAAATTATGATTTTTTTTCTTCTTAAAACCTTATTTTTTCGCCCCTTGATCCCATTTTTTATATCAAGAATCTGTTATACATAAATTTTTGGCCCTTTTCCTAGAAGTAATAAAAGCTTTAAACAGATTTGATATGTATTATAATTGAGAACTTATGGGGTTTATTTCTGTTATCACAAAAACCCTCCTTATTTCCAACCCTTTGGTCCAATTTTGCCCATTAACGAACTTGCCCGAGATTTTCTGCTCCTTGATTTTATGTATCAATTTGGAAGAGGTTTGTGCAGAATTATGGAAGTTACCGTGTCTATAAAAAAGTGATATATATATAAATAGATTGAATTATTGATAGATCAATATATATATAATTTTCAACTGGGGGGGGGGGGTTGAATTCTAGGAGTTCTAGGGTTCTTGGGTTCTCTGGATCGGCATAAATCTGCAAAACATTTTCAGAAATTCCAACGTAGGGGAGGATGTAATAGGTAGCATTTTTAATGAAATCTAACTAAAACTATATTCCGGGTTGGAAAAACTGATAAATACGCTAAAAAATTACTCGGAAACGTTTCTAAAAATCAATGGCATCAAAAGAAATTTCGTTCTAATAAATTCTTTTACATACCTCGAAAATATATTGGTTTCTGAGGTTTAAAAGATTAAAGAGAACACTTTTCGGAATCGTGGGTAACTCAAAAGTGGTTATTGTATATTTTCGTTCGTGTTTATGTTATATTTTATTAGTTTAAGAAACGTCCGCCTTTTTTACAGTGCATGTCATTTTCCTCTCAAATCACCGAAACCTCGCGAATCGAAGCTCAAAATTTTCTGAAACTTCCTCAAGAGACGAAAATGTCGTCAAATAACAGAAAAATTTCTTCAAATCACGGAGGTGTCTCGGCAACTGTGCTTCCAATAGTTTTACGTCATCTGACCTTTTTTTCAGAATCTAGAAAAGTTATAATTGTATTCACCTATTCCTTTACGAATGAAAATGCTCTCAAAAAATCAGAACGAAAAGAAAGAAAATAAATTTGTTTTTTGTATTTAAAAAATTAATTCTTAAAGCAGTTTTAAAAATGCTTTCACTTGTTTTAAAAGGTGAAAGCGAAAATACATATATATCCTTGTAAGTACTATTAAAAACAGTTTTTATAAATTCAAACTATTAACAGACTATTTACAGCAAATTCATCAGGCACATTTAAAACCGAATTCAAAATTAAATCATAAACTTATAAATAATGCTTGATTATGAGAAAATATGGTGATTAAATTTTTGCGCTATACTCTTAAAATAATAATAATCTAAAAATGTGTGGCGGACTCTTCGGGTCAGTCAGCTAAATGAGTAGACATGGCTCAAGTTTAACGCTAAAAACAGTTTATTAAAATCAAAATAGATGATTATGTCAGTGGAGCGGGCAAAAATTAACTAAAGATGATCAAATTATATACGCTCACAAGCACAAAACTACCGAGAGAAGAAGGGACTAATCCCAAGAATTCTCCAAATTCTAACACTAATCTCCTGACAAGGACTACGTAGCTTATACTCCGGAGCCTAGTACAAACTGCTGCGCAAAATATCACCAAATAGCTCTGAAAATACTATACATAATTTCAGTGGAAAAATACGTCAGTGTCACTAAGTGAAGGCAGCCCCGTGGATTCTTATGTACTTTTATTTGAAGTAACTAACGCAACACCTTACCATAGGCAAACTTTTCAACTGAGAAACCTTAATCCAAAGTCAATCGAAGTTGAATGTTGCCTCTAACGACACAAGACTCGATGAAAATC
Source organism: Maratus speciosus (assembly GCA_963932465.1). Taxonomy (NCBI): domain Eukaryota; kingdom Metazoa; phylum Arthropoda; class Arachnida; order Araneae; family Salticidae; genus Maratus; species Maratus speciosus. The sequence continues at coordinate 455,388,070 of OZ010788.1, read as the reverse complement.
AGAAACGGCTTGAGGCTCCACAAGGGACAAGACCCGACAAAAGCCACCGTTATTCACTACTCCTGCCGTATTTATACTAGCTAGTCTACCACAGCAACCTAATGAACATATTACTGCATAAAGTAACCACGACAATCAAATTCCCGGAGGTTCAACCACATATTGCGAAAGTAAAAGAAATGACGGAATAGCTGGCTCGTTCACAAGCAAATGTTAGAATCGGGACAACACCCTCACATACTAAACTCTACAATCCTTTTTACCCTGGATTACCTTCATAAAAAAATTTGTCATGGTCACAGCATAATATATTTTTAACATTATTGAAAATAGTCCGCAACTCAAACTATTTACAGATTATTTTCAATAAAATTAGCCGAGACATTTAAAATTTAATTCGAAAATAAATTATAGATTTATAATAACAGTTCATTATTAGTGTTTTCTGCTACAAACTACGATTATAAGCGTAGATTTATAAGTATAGACTAATAAGCATAATTATAAATAAATATATTTTTTAATTATTCTAGTAAATAAAATAAACAATAACATAGACATTTTCTTTGAAATGAAAAAATGCCCTTTAAAATAAGAAATGGTATAAAAAGCTAAGCTTTTAAAAATGAAATGCCTACAGCATTTTTCTCAGAAAAAATTCGACTTTCTTTAAATTGTAAAAACGAAATTTTTGTTAGCGTCATATCAAACATTTCAAAGTAAAGATTATTTTTGAACGAAGTTTAAATATTAAATTCAGACGAAAATGGTTCGAAATAGCCATATATATTTCTCAGAAGCTTCAAATATGTCTTTTTTAAACACATCTCCCTTTAAGCTACAGAAAAATGGCAATACTCATTAAGTCTCAAGATATTTCGACAGGTCTTTTAAAATGAATTCAGTACTTTTTTTATGGAAAAATTCCATCTCATTTCCACTTGAGAAAAAATACATTATTTTCTTCCTTATTAGAGTCTAAATGACTTGCACATTAGTTATAATGCAGGACGTTCATAAATAGTGTGTTTTGTTTTAATATAACTGAAATGAACACCATTTCCCACAAAGTACTAAAAGAATTTAACGACAAATTCTTAAAAATAAATAAATGTTTTATTTTCTATAAATATTAACGCAAGCATTGTATTTACTTTAAAGAACACAGATATACAAAAATATTACGGGCTTTATAAATAAAAGCTTATAATAATTAAAACATTAAATTTTGACAAAGATTTTTTATTATTTTTTTTAACGCGGAACGTTCATAAATGATGTATTTTGTTTTAATATAACTAAAATGAACACCATTTCCCCCAGAGTATTTAAAATTTTTAAAGATAAGTTCTAGAAAAAAATACATTTTTTATAACTATTAACTCAAACGTTGCATTTACTTTAAAGAACACACGTGTACAAAATTAGTACAGGCTGCATAAATAAAAGCTTAAAGGAATTAAAAATTGAATTTTGACAAATTTAAAGAAATGTCATGTCTTTAATGTTGTACGTTCATAAGGGATTTATTTCGTTTTAATATGACTGAAATGAACAACATTTCCTCCAGAATATTTTAAAAATTTAAAGATAAATTCTAAAATAATAGGAAAAAAATCTTCTATTTTTCAAAAATATTAAACCAAACGTTTTATTTACTTTAAAGAACACACATGTACAAAAATAGTACGGACTTCATAAATAAAAGCTTATAATAATAAAAAAAATAAACTTTGACAATATTTTGTAATTGTTTTTCTTTAATGCGGTACGTTCATAAATGATGTATTTTGTTTTAATATAACTAAAATGAATACCATTTCCCCCAGAGTATTTAAAAAATTTAAAGATAAATTCAAAAAAAATTTTTAAAAAAGTTATTTTTCATAAATGTTAACACAAACGTTGTATTTACTTTAAACAACACACGTGTACCAAAAAATTAGGAGCTTCATAAGTAAAAGCTTATAATTGAAGAAATTAAATTCTGACGAAGTTTAGACAAATATCTAAAACAGTGATGTAAATAAGTGATGTATTTTGTTTAAATATAACTGAAATGAACACCATTTCCTTCAGACTCTTCCAAGAATTAAAAAATAAATCCTAAAAATAAAATCTGTGTTTTCTTTCTTTTTTTTGATCATATATACGTTTGTACATACTTTAAACAACGATACAATAATGTTATGGGCTTCGTAAGTAACACTTTGCGGTAGTTAAACAAGTTAATTTTGTCGGATTTAATTTTTTTTTCTTTAATGCGAGACGTTCATAAATGATACATTTTCTTTAATGTAATTGGAAATAATATAATTTTACTCAGAGTATTCAAAGAAAAGTTAAAAGAAAATCGTAAAAGTAAAATACTTTATTTTCTTTTTGCATTAACATTAATTATTGTACTTAGTTTAAAAAAAGGAATGCGTAAAAAAAAAAAGAAAAAAAAAGAAAAAAAAGAAAAAGAAAGAAAGAAAAAGAAAAGAAAAAGAAAAGAAAACGAACTTCATAAATAGTAACATAACATTTATTTTTGCCATGTTTAAAGATATTGTGCCCATTAAATTTTAATTCGAATACAAATTATACATTAAAAAAAAAAGTTAAACATTAATTTGTATTATAAACTATGTGCATAAATACGTATAAATAATAGATACGTGACATATATCTTCAATCATCGCAAAGTGCCCCAGTCCTCCTGTTACTTTGTGTTTACCTAGCATTTCTGCCCAAAATTAACTCACGGGGCAACTTGTCTATTTGCTCCCCCCCCCCCCCTCCACTCACACACAAAAATTACCATTTTCATTTGACAAGTTTGCACCAATAAATTAGGCTTCAAAAACTCCAGGCTAGGCTATTCCATTCAAATCGGGTAGCGGTAGCTAGCTGGCACAGCATCGAACTCGTAGATGAAAGGTCGCGCGGGAACGAGGCTTACTGCCGACTAATATCCGCCAGGTATGCTAATGGCGCCTGGTGCTTGTAAAATCCGTCGTGGGTGCAAAGTCCTCCAAGTTACCTGTGAATTATACCTCTGGACGTGTCTTGCCAGGTGAAGGTCTCGTCAAATGATCAAGGCTCTAAATTACGAGATCAACTTGAGTATCAATGCGCAGTTATCAAACAACACTATATAAACGTTAAGTAACCGGCATAAAAAAGTACAAAACTAAGCAGTAAGCGCTGCTGATAAAAGACGAACTAGGCGCCCGTCAAACTTATTGCCGCTACGCGTCGATAAGGTGGTCACCCGCCCCGATGCCAGATATCAAATCCATTCAGCTGGGGCAACCCGGCAGGAAGGGGGCCTGGTCATCGGTTAGAAAGAAAGAAACGGGAACACTGACTACGGAAGAGTTCTGAAGAATCCTGACTACGGAATACACACACCGAAACTTTTTAAAATAAATGTTACATAAGAGACCACTCACGCGAAAACACCCGCTCGTTAATGATACTCCTACAGAAGACATTTTAAAAATATCTCATTCGCATTTCAATATTTTTAAATGTTTTTTTTTTTGTTTTTTTGCATTGTATACTATCCAAAACAACAACAACAAAAAAATCCAATGGATCCAATGGATAGCTGAGGTCGATCTCTAAAAATACCCTTTTTCACTTTTTCGATTTTATTTAACGGTGTTTTGCACTAGGATATTTTTACTTTCGAAAATCAAAGTATCCCGATAAAAGAAAAGAAAAAAAAAACCTGTAAACAAAATCGAAAAAGTGAAAAGGTGTCTTTGTAAAAATCAATGAAAAAAAAAATAAATAAATAAAAATAATAAAAATAGTGAAGTGCGAAGGAGATATCTTAAAAAATTTCTTCAATGAGATTATCCTTAGACAGTGGAGTGAAGTAACCCCTTTAAGCCTTTGAAGCATCAATTTTATTTGAAAGTAAATTCATCAAAAATTATTAAATTAGTAAGTTTGAAAAAGTGCTTCAAACCGTTTAATATTCATCTTATAACAATTTCTAGATCCAACATTATTAATTTACATTCAAGTAAAATTGATTTGGTTAGAGTCGAAACAAGCAAATAGTCGAATAAACCTATTTTTACTGTTTTTAAAGTTTTAATTTACGCCCTTTAGCAATTAAGATTAGTATATTATTACAAGGTGTTAATTTGTTATATATTGACACAACTCTATTTTGTATACTGTTAAATCGCATTTATGTAATTAAGACTATTTTTGAAACCGCAACGTAGAATTCTTTTTGGAAATTCCTTTAAAAAAAATTAGCGAAGTTAAAGTATATTATTTCTTTGTTTGAAAAATTTACTTAGTTTATATTTTTAGTCGTAAATGAAGGTGGAAATAAAACTTCATATTAAACTAAAGTGGTTTAAGCCCTGTGCCGAAAAAATATCGCAATGTAATTTATTGTAACTTTAATGGTACACTATTTATTTTAAACAGCCTGACTTTTGCTAATAATAGAAGTTTTTTATTACATTTAAACACACATTTTCCCCTGAACACTTTCTTAGAAAAGCTATATATTTTTTTTTTTCACATTTCTCTTTTATTATTTCATTAACCAATTAGTATTACAAAAATAACGGAAAGAATGAGAAAATAACTCTGAAATTTGCCTAAAAGGTAATTTAATAAAATAAGTAGTTCTATTTTGAGTAACTGGGGCACATTTACGCGGGTTTTTTTTCAATGAATTTTCTAATTTTTATGTTTTAACTTAGGAAATTTTAGACATTGTAGTTTTGTAAAGCAGGTAATGAAGTAAAAATTTGTGTATTCAGTTGTTGCCCTATTTATGTTTATAACCGTAAAAAAAATTTTAGGTCCAAGTCTTTTGCGTAAACGTGCCCCATTTCCGGGGCAAGTTTACGCATCAAGTGGGGCACGTTTACGCATATTATAAGTGATACCAAGGAGTAAGTGAAATAAATATTTATTCAAATTGAAATGTTTTATTTATAAATTAAAACACTGTTTAAAAAAAAATTAAAGAGAATTAATTGAAGAACATTTTATAGGCTAAACTATAATATTTTACATTATATATGCTAAACTAAACATTTTTAGGATAAACATTGAATGATTGAATTCTTATAAAAGAGTGTTTTTAAAAAACTATTTTTGCTTTTATTCTTATTTTAAGATAAACATTGAATGCTTATAAAAGAATGTTTTAAAACAACTATTTTTACTTTTATACTTATTTTAAGATAAACATTGAATGCTTATAAATGAGTGTTTAAAAAAAACTAGTTTTAATTTATACTTATTTTAAGATATTGATAAGACATTGAATGCTTATAAATGAATGTTTTTAAAAGACTATTTTTTGTTTTATACTTATTTTAAAATAAACATTGAATTCTTATAAAAGAATGTTTTAAAAGAAACTATTTTTAGTGTTATACTTATTTTAAGATAAACATTGAATGCTTACAAATGAGTGCTTTAAAAAGACTATTTTTACTTGTATACTTATTTTAAGATAAACATTGAATGCTTATAAATGAGAGTTTTGAAAAATCTATTTTTACTTTTATACTTATTTTTAATCACCCCATATAAAGTGTTACGCGAAATTAAATGCCTTATTTCTATAAAAATTATTAGTCTTCAAATTAAATAGAAATTTCGCAGCTTTGCCAAATTCGAATAATCTAATATATTCAAGGGTCGTTACCATTTAAGATAAAGATTGAATGGTTATAAAAGAGTGTTTAAAAAAACTATTTTTACTTTTATATTCTATTTTTAATCACCCTATATAAATTTTTATGCGAAATTAAAAGTCTAATTTCTATAAAAATTATTAGTCTTCAAAAGAAATGGAAATCCCGCAGCTTTGCCGAATTCAAATAATCTAATACGTTCGAGGATCGGTACCATTATCACACTTGTCTTGTGGAATGCTGTTTTAAACACAAAGTCTCATATACAAGCATTGTATCTTTTTATCATTTTGACTGGAAGGCCATTTTACCAGTTTTATAGTGTGAAATCGGAATAATACTCTCGCGTGGCTTGTCGCCAAGAAATGTGGAAAACAGTCATTTTATGACGATATGTATTGCTCTGTATGTGACAGTAAAATGGCTAGAAGTATAAAAACAATTGTAACACAAAATTTATAAAATATTTCTGAAATATAAAAAGTTTTTGTTGCAATTGAAATGTATGGCTTTTGATTTTCAATTTTTTTTAAAAAATGTTTTTTCGGGTTTTTTTTTTTTTCACAATTTTTTCGGGATTCTTCCAATATACTTTTAGGTATTATTTTTCTATTGTAAGAACCAAAACCAGGAATATTTCAATACAAATCATGCACAGAATAAAAAATATTGTTTATCTAACAAGAATACGATTGTATCAACAAAAATTCCAATTAAATCATATTTAAATGGAAACACAAGTACCTCCCCAGATGCTAAGCTGAAGGGTTTGTGGGCGGGATAAATTCATATCCATACTTTAAAATGTACTATTTTTCCAATAAAATGTCTGTTGGACTATATTTAACCCTTTCAAGTTAATGTGTTGCTGTAATGTTGAATCCAAACCAGAGTTTTATGTAAAATTTAATTTGAAAATTTTAAAAATGCAATTTTACATTTTTTTCGCCTTAGTTTTAAAAGTTTGTTGCAAAAATTATTTTAAAATTCTGGTACAAATTTTGATTAAAATTAGATGATTTATGTAATAACCACTGCCTTTCAAAAGAATAAACAGGAAGTTTTGTTGAGCCAAATCGGTTTCTTGGTGGATCAACAATGATCAAACAAAAATATAGTTGATCTTATTATCGTTCATCCAAAAGCGCTTTTGTTGAATCAAGAATATTTTTATTTAATCATTGTTAATCCAAGGAAAAATCTGTTTGTCTCAACAACATTTTCTGTTTAATTATAATCCATATGAATTTTGTCGGAAAAGAGCACATTTTTCTGAGAAATCTAATTTGAAAAACTTTTTGTTTAAGTTTTATACTACAGAACCCATTATTCTACAATTTATTTTATTAAATCGATCCTGTATGATGTATGCCAAATTCCTTAAAATTATATCCTAGTGAAAAAAAGAACAGAACTCCGAACCCGGACTCCTAACGAAAAGGTGTGAGATTAAAAGCCCAATAGTTGAGGTCTGCACTGACCAAAATTTCCAGGTCCGACCCAAATGAAAGCTATCTTGTCCCTGCCCGAATTAATTTCTACAAAAAATTCTGATTTTTCTTAACGTACAATTAATATTATTTTAAAGACTACTGCTTATTTATTTATACGAAATTTTTGCAGTAAATTTGAGACTCTATGTCCGCAAGCCATAGAATAGAGAATAGCAACATTAATGATTACTGAGACTCTTAGATTATAACATTCAAATAAAGACCCAATAAAAAATTAATAATAAAGTTTACAATAAAAGAAAAAAAGATGGTTGGATATATAGCAATTTTTGAAGGCATATAATTAAAAAAAGTATATTTTTGAAAATATTTCTCTCTAATTTGTTAAAGCATATATTTCCAAAAATTCCGTTAAAAAAAGTTCATTATCACTGTTATTTTTACAAAAGCCAAACAATTTCCTGCCGGACACATTCTGCGGGGAATTAAGCCCACACTGAAAAAACAATTCTGCCGCTGACATCTAGAAAATAAATTGTGGCTCTGTAAAGAATAGTTCCATGTCATCCTTATAAATTCTAGTTCCCTTTGCTAGAAAGTTCTAGTTATCCCTATTAAAATTCAAGGGCGTTTTCGTATATTATCATGGTAAAACTTATTTAAAAATCTCTGCAAATAATTGTGAACACAAGAAGTGAGTTTTAGTAACTATAATTCTAGTTTATGAATTAATTCTAGAAATCAAGTGATAATTTCTAGCAATTCAAACGATTTATAATATAATGTATCGTTTCATCACCTAGAAAACTGTAGACTACAAATTCTCGATCATTTCGTCTATTCAGTTTATTTGTTTACCTTATTCGCATAGCTCATAAATCTATATTTCTAGTTTAGGGATTTAGAAAATGACTAACTATTCGTTCTAGATGAAAGGGGTATATTTTTTCTTTCAGTTCCAGCTTGGGTTGTAGAAAAATATAGGCCTCAGCCCAGCCCGGCAGGACCTCAGTCTACTGGAAAAGTTAAGTCCGGCTCGTGCAGCCCACTTATGACTTATTCTCAGCCCAGTTAGTTCAATTGAAAATTGTCCGTATCTCATCGGCTTAATCTGACTCTTTTTAATTTGTTATATTGAGCCGGTCAGCCAATTTATTTATTTTAGTGGCCCGTCCCGTTAAAAAAAATTGTCTTTATTCTTCCGTCGCGGCCCTTTTGAAAGTTTGTCTTCATGTTGCCGGCTTGGGTCCGTGCAGATATCTACCCAGAAAATCGGAAATTTTGTTACAAGAAACACAATTTACTAAATACAACTACAATACAATTACATACAATACAAATGCAATGCAAATGCAATACAATTACATACAATACAAATTCAATTACATGCAATATAAATGTAATTACATACAATTACAATTAATACTATAAGATAATTACGACTTAGGTGCCTTTTTCAATACAATAGTAATTTGTTTGCATATGAATAGATAAGATAAAAATTTTAAACGCTGATATACGCTTTCTAAACTGTTCCCAACAACATAATAACGGACATTCATATTTATTATTTCATATTCAGCAATCACTGTACGGCTCTGAAGCCAAACATCAAATTTAAGTTATTGATCTCTTTCCAAGAGATTTCATTAATGTCTCTGATTTAGTTTTAGGACATTATATTGTATTTTAAACTTTGGAACCAAATAGCCCTTTACGAGTTATTCTATTTGCTCTCTTCATTTGAGAAAATATTGAGTGCCTTTAAACTAGAACATTGAATTTAAATGTCAGTAATTCTGCAACATCATTATGTCATCATCGTTTCTTACGAGAAATAATATCGCTACTCTAGTAGCAAATAATGTCGCTATATTATGATGGTACATAATTGCACTCCTTAAATATTTATACTTTATTTAATCAGCAAACAAATTTTATCCATAATTACACCTTTATCGTAAATATCTAAGTGCTTGCTTCTGGCGCATGATTTTCTTTTCTTTTCTTCTTTAAAAAAAGACATAAAACACGTTTTTTTGTGGGATTATCTTAATTGAGCAGCAAATTTTTGTTTACTACTTGCTAAACCAACTTTCTACTTGCAGCTTACCACTTACAATTTATCTCTTGCAACTTTGAGCACAAATTTTTGATATACCAGGCATTTCAAATCAAAATGGATGAGTCCTTAAGACCAGAGATATGTGGATGTGAATTTAATCGGCACCGAACAAATTCTAATGTTCTGTTAGAGAACAAGAATTCATATCGCACTCGATTGGAAAATAAAACGGACTTTACTCACTTTGATTCTAAGCAATTTTAAATAAATAAGCAATTAATAAGCTAAATAATCAATTTTAAACATAGCTAGTGATAGACTAGAAACATTAGCTTAATCACTAGCCTTGACTGAATTTTGCTTAATTTCGATCGAATCGAGTTTTATATACCATAAACAAATTTTTATTTTTTTGCATGTTTTTACTGTCAATCTAATTGCCTCTTTTTACCCGACTCCTCGCAGAAAAGGAGAGTAATGTTTTTGATCGTGTCACAATGTACCATTCTTTATTCTTTATTATAAAATGGGAGTGAGTGGATTTTAATAAATGAGGTATTAGAATGTTTGTCATCCCTCATCGAGTGTCATAAGTTACAGTTATAAACTATAACTTGCCTCTATATAACTGCCAACTTTTCGATTTTTTAACATCAGCTTTAGATACTTTGAACCGGAAAAATTTTAAAATAACATGTTATCTTTGTTCTATGTAATAGTTATATCTTTTCATTCATTAAATAACATTTCTGTCTGAAATATGTTATTTGACTTGAAAATAAAAACGAAGAATTGGCAGACATGCTTATGTTTCTTGGAAAATTCGGATATGTCCAAAATGTTTATAAGTGGTTGTTCTATTAAAAAGTATATATTGAAGCTATGAAAATGTAACAATTATTCATCGACAATCATAATAAAAAGTTAAAAATAAATAATGCAAAAATTAAAGAAACAAAAAATCGAAAAAATTTAGAATGAAACATAAAACTGCACGGATCTAAATATTGAAATAATCAGATATATCACAAAAAAGGAATATTTGTGCTAAATTTTTGTTTTGTTTTCTTCCAACTTGAACTAATGTCATGTCTCATTTTTTTCATTCAGTTTTTTTTATTATTATTATCCGTAATAAATTGTTACTTGTTATTTTTCAGGATACGTTCAGGACGATCCAGAACATTTCACCGCCAACCTGGGTGAAGACGTTATTCTGCGTTGCAACTTTGAGTTCCCTGAAAATAAGCCTGTACCTTACGTCATCCAGTGGCAGAAACAAGGAATCAAAATACCTATCTACATCTGGTACGATGGATACCCGCCCCATGCGGGGGACGGCTACGAAGGGAGAGTGTCCCTTGCACATCAGGCATCCTTGAATCTGACCAACGTACACGAGAGTGACCAGGGCTGGTACGAATGCAAGGTTTACTTCCTGAACAGACCGCCGGATTCGCCTAAAAATGGAACTTGGGTCCACCTAGATGTGCATGGTAAGCCAAGTTTATACTACTCCTGATTTGTCCAAAACATTCCTCTACCATAAGCCATTCTTTTACCAAAATAATTTACATGATGCATTGTAATTTGTTTTGGTAAAACAAATTAATAATATTGGTTGTTGAAATTATAACATTTGTACAATTCAATATATAATACATATTTACAATGACAGTTGCTTTTCTTTATTAACCTGAACACATTGTGGATTTGTAATGCAAATGAAATCTGGGATTTAAGACAATAGAAGTTCTATCTTCTTCTGAAAATTTTTAAGACATTTCAAGATAAACATCAGTAAATATCCTACAATGTGTAAATTTATTATAACACTCACAACAAAAGTGACCTTTTTATGTTTTCCATTAAATGTTTCTTTTGATTTTAAATCATTAGAGGGTTCTGGTTTCAAATGCACTATCAGTTTCGCGCCATCAGCTTGACTGTTTTGATATATTGTAATACAACAATTTTAAGGATATTTGAATAGTATTGTCAATTACTCTTCAACTAGGAATTTTCTGATAGTCTAATGAAATGGCATCGTCAGTGTACAAGAAGCCTAGAAAGCTTTTGTTACATTTGAGGTGAATACATTTAAAGAAAACAGTCTCCAGACACCGGAATATCTATTTTCTTTTTCTTTTTTACCTATTTTGACCATTTTGGATGTTCACCATACACATTTCAGACGGAAAAAAAGATCCGGTGTCCTAATTTTGCGTGTAAAATTTGTGCCGAGTCTTTACGTTATGGGCTATTAAAGGAAGCTTTTTTAAATATAATACATCAATGATGTGGGCATTAAATCATCATGACCATCGTTATTTTTATGTTACAAATGTTACTGGAACAAATTTTAAAAAATAGTTCTCGGGGTATATCCTTTCTTACTATCGGCGACAAGTTTAGTTCTAAATTCTTGAAACGATTTTGTACCCGTACCAATACCTTCCATGAAATTAGGTAGCAGCCAGAACACGGAGCCAAGTAATTGTGAATTTGAGTTTTCAGAAGTTAAAAGCAGGCATTCTTTATGGTACACACATCAGAAAGTTAAAACAAGTTCTAAATTTTACTACAAACTTTTGTGCGGTATAATATTTCTCCCTCTCTAAAACAATACTCGCAGAATATATGATATAAATACATATGCTTTCTGATAAAAGCCTATCACCATTATATGCAAAAAAATTAAAAATTAAATTAATTAAAACTAAGCCTTCAGAATAAGCTCTTAGTCGATGATATTTGATTGAATGAACAAGAATATAGGGCGCAAACGAAAGTCCGTATACACTGAAATAACATTTGGACGGATAGAGCTAGGGTTGTATAACGAGTGTCTACCTGTATTAAAATGACTGTGCACTGTCGTATAAAAGCGACGGAGGTGCTCCTATTGGCGAAATTTGGAAATTATCTCACAAACTACGAGAGACAGTTTTAAAAAAGCCCATCGTAAAATTATAGAGCATTATCGGTTCAGTATGAAATGATATCCTACCTATAAAAATAACTTTATTAGAGGACCTGAAATGTGAATTGGTCGATATGCAGTAACTGTCTTCAATACGCCCCTATTCACATACGGAAGTATGGCATCTTAAGGCAGGTCCACATTTACTAATTAAAGTATCACATTTAATCAAGGTGCAATTAATTTTGATAAGGGAATCAAGTTAAGTATGCTCAATGTGACTACCATCGGTAACAATACATATTCACTCACACACATACACATGCATTGCTGCAGATAGTAGACAAATTAACCATACTTAACTTTATTTTCTTATTAAAATAAATTACCCTGAAGAGAGATTGGATCGGCGCCAGTGGTAGTTGAATCAGGGATCTCATGATCAGAAGTTCAGAACATTAACGTCGAGCAAAAGGCCAAGCCAGTTACTCTCAGTTAATAACTCGCTTTATACTGATAAAGTGAGATGAGATCGACACACTCCATCCTCAGTGAGGAAGACGTCTTGTTGACGTCAGACGAGCAATACGTACTCGTGAATAATGCTGTCGTACGCATGAGTGAAGCTCGGAATGACAGTCTTTGTGCTGTGAGCATTTCACAGGCTTTGCTTGCTGGAGATGATTTGTTTGGTGCTGCCATCTGCTGGTTATAAGATTAGTTTATTCTTGTCGAAGGTTGTGTGTTTGTCCGGGTCACCAATTTAAAGAGATTGAATTGCCGCCGGTGGGAGTTGAACCAGCGATCTCATGATCCGTAGGCGAGAGCGATAGCGTCCAACAAAAGGCCAAGCCAGTTACTCTAAGATAGTAACTCGGTTTATACTGATCAAGTGAAATGAGATCGACACACTCCCTCCCCAGTGAGGAAGACGTCTTGTTGACGTCAAACGAGCGATAGGCACTCGTGAATGATACTGTCGTATACATATGTGATGCGTGGGATGATAGTCTTTGTGCTGTGAGCATTTTACAGGCTTTGCTTGCTGGAGATGATTTATTTTGTGCTACCATCTGTTGGTTGTTATAAGAGGAGTTCCTTGTTGTCGAAGGTTGCGTCTTTATCCGGGTCACCAATTTAGAGAGAGTGAATTGACGCCGGTAGGAGTTGAACCAGGGATCTCATGATCAGTAGGCGTCGAGCAAAAAGCCAATTATTCTAAGCTAGTAACTCTCTTTATACTGATCAAGTGAGATGAGATCTCTATAATCCCTTGCTTACATGTGTTACTTGCGCATAGAATCAGTGGCGTACTTAAGCCGTGGATTGAATATCGAAAAAATTATATTACCAATAAAGTTATTTTTAGATGTCAGACATCATTTCATACTAAATCGAGAATGTTTTACGCTTTCGCAATTGACATTTTTTTCGCTAACTCTCATAGTTTTCGAGATATGATCGATAATTTAAAAAATTTTCCATTATCATCACTGCAGTTACTCTCTTTTTATATATCCGGACTTCAGTTAAGTACTAAAGTATCCGGACTTTAGTTTGCACGTTATACACAAGTGCCCGATCAATGATGCATTAAATAACGAATCGCATTCTGAAAAGTTTTGGCTTAATTTCTGCACTTAACAGTAATACTTGCTCTTTACTTTTGCAACAGAATACTACTACTATGCTCTATACTTTGCAATTGACTTTTTTTCGCTATCTGTGACAGTTTTCGACATAGGATAGATTGCTTCCAAATTTCGCCACTAGGAAATTTATTGCTTCCAAATTTCACCACTAGGAGATACTTCCGTCACTTTCATATGATAGAGCATAGTCATTTAAATCCAGATTATTTAAGTGTATCCAGGATTTTGTTTGCACACTGTACTCCTGCACATACGGTCAAATCTCATTGACTGAGAGCACGTTCGTTCGGGAGATTTAGTTCTAATTAATGTACTTTTGTTTTCTCCATTTTATTTTATAATCGATAAAATTGAAAAATTACTTCATTTAATAATTTTTAACAAGAAATCTGATTATATATCTATATGTATACAATATATTTTTTACACTAAATGTTGCAACTTCAGAATACATTATAATAAATATTTTTACGAAAATTAGAGAAGAATCAGTACAAGATTTTTTCCCCATTTCACATATCTTTACACACTTAAGTTTCACTGATTCGCGATATTTTATACTCAAATTAAAAATCATATAAACAGTGCAGTTAGTAAACCATAAAAATGTAACCGATAAAATAGTGTTTGTGATTCTCTGACAAATGATACCGCTGTAAAAAGCAACCGGATATTTTTATATATATATAATTTCCTTTATTTTAGTACTAAAAACAAGTTTTGCTTCATTATTGATAGACGCTGAAATATTGATTACTCCATAATAATCAGAATTTGCTGGACACTTTTATTTCGGATGAAGGATGATTAATGTTTGACATTCAAAGTTTCAATACAACCGCGTTATTCAGAAGAATTCGCCCAGTGATACCAATTGAATAATATTAAATTGGTTTCTGCGATTGATGTTAAAGTTTGCTTATTACTCTAGTATTGTTTTCAACCGATGCATGGCGTTTAATCATGTATGAGCGCTGGAGTACACGACCACTTCGCTAGCTAAATATGAATTGAAAATAGGAGTCTGTTTCAAAACACGTGTAACTAATAATCATTGTGCGTTTTCTTTTTCTTTTTTAATATCTTTCGCTTCATAATTTTGAAATTTGAATACATTTGTCAAGTTAAATGTTAACTTACTAACTTTTGAAAACTATCCCTGTACTCTGCATAATTTTTCATAAAGTCAAATTAAAATACTATAGGTGACAGTTATTATTTAAATAATTTATATTAAAACTAATACAGGCTCCTTTTTTAAAAATATTTTTCTTTAACTAATATTTTTAACACTTTCCAACAAAGTTGAAAAGTGTTTATGCATTCGGTTTGTCTGTCCGTCTGTCCACGATGTAACTCCCGTAAATATAGTCGGATTTTCATGTAATTGATAAACGTTATTTAGGGTGACCAAAGCATGGTTGGTATTGTATATGAAGTATATGGGATTAATAGTTCCTTGACTGGGGTACTCAAAAGTATTCCGTTACATTACAGTCAATAGGGAAAAAAACATTTGCAGTGTATTTTAATGATATTACGCTATTTCAAATGTATTGAAATTGATATAAATCACTGACTTTCACTACAAAATTATTACTATACAATACGGCAATACAATATATACAGGGCTGATCAAAGAATTCAGATATTTTCCCGATTGTAGATGGTAACAGCTGAAATTGGGTTTTGAAATGTGTTTGTTATGCATTTCCATATGGTTGAATTAGACATAATATTTTAACTTATTAAATGGTACAGTTTTGTATCATTATTCTGAATGTATTGGAAAGTGTTTCATAATCTATGCTTGACGCTTGATTTTTTTCTTTCTTGTTTTTTAATCGAAAAGTTATTGGTTGAAAAAAAATAATCGGTCAAGTGCGAGTTTTACTCGCTCGCAGAGGGTTCCGTACAACAGAATTAAAACTGGGCATTATATCAAGCACACTTCGAAGAAGGAGGTCGCAAAATTGCAACGCCGTCTCGGTCTAAATGGGTTTTTAATTAATATCTCGGCTAATTACCGATATTTTTTTTCGAAAATCATTACCTACAATTCTGAGATGATTCCACGTCGATAGGTACAGTCGTGGAAAAAAAGAAGTAAACACCACCTACTAATTCCTCAACAAATTATCGTAGACGAAAGTTACTGGTACCGAACGATTGGAAATAGTCTACTTTTAAATGACGTATATAAAAATTGCTTAGGGGGGAATCTACATATTAAAACAAATCCAAACTTCATTTTTTTTCAATAGCAATACCTAATTTTAACGAGATATTTCAAATCTTTGGTTCAAACTATGCCTAGACATCAAATTTCAAGTCATTTGATTGATAAGTTTTTGAATTATAAACATTCAAAATTTAGTGCTTCTAATGTTAAATTACATTTTCATATTTTTACTTATAACTTCTGAAATTATTATCCTAATGTTTTAATTTTTTGTGTAGAAATAATACTAATATATCCAAACATAAATACGTTGAGTTTGCAATTTTTATAATTTTCTGATATGAATTATGAATTATGAAATTAATATTAAAAAAAATTATGAATTGCAACCTACAATTTTTTTGGTGGATTCAGATTTATTTAGTGCTGCTTTATGGAAATCAAAAATTTCACATTTTTTTTTTCCAAGTACTTTTCAAATTATGCTTAAAAAACGGCAAAATGATTGTTTAAGGGGCCGTCTATGATAGAAGTGACTAAATATTTTGAAATTTCTTATGCTATCCTGTAATCTAACAGGCTTAATTGACTTCTGAAGGTGCCTTGATCAAGAATGGAGCTCTCTTGGTTAACAATCGAGTACCGAACTTCAATTTGGATACAGCCCTTAAAATACACTCGTTTTAAAATAATTAATTTCTCGGAAACTTGTGGTATGAATTGCATAAAAATATGTTTTTAGACTAATTCAAGGGTGAAGAGTTCATTTATGCTGTCAGAATTGTGTACTGCTATTGAAAAAAACAACGTTATGGTTTGTTTTAATATATAGATGGCCTCCTGAGCAAATTTTATATGCATCGTTCAAAAGTAGACTTTATTTGCAATCGTTCGGTACCAGTAACTTTCTTCTACGATAATTTGTTGAGGAGTTAGTAGGGGGTGTTTAAATGTTTTTTTCCACGACTGTACCTCGACAGCCCTCAATGCTCCCGCTCAGCGCCCACGAAGTAAAGTTTGTCTGTAAAGGATAAAAGCGATTTTCTCAAAAACTGTAGGACCTGGCTATAGTTTTCCTGCAAGGCTTAAATAAACTTCTACTATCCCTAATATTTTCACAATTTTAGTTTAATTAGCTTCAGAAATAGTGGGGGGAGAGATTTTTGCAGTACATTTTCGACGATATCTCTGAAAATATAATACCTAAATATATTTTTGAATTCTGTGTTAGGAGATCTTTGGAAATATACCCCACACAATATACAAAAAAAAAAAGTTTTGTTTTTCAAGTAACTTTATTAGACTCCCTAAATTTTCCTAAAAATATTTATGAATGGCTAATAATCTATATTTAGATCAATAGCCTTTATAACTTTTCCAAATTTGAACTTTCCACGTTCCATAGTTTTCGAGAGAAAAGACTGTGACAGACGAATAGACAGACATACAAATTGTTATGTTAATTCTGTCTTATTCAATTAATAAAAATTTTTAAATCAAATCAAAATTATCATACCTGTTATATTGGAATTCTGAGTCCAAAGTCCGGTGAGCGGTCGTCTGTTTTCTGGGTCTATTTTCGTTAAAATCATAGCAAAACTCTAAAAAAATCCAAATGCATTCTTCTTAAGTAATCAATCTATTTTCTTGAATATATAGGTGAAACACAAAAGATTATACATTAAAGTTAAATTATTTACAGTTAAAGATTTATTAATTCTTAAAGTCTTAAAATTAGTGTTCTATTTAAGTTTACTGTCCCATCTGGACAACAGAGGCGCTCCTAAAAGCACCTTCTTCTTCTATTTCTAATTCAGTTCTGCCGTGCGTGGGTGTTGCGCTGGCATGTAATAAAAAAAAGGTTTCTCAATTGCGCAATCAGAATAATTGTTAATGGAAGGGAAAGGAATGCTGCGTATTTCGCAACATCCTCCCACCTTGAGTTTCTCGATCCTGGAGAGGAACTCAAAAGTCTAAAAGTCCTAGTTGGAGTCTTTCAGGAGGTTTCACTAGTCGTCCACTTCTGGTAACCACGAGAGATATCTCTGTCACTGGGTTGGCTCTTTTCTACACTGATTCTAGCCTGATCGATTTCTGGAGTAGTCTTTCGTTGTTCATTATGGACATTAAAGTTCACTTTCTGCTGGATTATATTATCTGATGGGGAATCGCTAGCTGCATCAATTTCTAAAGGAAACAGGCGTTGGAAAGGACGGAGAAAAATTCCATTTTCTGTTTGGACTTTAGCCAATCTTGCTATTTTGTCTTTTCCGGGAAATATATCTATTATTTTGGCTAAAGGCCAATGAAAACGTCTTTTGTTGGTATCTCCCAGAAGAACGATGTCTCCTATTTGCAAAGGTTTGGAATTCTCCTTCTTCATAGACTGTTGCCGCAGCTGTCCTAAGTACTCCGTTCTAAATCGGTTTCGCAGATCATTTCTTATTCTTTGACGATATCTTGCGCGTCTGTTAAGATCTTGTGAGTCTAATGTATCAATATCCGGAACGCCGGATGTAGGCAGTTCTTGAAGGAACATCAATGGTGTTAAGGGTTCAGGATCTCGATTATCTTCGGAGATGTATGTGATCGGTCTCGAATTGATAATTTGTTCACAATCATAGAGTATTGTGCTCAGTTCTTCGTAATTTAATGAGGCGCGATCCAAAACTTTTCCTAAAATTTCCTTTACCATCCGCACAAGGCGCTCTCACCATCCTCCCCACCATGGTGCTGCAGGGGGATTAAACTTCCATCTTATCTTCTGTATAGAGGCTAAGGCTTTTATGGCTTCCCAATCTACACTGGAAAGTGCTCTGCTAGTGCCAACAAAATTTTTCCCATTGTCCGAGTAATTTATGTAAGGTCTGCCTCGCCGTGCGATGAATCTTCTTAGGGACTGCATAAAGCATTCAGCTGGTAAAGATGTTATCAACTCCAAGTCTACCGCTCGATAGACAGCACAGGTGAATAAAGCTATCCACACCTTTGAGCCATCGGCAAGGTATAGAGGACCAGCTAAATCGACTCCCACCACTTCAAATATAGCTGCATCTCTGATTCTGTCTTCAGGTGGGATTCCTGGTTCGACCTCTGTTCTGGGTGTTTGGAATCTTTGACACTTAACACATTGTCTAAGAACATTTCTGATACATTTTCTTGATTTTAATATCCAAAAATTTTCTCTAAGCTGAGCCATTAGATTGCTAACTCCAGCATGATGTCTTTCTATATGTTTTTCATAAATTAATCTTAAAACAACTGGATGTTTAGAAGGAAGGATTATAGTATAACGAAAATTTTCTTTATCGTTTCTAAGAATTATGCTGGTTTTGGCTCTTAAGAGACCGTGTTTATCTTCCAGTGGTCTTAAAGATTTCAATTTTGGGTCGGTTCTGCCCGAAAAGGATTCTCTTTGTATTAAGCGTAGCAATATGGTTTCAGCCTTTTCAAACTCATCTACAGAAATATCAGGAACTGAAACTTTTTCTTTCATTTTCGAGTTGTTGAAGAATCGATATATCCAAGCAATCATTCTGACATTTTTTCGATAAGAGGAAAAATATCCGCAATAGCGATTAAAATCAGTTTCTTCTTTATCTAAAAGAGTAAGAATTGTCTTCTTTTTCTCTTGATTTATGACTTTTTCATCAGGATATTCTTCTGGTTGTGCCCACTGGTCTTCTGATAAATATAACCAATCGGGACCCTCCCACCATCTTGATTTTTTCAATTGTTTAAAAGAACACCCTCTGGATGGGAGGTCAGCCGGCTTTAAATGTCCAGGTATATGTCTCCAATCTTCTATTTGGGTAAGATTTCTTATTTCTAAAACTCGATTATGTACAAAGGTACCCCAGGTTTGTTCCCTTCGTATCCACCCTAAAGCTGTTGATGAATCTCTCCAAAATGTAGTCTACACTGGTTTTAATTTTAAGTCATCCGTTACAGATTTGGCGAGTCTAGCCCCAATAAGGCATGCGAGCAATTCCAACCTCGGTATCGTGAATTCTTTGATGGGTGCTACTCTGCTTCTAGCATTTACTAACTGAACTCTAATTTTCCCTTGCGTTTGACACCTAAGATAAACACAGGTGGCATGGGCATATTTACTAGCATCAGAAAAAATGTGTAACGAAATTTCGTTTTCATTAGCGGGAATTATGTTTAACCATCGAGGGACATAAATTTCTTTCAAAAAGCCTATTTTGTTCAACCAATTAGTAAATTGTTTCTTTAAATTTCCAGGTAGTTCTTCAGCCCATTTTAATTTCTGTTTCCAGGTCTCTTGAAGAACTAATTTTGGTACAAGAATTGCTGGAGCGGTGAATCCGATGGGATCGAAAATTTGCTGCATAATAGACAATATTTTATCTTTTTGTGATTGGTTAATCTATTTCAATTGGTTCTTCTAATTTGCACATTAAATTGTCTTGCTCTAAGTTCCATATCAATCCCAAAACGGGTGCAACTTTGGGTTTATCGCCGGATTCATCGATCATAGCCTGAGGCAAATTTGATCGCCAACACCTCAAATTAAAGTGAGCTGAAGCTAATATGATTTGAGATTCTGTAATAAATTTTTCGGTATCAGGAATTGAATTTAAACTAGTGAGGGAATTGTCTATATAAAATGAATTTCTCAAAATTTGAACTGTATCTTGCCGAAGTTCGGGGACTTCACTCAAAAGGTGATTTAATGTAGCCATTAGTAAAAAAGGGCTTGAAGTGAGTCCGAAGACTACGCGACAATGTCTATAAATTTTCAAATTTCGATCGGAATCGAACCAGAGAAATCTAAGAAAATCTCGGTCTTTTTCTTTTATTTTAATTTGCAAAAAAGCCTTTTCGATATCTAATGAAATTCCTATTCGGTATTTCCGAAATCTGGTTAAAATACGAGGGATTATTTCAATTAAATTAGGACCTTTGGTGAGACATTCATTCAAAGAAGGACAGTCTCTAGTGTGTGCCGAGGCGTTAAAAACGGGACGTATTTTCGTCGTTTCACTGTTTTCTTTAATTACTGGTCTATGCGGTAAATAATATATCTTATCTTCCTTTTCATCGGCTACTTCTTCTATAATCTGGCTATCTTCCCATAAATTAAAGATTTCTTCATATTCCATTCTTTTATTCGTTTTGATAAGTTTGCTTTCGGTCTTGTAAAGGTGTTTTTCTGCTAAAGACCGATTATCTGTTAAGACGGAATTGTCCACAGTCCACGGTAATGCGACTTCGTAACGACCACTTTCATCGCGTTTAACATTTTCTAAAAAATGCTTTTTTGTTTCTTCAGTCAAATCTTCTTTCGTTTTGTCATCTTCATTACTTATACCCAAGGCGTCTAATCGCCATAAATTAGACAAATTAGCATTTGACGTAAGCAAAGACAGTGATAGAACTGATAACGAACTTTCGAAACCAATTTGATTACCGTCTATTTTCCCCATAATTGTCCATCCTAACTTCGTTTCAAAAGCTGCTAAACCCAGATCAGCGAAATAGCTTTATTATCGGTAAATAGTTTCGCGGCTGTATCAGCGCCGATTAAAATGTGTATTTCTTCGGGGTTATTTTGATACAAACATAATCTATTGTTTCTATGTACATCTGGCAAAAACACGTCTTCCTTTTCTAAGATTCTCAATAATTTATTATCGCGACATAAATTCACTCCTGTACAGATTTTTTCTTCATCCAAAGCTTGTATCTTGCATTGAAAATTTTGATCTAAACTACCTATCGTAAATTCATAGCGATTATGTTTACTTTTTCTTTCCGTGCCTCCGAAAAGTCCGTTATTAATTATCTCCGTTTTTATCTTTCTTAATTTTAATTTATTGGCAGCATAACGAGTTATATAACTATGATGGCTCCCTGAATCTATAATTACTCTAATAAATTCAGTTGATTGATTATTAGTAGGGACTTCAACTATCAATGTCTGCAAATAAACATTGAAAACGATATTATGATTTGAGAGCATCTGTTTCGTAACATGAACATCATTATTCTCTGTATTTAGAGGTTTCCGTTTTAAATTTATTGATTTATTACGAAGTATTTCTAAATGCTTGTCGTGGCAATTAGTACAGAATTCTTTAGATAAACAATTTTTCCTTATGTGACCGCGTTGTAAACAAAGCCCACATATTTATTACTAGGGTGTAAACCCGAACAGAAGGAACAAGTAATTTCATTTTTATCTTGAACTAATAAATCACTCGCTGATGGTAATTTTCTATTCTGATAATCAAATTTATTGACGCGAGGGGGGGAAGTATTTCTCTTAAGTGGTTGCGTAATATAATTACTTTGCGTGGGTCGATCATTCATTTCATTTGATGTTGACGCAAACATTTTTTCTCGGGATGTTAATTGTTTATTTAAGAATGAAATGATATCTTGTACTTTAAAAACATCATCATGGGTTTTATTAAATTCCAACACAAGATCTCTTGGTAATAGTTTAAATGATATCGGTTTTAACAGACTTTCATAAGATTCCAATGAAACATTAAGTGACTCTAAACTTCTAATATTTGTTTGAATTTCATCGTAAATTCTTCTAAAGGATCTGGTATCATTTGAATGTCTTAGAGGAGAAATATTTAGAAGTTTATTCGTGTGTACAGATATAAGCAAATCCGTATTTCCATACCGCCCCTTCAGAATCTCTATCGCTTTTAAATAGTTATCTGATGTTACGGAAAATCCGTCAATACTTTTTAACGGGTTGGGAGTCAAAAAGGATGTTAAATAGTTGAATTTATCAACTGGTTCTGATGTATCATTGTTATGAATGGCTGTTTCGTATGCCGACCAAAATGTCAGCCATTCTGATACGTCTCCGGAAAATTTCGCGACATTTAATTTCGGTAATTTAATATTTATGCTTTCCTTTAAAAAGGAGTCTTGTTTAGAAATTAAATCGTTACGCATTTCCTTTTTATTTAAATCTTTTACCTTTCGATTGGCTCTAAAACGCCAAGAATTAATTTTTTCACGATATTCCTGAGCATTTTGTAATTCATTGTCTAATTGAGCTTCTTGAATTAATTTTTTAATATCTGTATTTGCTCGCTTCAGTTCTATCTCTGCCATATTTAATTGCTCTAAAGTTTCCTCCAAATCTAGGAGATTAGGATCGGCATCCTTCAAAATTAATTCTATTTTATTTAAAAGTTTATCAATACTCTCGCGAAGGACTGCTCTCTCTTTCTTGGCAATCACTAAATTGTCTGCCATGATTCTTGACAACAAATACAGTTCTTTAAATTATGTCAAATATTATAACTCTGATACTTTAAGCAGAATGTCTTGATAAATAAACTTATCATCAATTCTGACAGACAGACCGCATCCTAGCAGGGATGCCAATAACTGTTATGTTAATTTTGTCTTATTCAATTAATAAAAAATTTTAAATCAAATCAAAATTATCATACCTGTTATATTGGAATTCTGAGTCCAAAGTCCGGTGAGCGGTCGTCTGTTTTCTGGGTCTATTTTCGTTAAAATCATAACAAAACTCTAAAAAAATCCAAATGCATTCTTCTTAAGTAATTAATCTATTTTCCTGAATATATAGGTGAAACACAAAAGATTATACATTAAAGTTAAATTATTTACATTAAAAGATTTAATAATTCTTAAAGTCTTAAATTAGTGTTCTATTTAAGTTTACTGTCCCATCTGCACAACAGAGGCGCTCCTAAAAGCACCTTCTTCTTCTATTTCTAATTCAGTTCTGCCGTGCGTGGGTGTTGCGCTGGCATGTAATTAAAAAAGGGTTTCTCAATTGCACAATCAGAATAATTGTTAATGGAAGGGAAAGGAATGCTGCGTATTTCGCAACACAAATAATCTTATAATGCTTCCTTTTTTACTTTTTAAGTATGGAACCCTAAAAAACTAAAAGAAGTCTACAAGGTCTTCCAAAATTTTAAGTACATCAAAGCCGCTGAAAAGACTTCCATTTTAGTTTTCAATGTCTATAAGTTGTTTTTTTTTCCTTTTGCAATAGGATCAGATGACATCCTGTCCAGCCGAATAGCGTTTAATTTGCGAAGAGAATGATTTTTTGTAATTTTCCTTTCTTTATATTTTTCCATTTGATCTTTAGGTTTTTGTTTTGGATCTGAAAGCATTAAATTTCGTTTCATTTTTATCTATAAATTGTGACAACCTAGGATAAAATTTCAAAAGAGTAATATATCAATTCAAAAGCTAATAACTATTCACATATCTGTGACCAGTTGATATCCCTTTGATTCTGCAAACAGTAAATTTCCTTTCGGTAAATCAATTGATAAAAATCTATAATACCACTCTAAAGAAATATGCATGGTCGTATGTAAAACTCTTCATACCTCTGTAATTACCTTTTACTAGTAAAGTCTGTAAAAATTATACGTCACTACATTTCGAATAACAAATAATTGCAATATATGCTGCTTCTCATACAAATTCACGTAATCAAAATTCAAATATTCACGTAAAAATGTGATATGCATTTCGATATGCAATTCTTTTGTGTAGCCCTGTATATGGTCTATAGATTTGTATATATTCTGCTTAGTATACTAAAATTTATTTTAGTTAGAAAACGCATAACGCAATTGAAAATTCACCTTTAGCCTTTTCTACCAATAAACGGAAACGTTCTTTATTTATTTTATACAGCCCTGCATATTGCCTGCAGATTTTTGTACGCACCACATATTAAGCTGATTTTTAATTCAGACAAAAACACTCTTAAAACTAATGAAATCACATTTCCAGGAATTACTATCTATAAACGGCCATGTATCGAGTTTTTTGCGTCGCCCTGTGCATGATTTTATTTATATGCGATAAACATCTCTTAGTACACTTAATGAAGTTGAGCTTGAAAATTCATTACTCAAATTCAAAAATACCTTTAAGCCATTCACTCTCATTATCATCAATGCTTACAAATTATTTTTTTGTAGCTCTGTATATGGTCTAAAGAATTTATACACTTCACTTAGTGTGCAAAAATTTAGTTTTAATAAAAACGCATACCATAACAGAAAACGCACTTTCAGCTGTCATTCCTAATGCACAATTCTTCAGATGCAATATTGCATCATAAATATTTTATGTGGTAAATGAACAATAAATGCGATACACATCATATACTACTGCAAGCATCTTTTAGTAAACCTCAGTAATGCATATCAATTTCATCATGTTTGAAATAGAGGAACATAATTTAAAAAGTCCTTCCGGCCAGTGCCGGCAGGAAGAGGTAGCTTTCATATTCCTTATTTAAAAAAAAAAAAACTTATATTATTCAAACACACGAAACTCAATTTAGTGGAAACCGAATATAGGAGATTCAATACTAATTTTTATCAATACTAAATCATTATGAATGAGAATTTCGCGAAATTAGTCAGCTTTATCCAAGGTGCTTTTATTTAAAGTAACTTATATTTGGCTGCCAAATTCGGCTATTTCTTAAAGTGCCTGCCATTTTAAAACAACATGGTGGATGAGACTAACCAGTGAACTTGGTCGAGACCTTAGTAATTGTTGTGCACATACTCACTCACATCGGAATCGATTGATATATATGAGTGCTGTCGCAGGCAAAAAATCCGATTTTTCAAAATGTCACCCACATTAGATATTGAAATTGCTATATCTGAGCCATTTTTTAAGATAAAGACAAACAAAAAATGCTCCTGAATCCTTATATCATGGTCAAATACTTAAGAAAGAAACCTTTTTCAATTTCTAATTTTTTTGCACCTCACTTTAAATATATTTTTTTTTTAATTTAATGGCCGCCATTTTGAAACAAGATGGCTGATGAAGCTGGCCAGCGAACTTGGTCGAGGTATTGATGTATACTATCCCCATGCCTTCTTACATCGAAATAGGCGAATACGTGTGTTATCGCGTGACAAATACAAGATCGTTTCAAAATGTGAGCCATGCTAGAAATTCAAAGTGCTATAATTCAACCATTTTTTAAGATATAAACAAAAGAACAAATTTTCAGAAACAAAAACTGCTCCGGAATCTTTGTATCAAGGCCAAACACATAAAAAAAATCTATTTCATTTTCCAATTTTTTAATACCTCATTTTAAATTTTATTTTTTTTTAAATGGCAACCCTTTTGAAACAAGATGGCGAATGAAGCTGGCCAACGAACTCGGTCGAGACATTGGTATGTACTATGTACAGACCAAGTTACATCCAAATCGGTTCATAAATACGCCTGTTATCGCGTGACAAAAATCAGGTCGTTTTAAAATGTCAGCCACAATAGAAATTCAAAATGCTATAACTCAGCCATTTTTTTAGATATAGACGAAACAAAAACTGTTCCGGAATCTTTGTATTAAGGTCAAACACATACGAAAGAAATCTTTTTCATTTTCCAATTTTTTAGTATCCCACTTTAAATTTTTTAAATGGCCGCCATTTTGAAACAAGATGGCGGATGAAGCTGGAGAACGAACCCGGTCGAGATATGTATATGTACTATGTACACACTAAGGTACATCCAAATCGGTTCATAAATACGCCCGTTATCACGTGACAAAAATCAGGACGTTTCAAAATGTCAGCCACGCTAGAAATTCAAAATGCTATAACTCAGCCATTTTTTAAGATATAGACGAAACAAAAACTGCTCTCGAATCTTTTTATCAAGGTCAAACACATAAGAAAAAAATATGTTTTCAATTTTCAATTTTTTGTACCACATTTCAAATTTAAATTTTTCTTAAAAATTTAAATGACCGCCATTTTTAAACAAGATGGCGGATGAAGCTGGCCAACGAACTCGATCGAGACATTGCTATGTACTATGCATAAACGAAGTTACGAAGTTACATCCAAATCGGTTCATAAATACGCCTTTTATCGCGTGACAAAATTCAGGACGTTTCAAAATGTCAACCACGCTAGAAATTCAAAATGCTATAACTCAGCCATTTTTTAAGCTATAGACGAAACAAAAACTGCTCCAGAATCTTTGTATAAAGGTCAAATACATAAGAAAAAAATATTTTTCCATTTTCAATTTTTTGGTACCACATTTCAAATTTTAAATTTTTTTTTAAATTTAAAATGGCCGCCCTTTTGAAACAAAACGGCGGATGAAGCTGGCCAACGAACTCGGTCGAGACATTGGTATGTACTATGTACACACCGAATTACATCCAAATCGGTTCATAAATACGAGAGTTACAGTATGACAAAGGTCAGACATATATATATATATATGGATATATATATATGTCAATTTTGAACGGAGGGTAGTTTCGGGGTCTGGGGGTCATGATCGATGAAAATATACCAAAATTTTTTGAAATCGTTTTCTTCCGAACGGCTGCAATATTTAGCTTTTTGTAATGAAAGTTACCTAATACCCTTCGAAAGTTTTTCTTCGTAGACCATTATATAATCGAACTTTTTTGTGTGATCCTGTAAATGAACGAAAATGTTTTGTTTGTATGTTTTTGTGCACCTCAGAAATTCATATCAATATCATTATGTTTGTAATAGAGTAACACCATTAAAATATGCCACAAACGATTTTTCTTCGTAGACCGTAATATAACTGACAAGGAAGGTCTCCTTACTGGGCATACTCAGAATATTTTGAATACTAATTAAACTACTTGTGTATCTAATAAAGGATCAGTCAAATTTAGCGGCGGAATTACACTAGAAAGTCTGTAAAAAAATAAAATACTTTCAAGTATTTGGCCCGAAAAGACGAAAGCGTCACGCGATTTGACGAGCAGCACTTTTCCTCTCCGAAAGCAAACGATTTTAATGCATCTGAAAATTGCTTGTTAATTGATTTTTAGAATGTGTGTAAATTTTATTTAATGAATTTAATAAACAATGAGAGAGTTTAATGCATATATTTTTTGCATTACATATTTATATTGCTTGTTGCTGCAGTTATTTAATTTTATCACTGTTAAAATAATTTCATATATAAAAAATATTTTCATATTGAAAAATATATTTTCATATATTTAAGCGTATTCCAAAATAAAGGCCAAATGAAGAATGCTGCAGTTATGCATTTCAATATATTTCAATATCGGAGAAGTTTTTGTTTCCGTAGTAACAAAATTGAATCGACAGTGCTCAACTGGACTTAATTTTGAGATTGAAACAATTTTAATTAATTTAAATTTTGTTTTAATTCATAAAATTTCATAGTTAACTTTCATAAAAATTTATATATGACAAAACTATAGTTGAAACAAACTAAAACTGACAAAACTAAAGTTATTTAAATCAGATTTAGTTAAACAAGTTCACCATAAAACATTTTTACCTTAAAGAGTATTTGACATAAAAAAGTATTATTTGAAATTTTATCCCATCACCAACTGGTGATAAATCGCCAAATAACGAAATTTTCATTATTTTTTTAAGGACACTCTATCGAGTTTCCGCCGAAATTTTTTTGTAAACATATCTATCCCCATCAGAAGAAAATTCTATAATTGTTTCAGATTTTTCGGAGTATGCCCGTATGGAGACCTTCCTTGTGAGTACTTTTGAGTGCCCCTGTATGCCTACTGTAAGTGATACACATAATATATTCTATAGTAATCATCTTCTAGTGCACTTCAGTCTTATATATATAAATTTCATTATGTTTGAAATTGTGTAATACTGTTAATATTCACCGCAAATGATTTTTCCCCAAAGACCTCAATGTTACGGAATACTTTCGAGTGCCCCTGTAAATGAATTGTGACTGCTACGCACTTCATGTCCAATACCTGACATGCCATGGCAAACCTCAATAACATACAGTAAAACCTGCCTAAAGCGACCACGTTCCGTTCCAATAAAAATTGGTCGCTCCGAGAGGTGGTCTCTTAACGGAGGTCATGTTTAAATCTAGATTTTAATTGCTGAAAAAAGGTAACATTTAATGTTACTAAAATTAATTTTTCATATTAGGATAAAATATAAAAATTTAAGTATCAAAACAAAAGTTAACTACGTCAGTTAATTACTGCTGAGTTTAAAAAATGAATACATTGACGTTTGCTTTGATTTTACGATTTTATCTTTTATAACTGTTATTTCCAAGTCCTTTCGAAGTTCAGTAAATAAATGCAATTTTTTTGGACGTTGAACAAATAATGATAATTTCATTAATTTATCTATTTTTTTTTTTTTTAGAATTTTTTGAAAGAATGGGGCAGGGGAGTTTATTGACCGTCATTCTTAATTTGTCATCAGAATTAAATGCATTGCCTAAAAAGGCACAAAGGGGTTTAAACAATTATAAGTTACTGGAATAATTTAAAAAAAAATCTAAACCTAGTTTAGAAGTTTGAAGAGTTTGCGCTCTCCCGAATTATTTTCCTAATAAAACCTTTTTCAAGCGACCAGGAAAAAACGGAATTTGTTTCATTTTCTACAAAAGAAATGGGTCGCTCTTGGAGGGAGTTCAACTGGGATAGTCTCTGAACGTAGGTAAAGTTAGTATTGAGCCTATGGGAATAAATTTCGTTCCATGAAAAAACTAGTATGTTGTGGCCATCACGAAACTTTCTTCTATATAAATCACGTCAATTAAATCATTTAAATAGTACAAGAAATTACATGAATTTAGCACCAATTCATATCAAAGTATATCTGAATTTGAAGTTTGATGAAAATTCGTGCATTAGTTCTTGAGATAGAGCTACAGCGGGAATTCCGAAAAATGTAGCATAGCAGCGCCACCTGTTGAGCGATTTACACTAAAAATAAACAGCACTAAATGATATCAAGGTATACCTGAATCTGAAGTTTGTTGAAAATCTAAGCGTTAGTTCTTGAGATAATGCTATTGCGGAAATCGCAAAAAATACAGCATAGCATCGCCACCTGTTGAGCGATTTACACCAAAAATTAAACAGCACTAATTTACACGTCAATTGCTGTCAAGGACTAACTAAATCTGAAGTTTGATGAAAATCCGTGCAATAGTTCTTGAGATACAGCTCTTGCGAAAATCGTGAAAATGCAGCACAGCAGCGCCACCTGTTGGGCGATTTACACCAAAAATTAAACAGCACTAATTTATATCAAGGACTAACGAAATCTGAAGTTTGATGAAAATTCGTGCATTTTTCTTGAGTTAGAGCTATTGCGATAATCATGAATAATGCAGCATAGCAGCGCCACCTGTTGGGCGATTTTCACAAAAAAGTAATCAGCACCAAACTATATCCTGGACTAACTGAATCTGAAGTTTTATGAAAATCCGTGCAGTAGTTCTTGAGATATAGCTATTGAAGAAATCGTGAAAAATGCCGCATAGCAGCGCCACCTGTTGGGCGATTTTCACCAAAAACTAATCAGGTCTAGTTTATATCAAGGTATAACTAAATAATAAGTTTTGTGAAATTCTGTGCATTAGTTCTTGAGATAGAGCGTCCACAAAATTTTTGTCACATACAGACTCACAGACAGAGTGACAGAGTGACAGACATTTTCTAAAAACCATCAAATCGTGTTCTGGGCATTCTAAAACGTGTAAATCCGTCGAAAACCGGAAGTCGAAAATTTTCACGAATCCAATACTTTCTTCTTGTAAAGATAGAAGAAAGTAATAATCGTTCAGGAAGGTGGTCGCACAGAGAGATTTCACTGTATATCAATTACATGTCAATCTGAGTATACTTATACGAGTTAGAGCACGGACAGGCAGACGGCAGATGGCAGACAGGCAAACCGAAGTCATAAACACTTTTCAACTACGTTGGAAAGTGGCAAAAAGAAAAAAAAAATTAGGGTGCTATGGGCGTAAAGTTTCCCTTTTTTCAGCATGAGATTTTTTTTAAATTAATTTTTTTATACAATCAAAATAAAAAAAATTCCCTCTCTATATCCTAGTGTCCAGAAAAAAATAATTACAATTAAAATAGAACTATATATTTGAAAAGAAATACAGTTTTTTTTACTTTTTTTTTCTTTTATTAAAGTTGGGAAACCCCATTACTATGACACAGCTTTCATAAATTTGGAAGCGTGCTGAAATCCATTTTTTCTTTCGACGAATTTAATTTTTATCGAAATATTTTGTTGAAATTCTCCTTGTTAAAAGTTGAGGTATAGTCTTGTTAATTTATCCTTCTACTTTGTAACATTTTTCTAAAACAATACATTTACCTAAATCATTGTGGAAAATAACTGTTTTGTGTACTTAAAAAAATAATCCCTATCTTAGAAAAAGTAATGAAACTAATAAATTCTAAATATTTATAAACGGCAAAAATATTTGTTCTTTCATATCTAATTATTGAATTAGATACATATGTTATTAACTAAATCAAATGAAATAGAGGAATGTAAAATTGATTTAATTTTTATGATAAACTTATTTAAATAAATAAAATATGCGTTATCCTGCATTTGTATAATTTTTTATCATAAGATGTAGAAGAAGAAAAATTACTTTATTTAATACATTTATTAACACAAAACAAATTATGTCAGATTCCATACTTATGTCAGTAAAAACTAGTATGTTGTGGCCATCACAAAACTTTCTTCTATATAAATCACGTTAATTGAATCATTTAAATAGTACAAGAAATTACATCAATTTAGCACCAATTGAAACCAAAGTATATCTGAATTGGAAATTTGATGAAAATTTGTGCATTAGTTCTTGAGAAAAGAGCTATAGCGGAAATTCCGTCAAATGTAGTATAGCAGCGCCACCTGTTGAGCGATTTACACCAAAACATAAACAGAGCACTAATTGATATGAAGGTATACTTGAATCTGAAGTTTGATGAAAATTCGTGCATTAGTTATTGAGATAGAGCTATAGTAGAAATTCTGAAAAAGGCCATATAGCAGCGCCAGCTATTGAGCAATTTGCACCAAAACATAAACAGCAACGATTCATATCAAGGTATACCTGAATCTAAAGTTTGGTGAAAATCCAAGCATTAATTCTTGAGATAGAGCTATTGCGGAAATCGGAAAAAATGCAGCATAGCAGCGCCACCTGCTGAGCGATTTACACCAAAATGTATAAAACATCAATTCACGTCAAGGACTAAATGAATCTGAAGTTTGATGGAAATCCGTGCATTAGTTCTGGAGATTGAGCTATTGCGGAAATCGTGAAAAAGGCTGTATAGCAGCGCCACCTGTTGAGCGATTTACACCAAAATGTATAAAACGTCAATTCATCTCAAGGACTAACTGAATCTGAAGTTTGATGAAAATCCGTGCATTAGTTCTGGAGATTGAACTATTGCGGAAATCGTGAAAAATGCTGCATAGCAGCGCCACCTGTCGAGCGTTTACACCAAAAACTAATCAGCACCAATTTATATCGAGGACTAATTGAATATAAATTTTTATTAAATTCCGTGCATTAGTTCTGGAGATTGAGCTATTGCGGAAATCGTGAAAAAGGCTGTATAGCAGCGCCACCTGTTGAGCAATTTACACCAAAATGTATAAAACGTCAATTCATGTCAAGGACTAACTGAATCTGAAGTTTGATGAAAATCCGTGCATTAGTTCTGGAGATTGAACTATTGCGGAAATCGTGAAAAATGCTGCATAGCAGCACCACCTGTCGAGCGTTTACACCAAAAACTAATCAGCACCAATTTATATCGAGGACTAATTGAATATAATTTTTTATTAAATTCCGTGCATTAGTTCTTGAGATAGAGCGCCCACAAAATTTGTGTCACATACAGACAGGCAGACAGACAGAATCACAGACTCGCAGACAGACATTTTGTAAAAACATATTTTTCGGGGTCTCTGACC